>OX183131.1:19256704-19798823 GCA_945261195.1 Cryptosula pallasiana | reverse complement strand
TGAATGCACCAGATATTGAGTTGATCATTTCATTCCTTCAACCCTTCAAGATATCAACTGACATAATCATTGGAGAAGCATACTGCACCATATCCCTAATCAAACCACTTCTCATCAATCTCATTGCCAAGTGTGAACCAGAGGCATCTGACCCTAAGATCATAGCAGATATGAAAGCAGCGGTACTTAAAGATTTTGGGAACAGATACTCAGATCCTATGACATCCAGTCAATTAGCAATCTCTTCACTGCTTGATCCCCTGTTTGAGAAATTAACCAACCTATCGAAGCGACAAGTTGATGAGTTTTACGAGACTATCTCTGTGGAAGCAGCTAGGCTTTCTTCAACACCGGTTGATGCATCAGCACTAAGAGTAAGTAGCTCTACTGCTGAGAATGCTGAATGAACCGGTAGTGATGAGCTTGTAGCTCCTTCCAAGAAAGACGCACTCACTGCTTTGCTAGGTGACGAGTATGTTCGACAACCAGATGAGGAATTTGCCACTGAAGACAGTGTTCAAAATGAGGTTTGTGTATTGTGCATTTCCATCTTATTAGCTTAACTGTATAGTGTGTAATACGTGTATGTATGATTTAACTCCTTACATCTGCCATGGTAATTTGACTCTTTTGTATTTCAGATCATGGACTACCGTAGTGTTCTTACTATTGAGCTTACTGATGATCCACTAAAATGGTGGAAAGCAAATTGAATGAAGTATCCCATGCTTTTCAAATTGGCAGCCAAGTACCTTGTTGCTCAAGCAACCTCTGTCGCCTCAGAGAGAATCTTTAGTGCATCAGGAAATCTAATCAGTGAGAGACGTAGTCGTCTCAATTCTAACACTGTGGACATGCTCCTATTTTTAAACAAAAACACCTCGTTGTATTGAGACCAGTTGGCACACGGTGTCACAATAAAGAAATAGTACAAAGAACATAGTAGGGTTTACTATTTTATTTTTATTTGTTTGACATATAATAATATATTAATCTAAAAATTATATTCATTTTAGTTCACAAAAGTTAGCCGATGTGATTTATGCTGGACTGGTCGGCATTAATGTTAAATGCTCAGTTGTTGATTTTTAATATTTTCTCCGGCTATAACGTGTCTGGCTCGACTCGGGCTCGGCTCGAATTTCGCACTGTTGGCTCGGCTCGTTCCGGCCCGAGAAAAACCTGGCTCGTTGCACCTCTGCAGTGGGTCTCCTGAACCAAGGAACACTTTGAGAGCTCTTGTTGATATTTTGCTGCAAACTGTTGGGCAATACAAAGCAGGACTGTCAATCTTTCTAAAAGGGAAGAGACTGCTCAAATGCAGTTTCATACACGATGTTTTGTCTTCTATTTGCGGGGTGAATTAAATCTCTCTCTCACCTGTTTATCTCTCTCAATCTGTTAGCAAATACATTGGCCGCAGGAAGTGCACTAGGGTGTCATTGTTTCTACAGAAAGATTCTTCTGATGACTCACTAACTGGGTGGAGCATTAGAAGAGGCATAGTGTCAAGTAGAAGTTCTCAGAGGAGGGTATGTGTATAATGACTTTTTCTCAAAATTCTGAACTGTCGGACCGAACTTCTTCAGACTGATGGGAAGGACTGGGTGCTGTACAAGGTTCCTGCACCGATGACCTTTCCGCGGTATATGCCATGTCTGCCAAGTGGGACAGTAGAAATCGTGGAATGGGGGTGTTTTCAGCAATTGTGGGTAACCTGGGAAGCAGGGAACAGGGTAAATAGTCCACTGATGAAATCCTATCTAAAATTCAATTTCCTCAACTTCTTCCTGGTATTCTTCTTTCCAGCTTTTCTGGTTCACCAGATCTCACAGCTGTAGATTGAGCAGCACTAATTCGGAATTTTACCTTTGCTTGTCTCTTAATGTTTTTCTCCTTTGTGCTAGAACCAGGGGAGGTTTTTTTGAAATATTTTCTCTCTTTTTCTCACATAATTCTTGATGGCATAACGGCCGTCCAACATAAGTGGGTTAGGTACCATTGTTGCACAACCATGTCCTAAAAATATGGTCATTTTCTTCTGTGTGTTTGGAGTGCAAAAGTGTTTCTAGAGGGAAACAGGGTAACACTAACACCTTTCTGTACCAATGCCAAACTGTTGGCGGATAAAATTCAATTTCACTGGGAGAGTTTGCTGGTGTACAAGGCTGCTATATAGTTGGTTGCTCCATTCTGAGTACTGTCTCTGGAAGGAAGGCGGAAAGTCAGAGAAGGAGATTTACAAGCTAGAGTGTTGAAAAAAGCAAGTAGGGCCAATGACCCTACCACACGACTCTAGTATGCAGCACTACCCTTTTTGAGCTCAACAAACTGCTCTGTGGAACTGCAGTGACTTTCAATGACAGTTTTATAGTGCTTTCTTTACTTATGCTGACTGCTACAGGAAATTCTTTCATTCGGGTTGCATCTTCATTAGAATAGAACCTGTTTAGGGTACTGAGTTGACACAAGGTGGGTTACTCATTATCTGGATAAGTGCTAGAATCACCGTGAACATGGTCAATAAAAATCAATAATTTGTCTTAACACCCATTATCTCCCGCACCTACCGCATGGTCAAAATTTCTAAGCCTCAGTTGAAAGTAGTGGGCAGTGAGCAGGGGCATACCGAGAATAGCATTATCAATCATACTGCTATAAGAAAATAAGTCTTTACTTTCATACCTTTGAGATGGAGAGTGACCCACTTAACTGCTGTAGAACTAAATCTTTGTGCCTTGGGCCATTATTCCATTGGAGTCACCTTCTTGTAGGTTTCATCTAACACACTCTGTTAGCTGTTCAAAGGTGTCTTCAGATAGTAGGGATGTGGTGTAGTCAGTGTCTGGTGTATGGTTTGTCTCTCAGTGTTTGATCTTTGATTCACCTTTTAGCTTCTCAGAATTTAAGTAGCTGGCTGACACAGAGGCACAAAATGTGAACTTAGAAATTTGTCAGGCTAAACTTTGGTTGCGACTTTTGGTGGTTTATTCTCTTGGGATTGGAAGGGGAGGATTCCCCAACTTTCCACCAATCAAGGCCAACCAGATGTCTCTGAATTTTTTGATTGACTTGGGTTTGTAAGGGAAGAGATGTGTCTTCTCCCACCAAATTGTCTGCTTTTTTGCCTTTGTGCTCTCCGATTGCAGCTAGTTTGCCGACAGCTCCTGCAGGCAATTTTTTTTGTGAAGCTTGTGTTGGTCAGGTTTGCTGAGTAAATGCATGTCTAAAGGGCAACTTCTCTGAAAGTGTTCAGTTTGACCCCACCCCAACATTAGGGTAGTAGCTTCACTGTGAAGGTTAAGACATGTACTTGAGAAATTGGGATTGCTTTTGAGGCACCTTTTCTAAGTCATTGTAGGAACTGTTTGACTTACTTAACTAGGTCCTCTGCTGTCTGTAACAGGAGAGCTACAGCCACGCTTAGCGTTGAGACTGGTTGAAGTTGTGAAAGCATCAGGGCAATATAACACTTGTGGTATTAACATTATTGGTACAAGAGTGTTCAAAGAAAGCAAGTTGGAGAACAGATGGGTGAAGGGAAATTCACCAGATCTCATTTCATTGATCACCAGTAGTAATATAGGAGATAGGAGATAGGAGATAAGGTTCTCCTGGTCCCAAGTGCCTTTTTGTTAGCGCCAGTTACCAGGGGTTTTGATCGGGTGTGCGACCCGAGATGTTCACTGTACATCAGTATTTATTGTATGACTTTAGTGATAAGGTTCTCCTGGTCCGAAGTGCTTTTTTGTTAGCACCAATCACCATGGGAGCCTGTAATTGTATGGATTATAAGGTTTTCCTGGTTCTCTGTATGTAAATGATGCCCCTGTTCTTGTGAACCCGATGAGGTGCCTTTTTGTTTGCACCAGTTGTTTGATCGGGTGTAATCGCTATTGTGTTGACATTGCATAAGAATGAAGCGTTGTATGATTGTATTGCTATTGAAAGCTAAGATGTCGCTAGAGGAAGATGTTGAGATGAGACATATGAAAGAAACTGATACTGGATGGTACTACGAGTGATATGCTAGATGTTTTACCGAGTATGAAGCGTAAAGGGTTGATAGTTATGATGATTTTGGTATTTGTCGTAGGATTTTCTACTTTTGGAGGTGTTACTGAGTTTAGTATGTATGAAAATGCTAAGGTGAAAATACAAAAGGCGAGAAACTCTTCTGTCGGAATCATAAATTAAACTATTGTTGGATTACGAACATCTTCTTTATCATGAATGGAAAACCTGAAGATTATGATCCGAGGATGGGTTCTTTTACGGCGATGATCGCGGAATGATTGAAACTAGTCAAACTGTAGCTTATCCCCCACCGGTAGAAATTCATTACTTTTAAGGAGCCTATCGAAAAGCCTTTGATGATGTACCCAAGTGATTTTTCATGAAAGAATGATAGATATAACAACGAGTTATCCCAGAGGTGGACAAAACCATTGGTTGATAATTGATGACCTCATGGATGAAGTTTCTGGAAAAGCTACAGCCTATGCTCTGTATACAAAACATAGCCACCATTTGAACATAAGTGTCCTTTTTATTGTTCAGAATCTGTTTTTAAAAGGAAATCGTACAATTTCCTTGAATAGATATTAGAGATGCTTTTTCAATTTCCTATTTGGCCCGTCAATGTTTTCCCTGAAGAGTAAAATATGTACAAGTGGCTTTTGAAGATGCGACAAAGAAACCATACTCTTTCTACAAATAGATACGACTTAGCAAACGAATGATCTACACAGGCTATTTGGAAACTTTACACCAGATGCTCTTATGATATTATATGTACCCAAGCGAAAGCATATGAATACAATTACTATTCATTTAATCTCATACTTATTTTGTTGTTAAACAACGTAACACGATAGTAATATAATGACTAAAGCTCTGGACCAAAAATTTAAAAAAAATGCCGCCGTATTGTTATCACTCAGCAATGCATCCACTGCAATTCAAAAGTCTGTAATAGCTAAAGCAAAAGAGATCTTATTATGACTCTAATGGAATGCGCTAAAGCTATTATAAACTGAACAATACCATTGAAAACTTCTCAGTATAGTCATTTGCAACAAAACACAAAGGACATTAGCACCTTAATTAGAAAATCAACGTTAGATGATAAAAAAGCTGTATTGCCAAAGGAGGATTTCTAGCTTCTCTACTAGGACCTATTGTCAGCACTGTAGTTCCCTGTATACTGAACAGTGTAATAGGTGGACTAGGAGGACTAGGGGGACGAAGATGAATCTCTCAACAAGAATGATGAGGAATAGAATGGCTATTTTAGCTCTGGATGATCTGAGTGAGAGGAAAAATTGCTATAGTCGAAAAGGCCAACTCGGATCTGTTTCAATCATTGATAGAAAGTGTTAAAAATATTACATTAGGTAATGTACCTCTTGATTCTGAACAGTTTATTGAGTTGCAGCGTTACAAGAAGGAACTACGTAAACTAACTGCTAAAGAAACAGTTAATGATAAGCGTAAAATTTTGACTCAGGCTGGTAGAGGTAATCTTTCGGACGCTATTAAGACTCCTATTGTACCTGTTTTATCATCAATAAAGCAATGAATCTTAAACCTTTAACATTTTCCAGATGGTTTTTTATACTGTCTGAAAATGAATACAGTAGATTAATGGAAAAACCGAGAATAAAAAAGTGATATAGGAAAAGAAGAACACACCCCCTGTTGTATTATAACCCTATGGAAGATATAACGGTGAGAGATATGAAGAGAAAGCAAAATTTTTTTTACTGGAGGCAGCTCATGATTCTGACTTATCCCCGCACCAAAAGTTAGATGAAAATGTTCAAAACCTACGTAGGTATTTGACCAATGTCAAAAGAATTAAAACCAAGTAGACACGAATCGTTAGCTGGAGCCCTATTGAGAAAGCAAAAACAGAACCTAATTTTCCTTTGGCCAATAGTACGATTATTGATGATAAGACTAACACTCCTTTACCAAACGATGATGACACCAAGTTAGAATCAATAAAAAGGAATCGTTTGGTAACGGAGACTCAACCCTACTTGAAAATATGCTTGTTGCTGATAGAGAAGATGAATATGATAGTTAGAAGGAACGTTTAGAAGAGTTCGAGAAAAAGTTTTCTAGTTTAACAAGAGAAAAGGCTGATCAAGCGATTGGTGTCAGAATGTTGAATCAATTGAGTAAAATTGGTAGGTTCGACTTGTTAAGAACGAGCTGAAAATTAGATATCGTTGGTTGAATCCTAGGACTTCCAAAACTTTACTACAAGATCTTTTAATTGAAGAAGGTAGCGTACAATCGGAAAAAACCAACTACAGTAAATTTAAAAGCTTTCTAGCGGATCAAGGAATCATAATTGTCAGGAAATCCCCCGCGACAAACACGTCAGAAGAAAAAAATTTTCATTCCGGGTACTAATTCATGGACCATGACGCGTTAAGAGAACTGTATTACAATCCAGCATCACAAACATCTCTACGAGGAGCTAGAGCTTTACTGAAAGCTCACAGAAAACAAGAGGGAGAGAAAAGAAATTCGTAAATGGTTGAGTAGAGGATGATGCCTACATGCTACATAAAAAAGTCATAACTGAGTTTAAGCGTTATCCTACAATTGTGTCTGGAATAGGAGAGTAATTTCAAGTAGATTTGATGGATGTTCTTTCTAAAAAAGAAGAAAACGTTAACATGGCATTTTCACTGACGGCTGTTGATTCTCTATCTAGAAAAGGTTGGGCTGTATCACTCAACTCCAAATCTGGACATGCTGTAGCCCGAGGATTGAGAAGAGTACTAGGTGGGAAAATTACAAGGCTTCACAATCTGATAAAGGTAAAGAGTTTGAAAATGTCAATAGTCTCCTGGCGGAAAAAAATCAAACACTTTACAACCGAAAATGGGACAATAAAGGCATCAACGGTGGAGCGTTTTAACAGAACTTTAAAAGAGAAGATTTACAGATATCTGACTGATGATGACAGATATATTGATGTTTTACCAGATATGGCTAGCGCGTACAACAACACTGTTCACAGTGCTATAGGTATGAGACCGAATGATGTGAGTTTTCAAAATCAGGAGCTTGTGTGGAATCGAGTGTATGAAGGAGGAGAGCACAGTTTAACTACAGAACCAAAGTTAAAAGTTGGAGATTATGTGAGAATTAGCAAGGTGAGAGGAGCGTTTGAGAAAAGTCACACCCCGCTTTGGAGAATGGAGATCTTTATAATCACCCAGCAAAAAAATTGTTGTATATTGGGTAAGAAATTTGGCTGAGGAGATGATTGATGATAATTTTTACGAAAACGAGTTGCAAAAGATAAAAAAACCTACAACTTTCAGAATCGAAAAGATATTGCAAAGAAGAACTAGAAGAGGTAAAAGACAGATTCTCATTAAGTGGTTGGGATATAGAAAAAAGTTCAACGAGTGGGTGGATGAATAGCTTATAAGGACTGGTCGCTTGATATAATCATCATACGTTGGTAAAATGTCGATGCTGATAAATTTACCTTCGAACTCCAGCGCTGAAGAAATTCCCGATGACATCAATTCTGATTTTACAGTGAGACTGTATAAATATTTAAGTATCATCGGTGGTAATTGGGCGATACCTCTGCTGGAGATATGTTATTCTAATTATTGGAAAAACATTACCGAAGGGAAGATATATCTAGATAACACTAATGCCTCTGGTAGAAGCGAAAAATCCTTCATCTTAATCGGTAATAGAAGATATGATAGTGTGGAGGAGTTGGAGGAGGTTATACGAAAGAGAATACATGAAATGTGTTTAGAAGGAAAGTTTGCCATCTCCTACAACAAAATAACCAACACCAGTTTACTAACTAATTGCGATCCTGATACATCGGTGAGCTTTTCCAGAGACTTGGCATATATCTTTGGATTCGAACCGGGCGGGAAAACTACATATCCTTGTGGTAGATACAATTATGTTACAACTCCTGATATAAATTTCGGACTAACATTTCGGTATGTCTATTCCAACAATGTTGATAATAGAATGGTAGGTGATACGAATGTACCTTTGAAAAGAGTGGTTTTGGTTCAAGGGAAGAAGAATAGTGCTGTGTACCAAGAATTTAAAAACCCGCACTACGTCAACGCTTCATCATTGAATAGCGATCTGGTTCAAGTGCTTATAGCGAGTGACGATGGTGAGCGAATACCATTTGATGGTGGAAAGGTCATGTTGACGGTTCACTTTAAAGAAAAGAAATAATGATGAGATTGGTACGATACAACCCCGACGACTCAAAAGAATTCTTTTGATGAGTACTACAAAATGCAAACTGGAAATGGAATTGGAGTGTATAGTGGACAACGAGTGATGCCTAGTATGAAAGGTAATGGACTCGGTAGTATTTTTTCAAGTATACTAAAATCGGTAACACCACTGCTGAAAAGAGGGCAATAAGTCTGGGTAAGAGAGCGCTCTCTGTAGGTAGTAACATATCGCGAGATGTCATTGACGGTCATAGCTTGGCAGCATCAGCAAAGAAGAGAGGATTGGAGGAGTTGGATGATCTTGGGGAAGATGTGCTCAGTGCAGTGCATCCAAATCGTGGGAAAAAGGAGAAGAAAAACAGGAGGTGGAAAAAGGGTACATGCTGCTAAACGTGGGCGTTCCATATTTTAATACCGGCAGAATCGGCTATAAAGACATTAGAGCCTGATATTTGTGTTCATTAAGCGATAAAGCTTCTAGCAAACATCACTCGCAAAAGGTGGCTAGCCTAAATGGAAAAACGAGAGAGACGTTGGAAGGTTCTTCCTACAACATAAACCCCTCCTTGGATGTGTTTGCTACGGAACCTACAAACACATCGGTAGAGAGATTGGAATATGTTATCATCCGACCTGACAGGCTAGACCCTTACGGTAGTATTGAATTGACCTTGTCAGGGAGTACTGAGCATTACACGGATCTTTACAACTCGTTTCTGCAAGTCGGAGCCACAGTTGTCCAAGATGATGTAAGTGATATTGCGGGTAACAATGACAATGCACCTGTGTGGGTGGGGGATTCAACCCACGGAATATTCAGCGAGTTGAAAATGTCAATAGAAGGAAATACTGTTGAATACGCTAACAATTACGGTTTAGGCTTCTACTTTTCACAACTAATTGAAAACAGAGCAAACAGAAAGAAATATCAAGGTAGGATGGAGGGCTGGGTGTATGATGATTCATTGAGCAAAGATGCTGATAAGCACATCACCGCAGACAAAAAAGAGGAGTGCTCTGATCAGAAGTAGGAAGACAATAGAATTAATCGGGAAACCTCATCTCGCGTTATTTCATCAGAAAAATTAATAATTCCTGGTCCTAGTATGCAGCTGGAGTTTGAACGGGCTTCCAGCAAACTGTCCTTGTTTGCTGCCGACGAGTCACCGGCAGGAGGAGCGAAGATTATAATGGATAAATTTGAACTACATCCTTGGGCATAGTCAAGGTAAATCCTACGATACAGAACTCTCAACTCAGTTTAGCGCTGGAAGGGCACAACTACATTTATCCAGTTGACCGGAAACAAGTAAAGCTGTATGCAATCCGCGGTGGTGTCGCACAGGTTGATATCACTTTAAAAGAAAACAAACAGAAATCCAAACAAATCTATTTAGCTTTGGCTGATCACAACGCTCTGAGCAGACGTTTCACTAAGAACCCGTATAGGATGCAACACGCCAATGTCAACAGTATTGTATTGAGAGTTGGTGATTGTCCAACCGGAAGGAGATTTGAGCCAGATTATGCTAGAGGAATTTTCGGAAGAGAATTCCATCAGTTCCTACACGCTACCAGAACTTTTCTCGAGGGTGACACTGTTGGTATTACAAAAGAACAATACCTAGATGGCACTACGCTTTACGGATTCGATTTGAGGGGCGATTGTCTCAAAGAAGGATTTCACTCTATGAAGAATGTCACAATGAGTGTGGAAATTCAATTTAGTGCCAACACATCTGATGGTTTATCCCTGGTAGCCTACTTTGTAAAGGAAGGTGTATTGGAGATGGATGGCATTCTTCAATTAGCTATTGCGGGAGACGTAGTGCTCTAAGTGGTGAGCTAGAGATGAATAACATACAGATTCGCTCGATCTTATCTTTGGACGATTTACATCAAAGTGTAGGGATTCACCTTGGAGCTAGAGATCAGTTTTGGAAGCAAATTTGTAATTTTCCAACAGGATGTTTCGTATTCAACACTCATTATTTTCACTAACCCGGAGAGCATTGGTTGGCTGTGTACGCTAATGATTCTGTCGTGGATTTTTTTTACTCATTCGGGCGTTCCGTTTCCTTCTACTCGATGTAAGCAAATTACTAAGTATTCAGAGAGAATATCAATCAGTACAAAGTAATGAGACGCAACTACAAATTTTTTTGTCAACTCTATGTGTTGATTACTGCGTATACTTTTGTTTACTGAGAAGTAGAGGATGCAGTATGAATGAGATTGTGAGAAGGTTACGAGATATAGGAGACAGTGAGATGAGAGATCACTCAATACGAAGATTTTTCATACAGACTTATCGTAGCAACGAGTTTACACGAGACAATACACTAGAAGGAATAGATGGAGAACATATACAAGGAACCGATTTGCTAAGTAAATTGTTAAAATAAATTATTATAATTAAACTTTGTTTGTTGTTACGAATAAAATGTATATAAAATACAAACTGTCTCAGTATTTGTACTAAATACTAGAAAGCCTATAAAACAATTTTTTGTAATGTTCAAAGTTAATGTTGAGTTCATATCTTGCAAGCCGCAAGAAAGATTCTCTCTATCTCTTTCTCAGGAAGCGCTCTTTAGTTAAATCTAAAAATCATAGTAACTATTGACTCTATCATACATAGATATATGAACTGATTTGGAAATTACTTTGGATCCTACGATAAATAGAATAAAACTTACCATCATAGATTGTGAGGTTCATCCTTTGTGTTATCGATTAAGGTGCGAATTTACTGTCTAGGACAACCTTCTTTTTCATTTTCATCAAAGTAGGAGAGGAAGTCGTGTTGTTCCAAAGTATCGAACAGCTCGGAGGCTTGAATGAAAGCTTGAACAGCTGAGAGCAGAATGATGTTGGAGAAAACTTTGCTGTCCGCAGTTTGTTTTCGTCCTTTGAATACGATAACACCGGAATTATCCGCTACCACAGCTGACGATATTTGAGTAGGAATGTTGATATCTCCAATCCATAGCTCTCCATTCACCATACATCTGTAATTAGCCACTAGACTTCAGCAGTCTTGTTCCAACGAGTATCACATTTTCTTAGCATTCCAGGGTTCTGAAAAGCTATAACGCTTCTTAGTGGAAAATAGTACAGGTGAAATACATCGAAACAAGCCTGAATTTGTCTAATACTCTCGCCTGATAATGAGTGAATGGGTCGTTCACCTTTAGATTACATCCGTATCCGTCCGCAGAAAAAAACTGCATTTCTAGTCTTTCCCTCTCCCATATAGATCAAAACAATTGGGCGTGTTTGCTTAGCTTTATTAACAATCAGTCCCACCTCGGTTGAAACGTCACTCTTCACTCGAATTCTCTTTTTATTCTTTCGGTAATTGTAGGTGATGGTACACCTCGCTTTGTCACAAAACTCATTGCATAAAACCTCCATAACTGTTGATATCGGTAGATCTCAAATTTCCATAGATTTCTCAAGTGTTTCTAGTCGATCTAGAGACAGACCATTTAACTCTTGTAGGTGAGGGTGGTTAGGTCTCTACTTCTGGCGTCTTGAAAGGGGATCTTGGTGTGACAAAAAAGTGTATCGTCTCCAACTCATTTTTTGTAGTTCGAGCCATTGTTGATATCATCTTTTTTCAAATCAACCAAAGGTCGTTTTATCGTGGTTTGAATACAGTTCGTTGGTCGGAGATGAGGGTGGAGTAAAATCTTGTTGAGATTCTGGCTCATCAATCGCCATTGACTTTTATCCTCTAGACTATTTTTTCTCTGTGGGGGTAACGAAGACAGGAGAAGATTGTGCGGGAAGGGTTTGCTGAGATTCTGCTTCTACATTTATTGTTTGGTTTTTTCGTCTAGACTGTTCATACTGAAAAAGATAAAGAAGAAAAAAACTTTTTTGTTCATTTTTTTATAATTAATTTGAAGAGAGATAACACATAGAGGTTTGAGTTGACTGTGTCAGCAAGTAGAAACAATTACTTTTTTTATTCTTACCTTTATACAGAGAGCTCTCCTAGTGTTTGCAGAAGATGTTGTAGTAGGTGTTGATCATTGAGTCGCCGTTGTTGAACCGGATGCTTTTTGTGTAAAACCCTCACTTCTTAAACAGCTAAACTTGCACTGATTGACACAGAGTGAGCCCAATGAAAAATGTTAAAACTCACATATATGTTATTAAGAGGTTTTCCTGTGAAAAACACCGTTTTATCGCATGAATAAAATATAGTTTTACGCCTGATTAAAGCATAGTTTTCTGCATATAAAGTATAAGTTTTTTGCGTAAATAAAACATGAAAAAAAATCCGTTTTTTGCAATAATCAAAAAATTATTTTTCGCTCAAATAAAACTTTTTTTTAAGCCAATAAAACATGGTAAATAAAAAGATTTTTCGCGCGAATAAAACCTCACATTTTCACGCAAATAAACAATATTTTTTCGTTAATAAAATTTAATTTTTTCCCACAAATGAAACATGAAAAATAAACCCATTTTTTTAATAACAGTAAATGAAAGCCTCATTTTTAGAAAAAATAAAATCATTTTTCTCCTGAATAGAAAGTACTTTTCACGCGGATAAAACATGTTTTTTGTGCGAATAAAACGGGGTAAATAAAAAAAAATTTTCCCCTACGAATAAAACAATATGTTTTCACGCGAAAAAAACCGGTGTTTCTGTATGAATAAATTATATTATTTCCCGTGATTAAAACATGAAAAATAGACCCATTTTTTCCACGAATAACCGTGAATAAAAGTCTCTTTTTTACGCTAATAAAAACAATTTTTTCCACGCGAATGAAACAAATTTCTTCCGCGAGTAAAACATGGTAAATAAAAAAGTTTTTCCCGCATATAAAAGATCATGTTTTCACGCGAGTGAAACCAATTTTTCCACGCGAATAAAACAAAATAAAACTCTTTTTATCATGCAAATAAGTCATTGTTTTTTCCGTGAATACCAAGTTTTTTTCGCGTGAATAAAACGACATCATTTTCTGTCTGAAAAAAACAAATTTTTAACGTAAAATAATTCCATTCTTTGGTGAATGATCTATATGTATTATAGAGGGTTTCCGCTCAAATAACACTATTATAAAATGGTTTTCGCGTGAGTATTCACATTTGATGTAAACTTAATGAGGTGTAGCTTCTAGTATTTAAGAACTGCTCTCTCTGCACAAAAATCGTTCTCTCCACCAATAGCTTCTGAAGAACTAACTAGTACAGTATTCATTACACGGCTAACAGCAAACTTGTTGGTGATAAGGTGAGAATCAATAAAAAATACCATTTAGTAGTAGTTAAAACATAAAAGTTTATACTTATTTTACCTCACTGTTTATTATCCTATACTAATACACAACTTTTTATTTTAGTTCATTATGACATCAAAAACAGTTCGTGTAAAAGAATTCCTTCCAGAGATTTTTAGCAAGTACATCAAAGAAAATGTGATTGTGCAGGACAAGGTGATCTGCGGGTTTACATTGCAAGCCATTATATTTTGCATAATGCAACATATGCTCAGTCTAAGAGCTTTATACGGAGAACTTTCTCCAATTCAATACAGACCTTACACAAGTCAAGAAGACGGTCTTATGGAGACATTTTGCATTATGACAGAGAACAATGTTCAAACCGTTTTAAAAATGATAAAAAATGTAAACATTAATGATTATTTAAAAAAAATTAAAAGAAATGCATTGGATAAAACACTATTTCAAAAATTTTATAAATTGAAATGGACCAAAAAAACTTTTCATAAAATCCAACCTGATATTTCCAGATACATCCAAATAAATGAATGTCTACGATCTTCGGTATTTTCTTTTGAAGGGATGTTAATAGTGTTGCAAGAATATATGTAGTCCTTCTTATACAATAAAGTTATACAATCATACAACGCTTCATTTTTATACAATAATAACCTCCGGGACAACCTCCAGCGCATACCAACACCATACAATGTATTAATCAACATTCAACACCATAGTAATTACAAGTGATGGAAACGGGTACTCGTTTGCCTCGAACCACGGGTCGTCCCCTCTCCAATCCGGGGCGAATCCGAATCAAATCCAACAGTTTTGAATCCTAACGAATCCATAATTGCTCGGCCTTCCATTGATCAATTACGACTATAGTAAAAGCATGCGGTGTTGTGTCTATCCTTTTCAATGACAGTGGTCATTGCCTTAGTCCTCCGATAGCCTGTAATCTGAGGAAGATTGGGATGCTGTGTATACTTCCAACAATTACACTAGTAAACAAAATCACACAGGCACATCAATCACATGTGCTGATTAGTAGTTAGTAGTAGTAAGTGATAAAAATGTCAAAGAAAAGCGTTGTCTGGAATTATTTGCCACTGCTCACTAAACAACATGCTCAATCTAATAACTACTATCTATGACATACGCAATCAATTCACTTGACCAGTTCACTCGACCAAGAACACTGAACATTTATTATATTATTAATAACTATTACTCCTTGATGATCATTCCAACAATAATTAATTAATAAAAGTAAATAAGTAAATGCTATTTATTATTACAGGCAAATACTTGTAGTTGTATTGATAATAAATGCTCACTGCTCACTCAACAACATGCTCAATCTAATAATTATTATATATGACATACCCAATCAATTCATTTGACTTGACCAGTTCACTCGACCAAGAACACTGAACTTTTATTATATTACTCCTTGATCATTTCAACAATAATTAATAAAAGTAAATGCTATTTATTATTATAGGTAAATATTTGTAGTTGTATTGATAATAAATGCTCACTGCTCACTCAACAACATGCTCAATCTAATAATTATTATCTATGACATACCCAATCAATTCATTTGACTTGACCAGTTCACTCGACCAAGAACACTGAACTTTTATTAAATTACTCCTTGATCGTTTCAACAATAATTAATAAAAGTAAAAACTATTTATTATTTATTATAGGTAAATATTTGTAGCTGTATTGATAATAAATCAGTAAAATAATTAATTTTTATTTATTGCAGACCCTAATTAGGATGTTTTAGTGTTGGCAAAATTTGAAAGACAAATGCTGCTTGCTATTGCTTGGTACTTAAAATTTGCTAAAATTTCATTGATCATCAAGTAACCTAGAGAACTGTTTGATTTTCAATATAAACTTGTACAAGCAAGGAGTTGTCAAACGTAAATAGGATTCGGACCGAACCGCCTTGGACTGGTTCGATTTGAGTGGAAAGATTCGGAATCGGACCGAGCCTGAATTTTTTTGTCCCATTCCATCACTAGTAATTCCACCAATTCAAACAACTGGTGCACACAAAAAGGCACCTCATCGGGTTCACGGGAACAGGGGCTTCATTTACATACAGAGAACCAGGAAAACCTTATAATCCATACAATTACAGGTTCTCATGGTAACTGGTGCTAACAAAAAGGCACTTGGGACCAGGAGAACCTTATCACTAAAGTCACATAATAAACACTGATGTAGAGTGAACATCTCGGGTCGCAGCCCCGATCAAAACCCCTGGTAACTGGTGCTAACAAAAAGGCACTTGGGACCAGGAGAACCTTATCTCCATGAGGGAGATCTGTTCCTATATCACTACTATCATCTACCATTCTTTGGCAAGATAGCTAAGTCTCAGGAGATGATTTGATGTGTAAGAGCTCATTTCCAGCATGGACAGCATGTACCAATCTCTTAAGGTTCACTGATTACTTATGTCATCTCAGGTAGGAATGGCTTAAGGTAGAGAAAAAGGAAAAAGGTTTTTGTAAACTCTACACAAGCGATTCCTGGCTTCATTGACATTTTCCCACAGTGAAGTATTTTGCAATTTCTGCAGGTGAACAATGCTCTAAAGAGCCTCATGGTAAGCCAATCCAAGATGGGCATGGAGGGCTGCAGTTTATGTGGCTTATTTTTCAGTTGAAAAGTTGTTTTGATGAAATAGCTTGTGACGGTTTACAAACGAGAAAGCCTGCAATAATTTTATGGTGATGCATTCAACTCCTAAACTTTGCAATAAAGCTTCACAATACATAACTTTTGCTAGTTTCAAGCCAATCAAGAGACACTTTTCCAAGCATGTTTCTTCCCAAAATAGATTAGGAGTTGTCCTTCTAAAATGGGTAACTTTTTGGGATTTTAATATATAGAACAATGGCTGTAATCGCTGTTTTTGCTCTTAACTGACAATCTATGAGTCACAGCAAAATACAACTACCACTACCGGATGGGTAATTCAGTATTCTATGTTGTAATTGAAAAAAAAATTTTAGGTGTGCAAATTCTTTCGTAGTAAACAAAAATGCATGGAAACAAATAAATTCTTTCAGTAGAAACACTACTGGAAGAATGCAATGTATTTTTCATTCTATTTTGTTTCCACCATTTACATATCCTTCCGGTATCCCATTGATAGTTATTTTATGGGGTTGCGGTCGACTCTGCTCGGCCACAGGCCATAAAACCTGCCCAACATCATTCCACTACTCACTTTAAATTCTAGCATTAGCAGAGGCTACACTATCAAAGAGCTACGGGAGTGTATATGCAGCTACAAGTTTTGCTGGGTGCAATCATCCATACAGGACATTGCAGAATAGCTTCTAGTTTATAACAACGCAGCTCACAAACAAAGCAACTAAAGCTGATTTTGGATAAGAAGAGACCAACTCATATGACTAATCCCTAAAACAAGCTATTGTACAAATATATCTGTGATTTGAATTTATTTAGGTTGCTTTTATTGAGTTTTGGGTCAAGTATTCCTTCATAATAATGTGGTAGATTTTGGTGGAAGTTACTAGTAAACAGGCAGTTTACTATCCATCCTTGGAGAGAATGCCCTATACTTTAACCTACAGAGTTCGGTCAACTGCTATACAGGTGAAAAGTCTTACCGTGCCGGTAGCATAGTGTGCAGGGCCGGTAGTGACCCTTGAAGGGTCAGTAATGACCCGTTACCGACCCAGTATAGCTATACTGGGCCGGCACAAGATGGCCGACATAGCCAAGGAACTGCAAAACTATCTAGGAACTCAGTCAAGGCCAGGAACCGAAACTACCCTTCCTCGGATTACCGACTTAGTGGACCGTATTACAACTATAGCCTGGGAGCCTCGCAGAACCCCTGATTGGACAGTAGGAGATAGGACTCCACCCTTAGCCACTTGGCGCCTTTACCCTTTAACTTGTTTGCATTACATGATTGGATCACTATTTATATAATTGACTGCATTGGCTAGATTACTTCCTGTGCACTTATTGTTATATACTTTGTGTTAATGAGTTCCTGTGAGCTCTCCTATAAAAGGAGAGAGTTTTGCTATCATCTTTGCATTCATTCTCATGTCTTGCCACAAACACGCTATAGGAATAATTACCCTCTAGGACTTTGTCTGGAGATAATAGCCACTTACACAATCATTACACTGTAGTTTTTGTCTGATCCATGGGCTAATCCGGGTAATTTGGTTGCCTGAGGGCAGTTGTCACTGTCAATAAGCACAGTGTCCCCTCCGGAGACAGGTCTAATACTCGAGCCTGTTTGTGGTAACCAGACCAGAATCCATTACATTGGTGGCAGTGGTGGGATAAACAGTACCTTCCCTCACTGTACTCTTTCACACTACCCTCAGGCCTTGCAAATGCACTGCAGGCCAGCTACCCCTAAAGAAGGAGAACATTGATCTACTGGGTGTAGATCTGGAGAGAGAAGAAGAAGGTTGATCTACGGAGTGTACATCTGAAGAAGCAATTAACACAAGACACTACCGGATTTCTCTGCAGGCTTGCTGAGGCCCTCCACCCTGCAGCAGCTATCTCGGCATGGTATCACCTACTAAAAGCTGTCTGCATCAACTGTAGCGCTTGCTACTTTTGCAGCAGTCCAGTACAGGTGCTTACAGTATTCTCTACAAGCTCGTTGAGTTCGCTCCGCCCTGGACATAGAGATATCGGTACTGTACAAGAGAGGAGAGAGAGTCGTGTATCTGCTATACAGGCTCAACTACTGGAGGTTATTCAGCTTGGAGTGCTACTCAGCTGGTAACACTGACCCCGGCACTGTATACAGTTACAGTGTCCCTACACCAATGTCTGTAGGATCGTAGAGCTTGCTCGGCCCTGCAGCAGTACAAGAAAGTTTCGCAACGGTTGTTACAAGCAAGAGAGTGCCAGGTACTGTCACAGTATCCACTATACTGACCTCTAGATCTGCTAGAGCCACTGGAAACACTGATCCCGGCGGGGGGTCCAGTTGTACTGACCATCATATAGATTTTAGTTGAGGTCACTTCTCTGTCTGCAAAGGATGGCCACCCAGAGAGCACGCAG
Source organism: Cryptosula pallasiana (assembly GCA_945261195.1). Classification (NCBI taxonomy): domain Eukaryota; kingdom Metazoa; phylum Bryozoa; class Gymnolaemata; order Cheilostomatida; family Cryptosulidae; genus Cryptosula; species Cryptosula pallasiana. Next base: position 19,780,228 of record OX183131.1, on the reverse strand, counting down.
TGCCGGTCGAGCACCTGCTGGCAACCCTGAAGCTACAGCACTTGACCGATTGACCGAAGCATTGATGGCCATGATGAGGCCCAACCAAGGAAATGCACAAGCTACTTTTAAAGCTCCAAAGTTCGATGGTGAAGGAGACGTTGAATACTTCATCAACCGGTTCATTGAAGTAGCAGAGATGAACGATTGGCCAAAGAACACTGCCATTTTATATTTGAGAGATGCACTACGGGGTAGGGCATTGGACTGTGGAAAGCTGCCGCATCTGCAGGGTATATTTACTGCACTACGAGCACGTTTTGGATTAACACCAAGGGAAGCTTTGTCCCGGTTGACCTGCCTTCGCCGACAACACAAGACGTCGCTCCAAGAGCATGCTAGTGAAGTTGAGCATTTAGTTCGCATTGCGTACGCTGATCTACCTCATTGACCCATGCAGAGGATGATCCTGGATTTCTTCAGTACCACAGTCGGAAATTCCTGCCTACAGAGACTCTTGTTGGCCATACAGCCCATTGACGTAGCAGAAGCAGACAGGGCCGGTAATGAGTACCTACAAATAAAAACGCCATTTGAAGGGCGCCAGGCTCATGTATGAATGCTAGAAGAGGATACCAATGAAGAGGAAGAGGAATGGATGAGGACGGTTGCCAAGAGCCCGTCCCAACATGCCTCCACCACTACTCCAGTGCAGCAGACACACTACGTTCCTACACCTGCTACAGAGAATCCTATGACAGCAGTCATGAACAGCCTGAAGCTTTTGACTGAAGAGATACGGTCGCTGACAGCGACCAGACAAGCAGCTCCCCCTCCGCTGTTGGAGACAGCACCTACACCACGCTGCTGAGACTGTGGACAGTCAGGTCACATGATAGGTACTTGCCACAAACTCAGCGTGCAGTTCCATTTTCAGACACCGCCAGACAGACGGGAAATGGCCGACGCCCGAATTAGCGCCACAGGCAGCCAATTGCAGCTGGCCAAGCCGGACAGCTTTCAAACCCCTTTTAGTCCTTTAACTCCGAAAACAAGTGGACAACCCCCTAAGACAGTACAGACGGCAGCTGACTGCAACTGGACAAGCCGGAAAACTCCTAACCCCCTCTAGTCCTGTAACTCTGGAGATGAGTGGACTACCCCCCAAGAGAGCACGGACGGCCGCTGACTGCAGCTGGACAGCTCCCAGGCAACCTTCTAGTCCTGTAACTCTGGAGATGAGTGGACAACCCCCCAGGAGAAGGCAAACGGCTGCACCACCGTTGGAGTGACCCTACCAGGCCAGCTACTTCCTGGCTGGAACATTAGCCGGTAGGCCAGCGGCCCTGTTGATTGACACAGGCTGCGCAACCAACTTGCTGTCAAAGCACCTATACCAGCAACTGCCACAGTCAGTGAAGAACACCTTGCAGCGTAGTGAGATGCATGGAATCATGGCTGATGAATCTAGGATCCCCTTTTACGGCACACTGCGAGTGAACTTGCAACTTCGTGGGCTGACAACAAGTGTTAACTATGTCATTAGTGACATTAATGAAGATGCCATTATTGGCATGCTGTTCCTCACCATACACGAGTTTGCCCTGCGAGTTCCAGACTCCGAGGTCATCGTTGATGGACATGTACTACCGTGCACAGACAAACACCGGCAGTAACCTAACGACAGTGTCCGTCTAGCGCAAGCAAAGCTGACATAGACCTTCCCTCCCCTACACCCCTGACGAGGAGGTACGCCCCTTTACTAGAGAAGAAATCCCCATACAGTCACCCACTGTAGAGAGAACTACATGGAAAACACATCGGGCTGTGGAGAGCCCCCTGCCACAAGCCTATGGTAAAAGATTTGAGTCGGATCGAACAAAAACTATCGAAGCTAGAAAAGACACAGTGTTTTCCCCCTTGCTGGCTACCCCCTGCGATGAGGAGAGGAGAACCCTGCTGATGGCGAGAGGCAGCTGCCCTTCCGCTATAAACCCTCCGCTAAAAGATGCAGAGATGAAACAAGCAAGCACAGTACAGAGACATGCTATGAGAGCACTCAACTGTGTCCAGATGGGAATTCCCACCACCCGCTTAGTGGAAAGGCAAGAAAGGCAGGAAAAGTGTTCGAAAAATCTGCGAAGAAAGTACGAACCGCATCATGCTTGGTTTCTAAAGGACCCCCAGAACTCCCCGACAAGCTCCAGTTCACAGAATAACTGTAGCAGACTGACGAAGGAAGTTAGAGAAGTGACCAAAACCCCCCGTTCCTAAACACTTCCTGTGAGGCCAGGGTTGTAAAAAACCTTGCAGCTTGAAGAAGCCACTCATACCCACAAAAGACACAGAAGGAGAAACACCTACTGATAAGATGTCTGGTCACTGCCTGGAACTTAACGATACCAAGGATTTGTTGCTGGATCTCAAGAGCTACCTGCCTACACAGCTGGAGACGGAGTTACAAGCCATGCCAACAGCAGACCTGTATAAGGAGACTGTGGTGGAGAAGAAGGATAAGCTGGCTGAGAAAGAAAAAGAGGGTGAGCGTTTAAATGCTGCACTTTCGAAATGGCTGTTTGAGAATTGCATGACACAAGATCCGTTACCACTACTGAGTGGTAGCCACCTAGCCATGCTAGACCTGTATTTCTAGACTTGCCATGCGCTGGTAACAGTAGAGCGTTCGCTTTTCCACAAGTTGAGACTGCTGACACCTTTATAAGGGCAGTAGACGAAAAAGAGCAAGAGCTTAAGTGCTTACCACTTGTTGCTGCCTACCTGCCGGCCCGGGATGACTTCCTACTGGCCCGGTGCACCTCTATACCAGCCCGGGGTAACCCTATACCACCCTGGGGTCTTCCAGATATTCGGTCAGTGAAGACTGAAGAAGCACAAGGCATGATTTACCCTTGTGGGCCTTACCGGCAGAGAAAGCCTGTGGTGGTGACTAAGGGTGAACGTCCAACAACCTCTTCACCACCAACCTTAGTGCCACGCAACACAGTGCACTACGCCCCAGTTCAGGATGTTGCTTGCACCCCCATGGTACAGTGGGAAGAGGAGAAAAGGGGCTAGCTTTCCTTAGACAAGAAAAGGCTGTCTCCTAAAGTTGATCTACGGAATGTTCTGTCAGCACTAGAACTTCCAGGGCCACTGCCCTCACCCATTCATAATGCTATGGTACAGCAAGCCCCGCTGCAGTATAAGCAGCCCATTAACATGTTGCATAAAACTCATAATGCACCTGTTGTTGTAGACTCACACTCACAAGTGAATTTGACGCCCTAGCTTGCCATACGGTTGGTAAAAGGGCCAAGCCCTCCTGCAGAGGAGGAAGTAGAGAAGAAGGCGCCAGTTCCTGCATCACCTACAGTAGATGACGAGCCTACCACGTCGTGGAAAGAGGATGGCCGAAGGAATCCTACAAGGTGGCAAATGCTACGCTGGACTACGGCCGAGACAGAGGAACAGGTGGAACACCTGTTACAAGAAGCGAAAGAATACACTTGCACCAAGTGCAACTACCAAGCTCTCAACATTTGGCAGCTTAGAGTGCACACCTTACAGCAATACCAGAGGCACTACTGCCGGTGTCACTATGCAAGTGAAAGCCGCAATGCAGTGTACTCACACCAGAGCAAGTTCAACGCTCCAGGTGATTTTATCCACCTCCAGAAGACGGGGATAGTTTACACAGTAGATCGACCAAACTAGTCCCACTTCTGCCAATTCATCAAATGGGACAACGCATCTAAATTCAAATGGTGCCAACCCACACACCAAGGGAAGCCAACTCCCAGGGTGGCAGTAAAGAAGAGACTGGGATCCCTAGTGAACAAAGAGGAGCCTAAGAAGAAAGCGGAGGGCAAGGGCAAACCATTGCCAGCTCTATCGGGGTTCAAGATACCAAAACGGATCGCCAGTCTGCCCAATGCAACCTGCATGCCAATGCCAGAGGTTGCCAGCTCAAAGACAGGAGAAGTAAAAGCGCCTAGGCCTTCATGCAACTTCCTGCACTACAGTGACTGCTTGGCCACTCACATAGAACAGCATGTTACTGCCCTCGAGCAGCAGCTTGGAGAGTTGCGAAGGCTATTGATTAGCCAGACTCTGTCTGATGAGCAGACAACGATAGCTAAGTCAGAGGCTTGATTTATTACCACAGAGGTAGAACGACTGCATCTACAAGCCACCAGCCTGAGGGGCGCTCTCTTCTAGTGAAACGCCGGACTATATATTATTCCAGATATCAATTACTATGCTATATATCTGTACATATTTACACAAATATATCCACCCACATATTTGCTCTTGATATTCTGTTATTAAAGCCAGGGAATGACCTCAATGGCGAGAGGTACGTGTTAGATTTTGGTGGAGGTTACTAGTAATCAGGCAGTTTACTATCCACCCTTGCGAGAGAATGCGCTAGACTTTAACCGACAGCATTTAATCAACTGCTGTACAGGTGAAAAGTCATACTGTGCTGATGGCATAGTGTGCAGGGCAGGTAGTGACCTTTGCAGGGCCGGTAGTGACCCCTTACCAACCCAGTATAGCTATACTGGGCTGGCACAAGATGGCCAACATAGCCAAGGATCTGCAAAACTATCTAGGAACTCAGTCAAGGCCAGGAACCGGAACTACCCTTCCTCGGATTACCGACCTAATGGACCATATTCTATCTACAGCCTGGGACCTTACAGGACCTCTGATTGGACAGTAGGAGATAGTACTCCGCCCTTAGCCACTTGGCGCCTTTATCATTCAACTCATTTGTATTACCTGATTAGATTACTATTTATATAATTGATTGCATTGGACTGATTACTTCCTGTTCTCTTGTTATTACACACTTTATGCTAATTAGTTCCTGTGAGCTCTCCTATAGAAAAATTTTTTTACATTAATCTTTGCATTCATTCAAATGTCTTGCCACAAACACTCAAGATGAATAATTACCCTCTAGCACCTTGTCTTGAGAATATAGCCACTTAACACAAGCACTACTCTGTATTGTTTGTCTGAGCCATGGGCTCTTGCTATACCGGCTAATTCGGTTGCCTAAACACAGTTGTCACTGTCAATCAGCACAGTGTCCCTCTGGAGAGAGGTATAATACTTGAGCCTAGTGGATGTCTGTGGTAACCAGACCGGAATCCATTACAATACACATATATCGACACAAACATCATAATGTTAATGCATTTGCTATACAAAAATATTAAAATATGTTGAACCCTGTCCATCTATTTACTTTCACAGCTGTTGCTTTTGGAAACTACACAATAATAATTCAATTTTAACTCAAAACTTGTGTATCTATAACAGCTAGCTGGCTGCAGGTGAGATTTATGTGTCAATTCTATCCAGCCAACAGATAGCAAGCACTAGCAAGCTCCTTTATTATATTGGTACAATTTTAAGTGTGTCCAGAGGGCTGCTTTGGCAGTATTGCCATGATGCTTTTTGTTTGAGCCAGAGTTGTGTATGAAGGACTTGCTGTGTCCATTATTATTAAACCAGAGACTTGGCTTGTAAACTAATGTAATAAGTTTGCTATGTAACTTGCCAGTCAAGGATGCAATGATGTTGTGAATGCACTAAGTCATTTCTACTTCATTGGTCGGAGCAAAAAGGATAAAAACACTCATATATATGTAGATGGCAACTTTCCAAATTTTTGTTAACATTCTTGCAGTTAGATTGGGTTCATCTCACTTGTTTCACTGTCTAGTTACTTTTCCAATAATCACAATGACAGCAGACAATTTTTGTGTGAAACAAACTGTCAAATTGTTAGTTAAGCAATATAGCTACCGCAATTTTTTCTCAAATTTTCATGTTTGGACAACTCCAATCAATTGAGAACTTTGTTCGAACTGCCACTTTAAGCCAAACTGAAGTCTCTCTCCAACTATGCAGCTTATATTTGATCTATAGAAGCCTAGATACCTAAAAAGTAAAATATCTCTTACCAATAGTTAGGTGGCAGAGTCCTAGTGATGCATTGAAAAACCCTTTTATGAATATTACTATTTTTACAAGCTGCAATGCTTTTACCCTCAATGCATTATTCTCTTATAAACTTTATTGATTATTGGGTTGCCTTGCTGAGAATTAGAAAGGAGTCGATGATAAGACGAGTATTTCTGATGAATAATAATCAGTTTTTTGCTAATTAAGACCACAATATTTTCTCTGCCGAGCTTCAGAGTATTTACATGTATTTTATTGTTTTCTGTCACTTCCCCAAACCTTTTTTTCTTGTTGTCCTAGTCACTATGTAGAGACCGGTAGTCAACTTCTTAGAAGTAGCTTCTCTCTGATACAAACTCCTAGTCTGACTATGACCTAACCTAGATAAAAGCTGATGCCAAGGTTGTAATAATGATTGGTTTAAACATCTCAAATGGAAAATTCTGTGCTGAAGAGGTGACAGGAAAACAGAACCAGAAATATACCAGTCACGGCAACTGCGCTAATATAGATTACCATTGGAAAACGCTGGTTACATAGTTGAGCATCAGTTTTTATCTGTATTGTTGCACAAATACAAAACTTATCGTAGCAAAGGTGTTGCTTGAACCTATATGTTATTCTCTTTGCTATTTATACAATTAAAGACAAAGAGATACTGTCTTTAATGGAGAGGGGATTATGGTGGATTTTCATGACCACTGTCTGTGCGCAAGGTCCCCTGACAACTTCTGGGTGTCAGACGTCCCTAAACTGAGTCTGGCACAGCCAGAAAATAAGCAAGCAAACCGGTAGAAGCACTACTGGCCCTGCAGCATTCACTGCCGGCCCTGAAACATACACTACCATCCTGCAGTGTCACTACTGACCCTATACCGGGTCGGTGAGGAAAGAATGGCTATAGCCTGTGGACCCAAAATAGTAGAGAAGATGAAGGAGCCGAACTTTGCAGCTTAGCTACCATCGGAAAGACCAAAGGCAGGGAACACAAGCCGTAACAGCCAGGAACTTGAGCTATCTATTGTACTATCATGATTTAGCATTGTTGAATGAGAAGCTCCGCCCCTTACTTCTAGGCACCTAGTACATTTAACTCTATATTAGCCGATACTGTATTATGTTAATCATAACTTACCTTTTTATTCGTACAATTACTTCCTGTCACTGTTTATTTGTTGCCCCCTTATTTGGACATAGGTTTTTTCCTACATTGCCTTTAAAAGGCAGAGACTGCTCACTAATCTGTCTATTTGTATTGGGATTCTGCTTGTAAGTGTACCAAGTAGCACAATACATTACCGATATTTTACTTCGCTGAGTTGTGATTGTATAACACATTATGATATACTCATTGAGATATTCAGTTGTGCGTTTGAGCCGTGGGCTCTGAATATGGTTGTGGAGTTGGTATACTCCTCCGTTTGGAATTTGACGTCTGGAGTGAGGTGTTGTTGGTGGACATTTGGTCGGCCCCCAAAATACACTACAATACGTACCAACCCAAATCACATATGGTCATTTCCTAGATTTGGGGATTGAGTAGAGTCGTCCTGTAGCAAACAACGTTTAGCCTAAGCCTAGCCGAGAAGGAGTGTAAAAAAAACGTTTTATTTCTCTAAGATTGGGAAAAACTTCAGTGGCAGATTGAGTTGCTGCTGATGTAGATCCATAATTTCGGTTGGGAACCAACCATAGCTTTTGAAATTTTTTGCTGACTCAAAGCCAAAGCCGACATATAATTTTTTTCACATTCTGTAACATGGACTGAATTAGCCAAATTAAGCAAAACGAGAATGAATACTCAAATTAAGACCCGATTTTGCAGCTTGCTAACTGTGTTTCATGGATTAGGAGATGGAAAACCATGTATGTATGCTGTTACTGAACCTGGTTTTGTCAATAAGAGTTTTAGAAATGTAGATTATTATGTTGCCAATCTAATTTTCTATGATTTCATACTACTGGCAGGTTTTGCTAATTTCCAGGTGAGCAAATGTTCCGAAATAATCTATACAAAAAAATGTAGTTCAATCACAGTAACTCTACATGCAAACAGTCATGGCAGAAGTTTTTGTAGTGAAATCACACCTGTCAATTGCAGCATGTTTACTTACATATTACTATTGATCAACTATTCATATTCTTCAAGTTTTTGATTTTAATTATAAATCCTATGCAGAAATGGCATACTTGTAAATAAAACAATTCTAATGTAGCAGCTCAAAGAGTTTTTATAAGAAGATTTTTTACTCAAGGCTACAGCGAGAATCTCTTTCCGTAGCATCAATCAGTAATTGATTCCTACATTGGAATACTTAAGTTGACATATTTCTAATAAAGACTTGGCAGGTTCTTTGCTTACAACCTCTGTTGGTGTGAGAAAAATGTCAAGATAATAACCACCTGCAGTGAAGACCACAGTACGTAAAACAAGGCCTGTTAAAACTCTGCGAAACAAATTTTAAATCAGCTTGCGATAAACAGGACGTTAAAAAAAAAACATAAACAATGCTTTATTCTTGTGTCTTGAACTGGTAATTAATTCCTTTCATTGTAGCATCACAACATATCCTAGAATAATTGAAGTAATTGTTTACGGATGCGTAAATATGAGTTCTTTAGTGATGGACTACAAATACTTTGGAGTTTTTGGAAGTCAGAAACAAGAAGTTTTGAGCAGATCACTAAATACATCATCTATAGAGCAACTATCAATTGCATCAAATTTGGTAAGCAGAATCCTCGTCACTTTTTTGAGAAAGCTTGTAAAATTGTTTAACGCCTTTAACTATATCATTGTCAACTTTCATTACAGTCTCTGGTTTTTAGGAGGCTGCTAACAAATTCTAGCACGAGCCTCATTTTTCATTTTCAGTACTAATCATTCGTTGTACTGTTGTGACACAACATCTGACACCATAACAACACGTTCCGTAAAATAATCGGAAAATAAATAGGCAACGATTATCTTTAAGTGCAGTTACAGAAACCAAAAAAAAACTCTTCTGAACTTTTTGCGAGTTAATATAAAAATTTATTCTGAGTTGGATTGAAGCCAACAGTTAATAAACTGTGATTGTAAACAGTACCTCGTGCCAGTAAGTTCAGCATGACCAGAGCTTATTGTTGGAATCTTGCTGAAATTGTAAAACTTTGTAAGGAATGCCGAGGGAGCTCGAGTGGAGATATTATTTAGGACAAACACAAACAAGCAGGAATAAAGTCTAGCAGATAGGTGATGCTATAAAATTAAACAGGTATTCTTTGAAAAAAAACCTGCTATAGAATGTACAGAAAGTTTGTTCACTTCCCATAAACGGTATAGTAGCAACGCAGGGTTGGCCAGTACAGTATCCGATATTATGGTCATTCTGGCCATCCGATGGCTAATACTAGTGATGCCACAGTGATTGTCAAGTATCTGGGCAGATTTTAGTGCTATGAAAATCCACTACACAGCACTCTTCGATAAATAACTTCTCTTGTCTTTAATAACACATTAAGCAAGAAAATAAGTAATGGGTGAGTATCAACAGTATGTAAGTAGATACATATTTCTATTTGGAAAATTTTTACAGAGAATTAGGATTAAAATATTGTAGTGGGATTTGGGGGACCTGCCAAAATATCACCCACAAAACCTCTTTCCGGAGGTTATCTCCAAATCTATTTCAATGAAGGAGTATCTCAAGTTCGCAACCGTAACAGAACCCTCGGCTCAAGCTCACAACTCAGTGTTTCAGAGTATCAATCATAATATATTATGCTACAACACTCCGGTGCAATATAATAATGACAAAGTATCTCACTGCTTGGAATGATCACGAACAACAAGCTGATACAACTACAATGTTCATCGAGAAAGCTCTGATTTTTATAGGCAGAGGTACAGGAAGTAACTGTCCTAGTATGGCATGCCAATCACGAGTAACAGGAAGCAAATGAACAAATAAGTTAACAAGATATAAATAACACCAAATTGAAATTGGCTAAGATGAGGCTGAATACACAAGGCACCCAGAAGTAGAGGGCGGAGCTTCAATGTTCATAAGTGCTGAGTCAGCTCAGGAAGTGGTGGTGCAGTCGTAGTCCAGGTTCTTGACTGCGACGGCTTGTGGTCCTTAGATTGTGGTGTTCTAGCGGTAGTTAGGCAGCAAACTCAGGCTTCTGCATCTTTTGGTGGTAATTCAGATCCTCAGGCTATAGCCGTTCTTTCCTCCCTGGCCCAGTATAGGGTCAGTTGTGATACTGCAGGGCCAGTAGTAGCTGCTGCAGGGCGGGTAGTGCTGGTATCATTCCGCTGTGCAAGTACTCTGGCTGTGCCAGGCTCAATTCAGGCATGCCTGGTACTCTGCAGTTGTCAGGGAGACCTTGCGCACACTTAGTGGTCATAAAAATACACTACATTAAATATATTTTTGTAGAAACCATATCTACAGAGAAAGGGTATATATACAAATATGCATAAGTATAAAAATTCAGGAGTCTCTCTAAAAGATATCGCCAAGCAGGCTACGAGCTTCCTCACGTAGTCAAGCCATCTCTATAGTTACTGGGCTAGCCTCAGTTTTAGCAAGGGCTATGTCTTCTTTAGGTACGAGTTGGCAAACAATCAGCCAGCGAACTGTTGTAAGGTCCTCTCTAAGGTGGCGATTTAATCATCGATAGCTTCTCCCAGCAGGTTGCTGTTCTGTATAATTTGCAGGGTTGGCCTGGGCACTGCTTGTGTAGCTGGCTCCGTTTTTGGCTACGTCAAATCGACCACTTTGGTCAGACGTTCAGGTGCGGTTGGCACTGTACTGGCACATCCGCTGTTTAGCTTAGGTATCTTATAAGGCTGGAGAAACATCAAAGGCTTGGCGGCAGCATGTGACATCAAGGCTGTCGATAGTACTTGGTGGTAATCTGGAGAGTGCTTTCTTTGATAGAGAGATTGGGGGGAGCGCTGTAGTCACCATGTTAAGCGGGCTGACACCTGCGGACCTTCGCGGGATAGCTCCACTGTACGCATTGGCAGAAATGGCTTCAACTAACTTCGTTTACGGTGTAGTTGATGCACGTCTTCAAGTGGTGCATAGAATCGCCTGGGGAATCAAACTTAGCTGGATGAAATAGACAGCATCTGTATTCCCACTCCCGTAGCAGCAGCAGTAGTGCTGGAGGTAGTGCTGTGATACATGCACTCTAAGCAGCCTAGATTTTTTTGCTTCAAAGTTATATTTTGGGAAGGTGGCATCTACTGCTTCTTGCATTGGAGTATCTATGCGTTCTTCACAGTTATCCACCGATACATGGGTCGTGGAGAAGGGTTCCTCTTCTTTTCCTAAGTCTAAAAGGTCGTAAGCTTGTCTTGAAGTGTAGGACCATCCTCGGGTAACTCTCCTTTTTCAACACAGGTGGAGGAGTAGTTTTCAACAATAGTACCATGAACTTTGCCTCTACATCCACGTTAGAGTGGGACTCAGCAAATCAAATGACAATGTCCTTATTAGGATTGGCACACTCATTGTGGGCCCGCATTGGTATCTGGAAGGAAGAAATTGGGAGAAAAGACATGAGGGGATTGTACCTTAAAGTGATAGTATCGAGACGTAAAACTTGGTACCTTTCTGCAGCAAAAAAATGGCGGTTCTAGCCATTTTTATATTAAAGTTGTGTATATTCGTCAATTCCACATATTGCAGTTGATAGTGTGTGCATGGAATTATGAGTTATCTTCTCCCAATCTGCTCTCACACAGTTATGGATCAACATTGTTATCTGAGATCTTATTGGCTGGCGCTGTGTCAGCAATTGTTGTGAAAACAAGCAATGTGGAATGCATCATTGCTAAGGACAGGTGCTTTGTAGTGTAGAAGCGTAGCAGAGCATGTGCATTGAAGCGAAGCCTTAATGGCTGACAATACAAATTAGCTGTCTGCACTGATTTACATTACAGCTAATCAGATAATCAGTGTATAAACATGCTGATATTGATCCAAATAAGACAGACACCGAATTTTGTAATTTTACTTGTGTGTACATGGGTATTGCAATCTCCAGGTAAAGAGATAAACCATTGCTAAATTCTTTGTTTGATCAATAATATATACAATATATATATCATTGGTTGGATGTATAAGATGATATTATCAGGATTGTCATTAGGAAAAACAGCACAAAATTTCTTTACACCACAGGAAGGCAAAATATACCTATTGTCTCTACCAACAACACCAAACAGAAACCGTGCCAACTGTCTGTATGCGGCATGCCGACGCCTTTTGCTGACATTGTTTCTGTCATTGTAAGCAGTGGCACCATATTGCTGTTTATAGCCAAGCAATGTCCAGCACCTCCCATTGTAGGCAGATTCTAGTGAATTGTGGACTCTCCGTAATGCAGTCAAATCTGCCATGCTGTCCATAGTGTATAGTAGCATCATCCAACCGTTCTTGGCATTCATGTATCTCTTGGCAGCATATTCTTTCTCTGTAGCTGTCCAGCTGTGTGCAGTTGTCACACATGCACCAAGAGTTCTTATCATTCCGATCATTGTTGTCCAATTCCTCCTCACTGCTACTGCCTGTACTTTCACTCTAGAAAGTACATGTGACAAATGTATATATGCTTCAATGCGAATCCGTCAAAATTTATGCCAATTGGGAAAATTGAAAACTGAGCATGCATCTATGTACATTCCTACAGCTGATCACAATGTCAAATATATTCCATTGAAAAAAAACAGGTATGATACTATGTCGTTTTCTAAACAAAGTATATGTATATACTTACTTCTGGTTCCTTATCATAGCCGACAATAGCTCTGTTGTTGTATTGACCAACTTTTTGTTCAACATCAGAATTTCCACTGTCATCCGTCATAAAGCTAGTGTCCATATCCATAACTGTTTTATTGACTAGTGCACTTGTAATGGTGTGATTGGAAATTGTTTGTTGGTAGACTAATTGGTTTTATGTGATCGATGTTACATAATCACTCTGTGTTATTATTGACAAGGAACTGATTCAGTGTATGTGGTTGGCTAGCTCCCAAAAGGGTTTATTTGCTCATCATTATCTATGCTGGGTTTTATTTGTTCACACATCATTGGCTGACTAATATCAGGGTTTATTAGAGGCTTTGTGATTGGTTGATTAACTTGGCGCTGACAACAAATATGCATGAGATGATAATGGACAATAAACCCCAATAAACCCCAGCTTTAAATGTGAATAACTATAGCATGCTTACAAGAGAGCATAACTGCTAATTCCACTTGTATTAACCATTGCAAGGGCTACAGAACGATACCAAATTTCACGTCGCGCTACTATCACTTTAAAAGGTTATCTGGGTTCACGGGGTGTCAGAACCCTGTACAGTGGGGTGGTGAAGGAGCAACGCTTGAGGTTCTTTTTCTCAAGTTTTCATTTACTTACACAACTTTTTTCCTTTACCCCGGCCTGGGGTGGAAGGTACAGACTGCATGGGATTTCTTTCAGACCTTCTGTGTGGGGGTGTCTGCTTTTGGGGCAGTGGTTCTTCCATCACTAGTCTGAGAGAACCATGAAAGGTGGCTATCGCCTTAAGCAACTTTTGGCGGTTTACCGCTGGTTATAGGGTGACCCAGGCCGGTATATGGTGATCCCGGGTAACCATAGAGCACTGCTAGGTCAGTAAAAGACACTTCCAGGTAGCATGGAGTTATTTTGCATCACAAGGTGCTTTATTTTATGAGATGTATTGTCTGCGGCCTGATTGAGGTTATTAACTGAGTTAAAAGTTGGCCGTGGAGTACATTTACTGGTTTTACTTGGTAGAGGCCTTTGGGTTTGGGGCTTAGAATGATTGCAACTAAACAATGCAAAATGATCCGCACTAGAATCATGCTTAAATATTCATGCAGCCATTTGTGATTTGAAAAACTCACCGTTATTGGAAGCAGGCAAGGGATCTTTGACAGCGTCTCCAGGGGTAGTTCCTGGAGGTTTCCGCAGCAATTCTACAGTTTGCATCGCCAACATTTCTTTCCTCGCTCATATTCTCAGATGGCTCGTATTTAGCTAACCCAGCTTACATTAAGAAGTGCTCGCCATCTTCATCTACGTCCAAGAAGTGAGAATCAGCCATTCTACTAATTAAAGCTGGCTGGTCAGAAGGTGATGTCCACCGGTCACTGTCTTTTGAAGTAATGACGGTTTTTTTTTCTGCTGCATGGTCTCTCGCAAATCTGACTCACTCTGTCTGTAGTCACAGGAAGTACAGCTGTAGTAGGAGTATTAGGGGCAGTTTTTGCTGACTGCTGACAGCTAGAGCTTATGAACGTAAGGTGACTGGGTTCATGAGGGTTTTTCTGACATCGATCACAATTTTTCTGGTGCAAGCGTTTTGCAGATACAGCTATTAGAAAGTTTTTCGCCGACTTTCGGAGTACCGCATAGTGGGTGCTTTCCTCTATTCTTCCATTCGATTGATCAAAATTGCATTCTTTACTGTATGCAGCTGGCTCAAGCTGACTGGGGTGATATTTCCCTTTGTCTGTGGCTATGGGGCATTTCTTTCACTGCACGGTGGGTAGCCAACAGGTGCATGGGAAGAAAATTCACATTTTCCCCTGTAACTCCTACAGTTTTTTGCTGGATCTAGCTGAAATTTGCTAGAGAAGTGTATTTCCACTCTTTCCACAGCATAGGCCAGTTTCCTGGCAGTTTGTTTAGCTAATAGGACTGATGTAGGAGAAAACTCATTCCTATGATGGAGGAGAGCCCGGTTTTTGGCAAAAATTGACTCTGTTTTACTGGATTTACGTCCAGCAGTCTGACACTTGCTCTTAAAACTTTTCAATTTTCCCTGGAGATGTATCTCACGAGAGTCGTCCTATCTTCAACTTCATATTATGACAGCTTTTGCGATAATTTTCCGGACAAAGACCTACAAAAATAATTTTTACATCGTTGTGTAAAACAGAATCTCTTCTATCTTTGGGTTTTTATTTGAGGAAAATCAGTCAGTCTAAATGGAAACAGCTTCATGATAACCGCGCCTTGTTCCTTTTCGGCAAAAAAAACTAATTTTTCTTGCTCAGCTATTTTGAATTAGTTTTTGGCAAAAAAGACCCCACGGATGAGATTAGTTCTGATAAATGATTAGATTATATTTATTTAGGCATGCCGGAATTGTTTAGAAGTGGAAATGACGGTAACTAAACTGTAAATTATTTATTTGGATGGCGACGATGTTGTCAACTAGGAGTTTTAAACTACTTTCAAGTTTTTTTTCAACGTGTTTATTATTGTAGTTCTTTATATCAGAAGATAGCATTTAAAATTCTCTGTTCATCATTGGAAAATTTATGGCAGTATCTTAATTATTAAAACTATAAATAATACTATTCTTCAAAAGCTTTTCAGAATTTTCTCAATACAATTGCCAATTTCCATTGTCTTGTTCTGGCCAATGTTTGTGTCCATTATTCTTACAAATGTGCTTACCTATCTCAAAATTTAATCTTTTTTTGAGCTGCAGTGCTAGTTTTTTGTTTTCAGCCCTACTTTTGATGAAATTTCAATAACAATCTTTAAAAAATTCTAAGCAAAGGGTCTCATTAGAAAAAATGATTTTTCCCATTCACCAGTAGAGAATCAGCTTAAGTTAAAAAAACTACATATAGAATAGGTCTTGGCAAATGCTATGAACTTTTTTTTAACTATGTAACTGTAACGATTGGTTTCGAAAATATTATTAAAAACTATGATTTTTTCTCAAAAGCACCTTAGACCGTGGGATGCACTCAGGCATAAAGCCGACAAGATGAATGAGTTTTAACAACTTTCCATACTGATCAGCGCAGGGTAACTCCTGGCCATCAATTATAATGTTAAAGTGTGAAACTTCAATCATGCACTTGTGAGCTGTTAGGAATGGCATTCCTATAATTGCGACCTCAAGAGTTTTACTAATGGCAAAATTAACGTCAGTCCGGGGTCCACGGAGTTGCAGTGATACCTGTACTGTACCATAGAATGGGATCTTTGAACCGTCTGCCATCAGACCACATAGTTCACTATCCTGTAGCGTTATTCTGCTTTACTGTGGTAATCTTTGGTGCGCATGCCATGACAACAAGTTCTTTGTGCATTCCGTATTTTCTATGATGAACATTGGTTGTTCGTCCATTTTACCATTCAAGAAGTAGCTTGCTGTATGGAAGCATTAAGTGAGTGTTGGCAATCTCAGTTGCCTTTACATTGGCAGGTTTACTCACAAAGGGTACTCTGCCTGCTGACCTTGCTTAAGGGGTTACGGCTGGCCCAATCACAGCCAGATGCCATCTGCTATACTGCAGGCAGTAACCGCGTCGCTTCTGTTGTGGTTGGCTAGCTATGGCTGGTCGAGGTTTCTGCGTACAGGCCCTTTGTACATTTCCAACTCCACCACAACCCCAAAAACCCAGTGTGGCTGTGGATTCCAATAGGGGAGTGGCAGTTGGGGAGTCTTCTTTCCTCAACAATTTTATCTCTTTTGTCAGGATTTGTAGGGTCTCCATCACCATTTGGAGAGTGTCGTGTCCAGTGCTGGGTGGCGCACTACTGGTTTGCTGAACAGGGGAGTTGTGGGGTGCTGTAGCATATTTTACTTGCAGAGCAATGCCTCTGTACTCTTATTCCTTGTCTGTCTCATCTACTGCTGCTCCCACATGAGTGGGGGGTCCATTTTGTGCAGTATTTATCTACAGATACTCATTGGCTGCTCTCACCGCATCTGTGAAGTCTGCTGGTTGTATAGCCAGGAGATACCTCTGCAGGTATGCAGTGTCTATAGTGGGGCTAAGTATACCCAACCTAATGGGATGCACTGCTCTGGGCGGGAGATCTGCGTAAGCTAAGCACATGAGGCATTAAACTTCTTTCGCACGCTCCTGTGGGGTTGTCTTATAAGACCTGCAAAGACAAGTTTACTTTGACATAGCGTCTCTAAGGGTTACATCAAAGCGTGGTCTCAGCACACTGAGTATCCCCTGTAAGTGTGAGGGTGTTCCACACTCAAGTGCGCTGCCTCTCAGAGATTAATGGAGATTCATCATGGCAGTCTCCTTTGCCATTACTTTTTATTTTATTTTTAAGCCGTCTGGTGAAATATTCAACGCCAAATTTACCCTCATACTCAGATGGTTTAAATGGTGAATGGGCATTGGCACTGGCTGGTTGGATAACAGCTTGTAAAGCTTCCGTTAGACAATCCATCGCATTTGATTCTGGATTGACAGCAGGAGCTCTGCCTGCACTACGAGTTTTGTTGGTCGCCATTGCTGTGACTAGAGGAACAATCGTCTCTACGCTCTACAAGTGGGACTGTAAAACAGTTTGTTGCATCAGTGTTAGTGGATGCAGGGTCGGTAGTGACTGATACAGGGTTGTTATCGGTAGCATACAGAGCCAGTATCGGTAGCATGCAAGGTCGGTCTGTCTGGAAATTTCCAAGGAGTAAACAAAACAGTGTCAGTGTAGCTTTTGTAAAATAGAGTTTAGACCCTACATCAATAGCTGTGGCAAATGGTTGCAAGCAGAAAAAAGTCAAAGCCTACTTGCAAACCTATGCTGCTCACTTGGCAGGGAGCACTACTACAGTCGAAAAAACTCAATGACTTATGCAGGAGTATATGGTTTTTCCACCTGTACTGTGAATGCAGGATTAGGGGGCTTGGTCTGCAGAGTGCAAAGCCAGAGTAGCATAGCTGAGTAGAGTGTGCAAATGGGATTCTACTGCTGCCACCAATGTAGTGGATTTTACCACCAACTGAGTGTTTTCACCAGCCGAACTTGTAGTTCACTTTCACAAGGAAGTCGGCAGCCTTCCGACCGTATGCTGAAACCAGCTACCTCTTAACTACAGGTAACAGCAGGTCAGTACTACACCAAATTGGAAGTGAGGGAGTGTTTTCTCCTACACAAATAGTATAACACCCTCCGCTCAAAAGTGGACTCAGAGCTTGAAAGTAACATGTGTTCATTCTTACAAAGGAATAAAAGTTAGTACAAGTCCCAATACAAGCTAAATATCATAGTGAAGTTTTGCTTTTTATAGGCAGAGCACAGGAAGTAAGTCATTGCAATAGTCAATAACACATAAGTAAGACATAATGTAACAACTGAGCAAACAGATAGAGATACAGACGGATAAGATTTATTATATCCGGTTAAACATTTGTGGTGCCCAGAAGTGGGAGGCGGAGCCATAGGCTAGCTGGCCAATCCTACGAATTTCTGCTTCGTGATGTTGGTACATCAGTCTTTGTAATTTCTGGCCCTTGGCTTTCTCCAGATATAAGGGTGCACACCTCCTCATATGGTTTTCTGTTCCTCTCAGGCTAAGTTCAAGTCTCAAGCTAGGATGAGTCACTTCCTGCCTGCCCGGTATGGCGCCTACAGGGTCATTACCACTCATAAGGGCTGGAACAGGGTCGGTACATTACAAATGCAGGATCGATCAGTTCGGTATCCATGATTATAGACATTCTGGGCATCCAATGGCTAAACTAGTGATACCAGAGTGATTGTTAAGTATCTGCGCAGATGTGAAGTCTATGAGAATCCACTACAGTAAAATTTGATTGTCTTTGATGTGGGAATTGAAAGTTTATACCATATGATTTATGTTATTTTTTTGTTTATTGGGATAACAACTGTGTCTAATTAACATGGTTCAACTATCATAGATGTTTAAAAACAAAAAAGATGAAAAGCAGCATTGAAATGACAAAATGAATTTATTTCGGACTTTGCCTAAAATAACATTTGCGATTAGAATTCAGTAAACACATATTCAACTTAACTTCTTTCATTTTCTAAAGACAATATATTTGTTTTACTTACATTCTTCATATATTGGGTTTTTGTAAACAATGAATTTGTCATCAATGCCTTCTGACATCGAAATGTCTAAGAATTGTTTCTTTTCTGAAAAGTAAGCATGGAATTTCACCAAAACATTCCAGTTTCATTGCGGAAAAAAAATGTTTTTAATAATAGCTTTTACAATTTAAAATGTAAAATATTTCTACTGTTGTGTATTAGAGCTTCATCACTGGCACAGGCTTATGAAATCTCACCTGCAGTTTCACCAATGCCTAAGTAGAAACACATTAATTAATGTTTTAGAGATACAATGCTACAAACTTTTGCATTATGTACCAATCTCCGTTGTTTCTTCGCTCAAAATGATATGGATATCCTTACCAGCACAGCTAAACAGGGAAAGTTTGCGTCCGCGATACATATTGTGGAGTACTTTGCCACCTTCATGGACACAACCCCAGTGTTACAAAGCAATAACACTCACACAATCTTCTTGCTGCTGCACAAGCTTAACCATAAGCTTATTCCAACAAGATCTTGTCAACTGCTACTCTCCAGGCTCACAGCTGCCAGCCTGTCAAAGAGATTCCACTCAGTAATTTTCATGTTCCTCCTCAACTCCTCCTACTGGCAAAGAGTATTGAAACATAAAGAATAAGCTAAAAACAAATACCTAATAGCCCTTTGTCACCTCCCACGTATTATAAATTAGCATTCAGTAAGCCAATCCATTGAAACAATTAATGTTATTACATCATTACAACAGTACCCAAACGTGAAAATTTACCATATACAATTATCTAGTAATTTTTTGTCACCTCCAAGTTTATGTATACTCAATCAACAATCAGAAAATAAATGAATTTCAATTGCATTCACTTATTCCCATTCGTCTTTTCTTTCTTCAATTTACTTTCGCCTTCCACATTTAAATAATTGTTGCAAAACAATAGAATGGCTGTTAATGCTTGTTGTAATTTAATGAACAAAAGAACTTCCTTCAGTTCAAAGCAACATATTGCAGTTTGTATTGCAGATGAGAAATTAAAAGCTATTCTATTAAGACTATAGTTTTTATTGGTAATTTCTCTTAACTTAGTTTATCCAATTAATGTAAAATTTACTATTCCTTATCACCAATAGTATTGTTAAACTGTATATAAAAACTATAACATATTTTGACCAAAACTAATTGTTATAGATAGTGATGATCAAACCTAAACTCAAATGTTTGATAGACTTAAATGTCTTGCCCATTGCAAGCACTGCTTTCCATCACTACACTGCTCTTACGTTCAAACCAATGTTCAAACCAAAATAGCAACAATGATCTAAATCAAAAGACCAACCAATATAAGGAATTTGTGCAAAACTGAATAGACTTTGAACATTTATATAACAAATTAAGTGAACATTTAAACCACCAACACAGATACAATATCAACTCAACAAATGTAACTGTCGAAGGTGCTGTCCAAAACATCTACAATAAAATACATATTTAGACATTTTCACACAAAAAACAACTAAAAATTGCTCTTCTATATTTGTTCTCAAAACTATTTCACATTTGACTCTTGTAGCTCACCCTATTCTGGTGAGAAACCTTTAAACAGCAGTCATGTCTGCATAACAAGTTACACCAAACTAGTATTTAAAAATTTAAAAGATCTTCACATTTTTCTTGCAGTACTCCATTCTGTTGTTTTTTATTTTTTTTCTTACTGTAGGCTCACCTTTTAAAACTTGTATGCTTTCATTTATTGAACTTGCACATTTTTATATCACATTTTTTACATTTCAACGTTTTACAATTACCTTCTGGAGAACTGCTCTCATTTTACTACTCCTCATATTCATAAAAGTAAAGAGGCTATTTTTGCTCACTCATTACACACATTTTTTTTAGGTAGAGTATGTGCCGAATGAAAGATGGTTTACGGTATCAATCAGCTTCCTCTGCAACCAAAATCACACTCGCTATTTGCCGCCAACATGCTCTTACACAAAGCGTAAGCTATCTATTGCTACCAAGTATTGAGGCGCAACCCGAACATTTTGTATATTTTTCAGATTATCTACTAAAGAAAATATAGTCTCGGCTTTAATAGCATATATAAATGGAACAGATAAATCATAAGTTTTGTGCTCATGTACTTGGCCCTTCACAGAATCTGCCCTCTTCGTGTCAGTGCAAGTATCTGTACAATTAAATAATTTTTTTCATGTAATATAAGACCACATATTAATGTAATACTTTGGCAGTTATACAATTCAAATCTCTATCTAATGATCCTGTGCTGGTGTCATATTGTAGCAGATCTTTATGTCCCACTATTTTTTGCTAGGCGTTGTCACCGCACAAAATGTTTGCCTGCCGGCACAACTAGGCAGTTAGTCTCTCTAGGACCAGTTATACCGAGCTGTGCCGAGCTTTACTGAGCTGTACCGAGCTGTACCAAGCTGTACTGAGCTTTACCGAGCTGTGCCGAGCTGTGCCGAGCTGTGCCAAGCTGTACCGAGCTGTACCGAGCTGTACCGAGCTGTACCGAGCTGTACCGAGCTGTACCGAGCTTTACCGAGCTGTACCGAGCTGTACCGAGCTGTACCGAGCTGTACCGAGCTGTACCGAGCTGTACCGAGCTGTACCGAGCTGTGCCGAGCTGTGCCGAGCTGTACCGAGCTGTACTGAGCTGTACCGAGCTGTACCGAGCTGTACCGAGCTGTGCCGAGCTGTGCCGAGCTGTGCCGAGCTGTACCCAGGTGTGCTGAGCTGTGCTGAGCTGTACCAAGCTGCACCGAGCTGCAAGAGAAGCACATTTATAGGTAATGTCCGCATAACTATCAGTCAGTCAGTCAGCTGCTAAAACAACTTGTAAGCCCCAGTTCACAAAGTAATCAGCCTTGCCCTATGAGGTCTCTCAAATGACTGGCATATTATCATCACTATGCTTGCTAGTAATATCTAAAACTATCATTGTTGCTCGACATAATGATAACAACAACAAAGTTCTGATTATGAATTAAATAATAGATAATAACCCTTTTTTAGTAATCTTTGTTTATATCTTGCTTTTATTACCTCCTAATAAAGAGAGCATGACGAATCCTTGCCCTCTTAAACCACATTTTATAAACAACCAATTTTGGATCTCCAATTTAATATTGTTATTACACAAACAACATACATGGTGCCCCAAGGAAGGAATATAATTAAATGAACAATAAATGTGTGGAGTTTTTAGCACCTTAGCTTGTTCAGCATGGAGTGGATTTACTCAATCACCAGCAAAAGTTTAAAACTCATAAAAGTCCTCGACCGATCATTGCTCGTGATTTTGGTCATGTGACCAAAAGTCCTTTCACGAGCAATGGCCGTGATTTATTTTGTCCGGTTTTCGGAACTGATTGCAGAAGTTTGTGTAAATTGACATAAATAATTTTTATACCATCGTGTAGAACAGACAATTGTCTATATTTTGGTCTTTGTTTGAAGACTGTACGACGTTCTAAACTGAAACAGTTCTAAATATCCTTAACCCATCACTTCCAGTTTCAAATCTCTGATTTTTTTTGATAATGATGGGCTAACTTTTTTTGGAAAAGAACAAGCACATTGTTTTCTTCTTCTGATTTAGCCAGTTGATTAATATTGTGGAGGAAATGCGCCAGGTCGACCACATTAACATTATATTACCTGCCGAACTGTGCATTACTTACATTTAAATTCTCACATTATTACCTGCCGAACTGTGCCTTATCTACATTTATATTTATCTACTGCACTTATTTCATATACTTTATTGCTTGCACCATTCTTATTTTTGTATACATGTGCTTGGGCAGCCAGCCGTGCAGCCAAGCACACCCAGTTCTATGTTCATCACGTTCTATTGGTGTTTAATCAACCAATCTCTTGTACAGGCGTGGCCTGCCTTTGTTTCTATCTGCCAATCTTAAAGTTATGTAATTTTTATGGTATAAAAATGCTTGTCATGCCCAAATAAACTCAGAATTAACCTACACTCTCACTTGCTTGTTGATTCTCATGCATAAGCGCACTTATGCTAAAGCACAGGTAGCTTAATAGAAAAGACACAAGTAAGCTCTTGCACTGATTGCGCTGGCAGAGGAACTTACGAGTTCAAAACATTTGCACAATAAACTTGGACAGAAAGATAGCATTGGAACAAGTCGACTAGTAACTAGAATAATAGTCAGTAGAAAGTGTTCAGTCGATTCGACTCACACTGCACTTGACCTGCGGGCAAGTGATACTGGAACGATTATTTGCTCGGCTAGTTTGACCTAACACACCTATTCCGCCGAATAGAAAATCAGTGGAAAGTGAGAGAGTTGTGACAACTCCTCACTGTGTATTGCTTACGGGCATACAACGCTGCAAATTCTATTCCTCTGGTTTAGGCTGCGGGTGAGTTGGAGGCGTACACTGCACTGTTGTAACTCACTTACTATTGTGGGCCGCTGTGCAGGTGACAGCTACCACTTCACCCGAAATTCCTGTACATTGGTGGCAGCAGTGGGATTGAGAGGAACCCACACAAATGACCCACAGGAACAGTGAGTACAAACGGGAGGCAGCAAGCACGGAGATGGCGACCAGGCGACGAGCACTCAGCTCAGACAGGGATGGCTCCCCATTTCAGATAATGGGCACCCTGGCAGACATCCTTGACAGAATGTCGACAAATAACGGAAGGGACAGTTTCAGAGTTCCCCAGTTCAAGGGAGAAGGAGATGTTGGATACTTTATCCAAAGATTTGAGGAAGTGGCCAGAGCTAACCGATGGCTGCCGGAGGAGTCGACCATACATCTGCGCCAGGCCCTAACAGGAAAGGCTGAACAATGTGGACGAGGGGTCGACACCACAGCCATTATCCAAGCATTAAGGGCAAGCTTCGGCCTGACCCGCACTGAAGCTCAGACCAAGCTAACGACTTACAGGAAGGCCCATAGAGAGACCTTGAGGGAGCACGCACTCCAGGTCGAACGGTTGGTGGCAGCAGCCTATGGAGACCTACCACTCAGAAATAAGGTCGAACTCACACTACAGACGTTCCAAAACACACTGGGACACGTATACCTCCAGCGGCACCTGTTGGCCATCCGGCCGGCAGATCTAGAAGAAGCCGTCCAAGCAGGGAACGAGTTCCTGCAAGTGCAGCACCAAGCGCCACTACAATCAAATGTATGTACCGTGCAAGAAGGAGAGCTGGAGGACGCACCACCCCCACCAGAACCCACACTCAAATGCCAAGAAGTAGAGGACCCTCTAGCAAAGCTCCTCAAGACTATCGAGCATCTGAGCAAGGAGGTGGCCAGCCTCAAAGAGGGTACAGACAAGCCCCCACCAAGGCGCTGCTGGGGTTGTCAGTGCACAGGACATGTCAGGAGCCAGTGTAAAACTGCACCATGGCACTCACAACAGGCAAAGGAATACGGCCCGCAGCAGTAAGGACTCCTACTGGCTGCAACAGGGCCCCCACCATGCATCAACCTCGAGATGAACGAGCCAGACCCCTCCCTAGAGAGCCAATGCCACTCCCGCTGACTAACAGATTCAGCCCCCTAACCGACGAGATGTCGGAGGACGAGGACGAAGAGGAGGAAGAGGAGGTGACTAGGACAAGTCATCAAGAAAGACCTCCCCCAAGGCGGAGAGACAGCTGGAAGCGGAGCCGGACCCCGCCAATAGAGACCACTCGAAAGCCCATCACTATCCACCTCAACCAAGTGGAGAGAGACCCTACAAGTCTAGCTACTACTTACCCGGTCGGGTGGAGGGACGATCAGTCTCCTACCTAATAGATACAGGTTTCAATATCTACTATCTGCTATCCAAAAGGGTGTTCGACCTGCTTACCCCTCAGCAGCAACGCAACCTCCAGGACTATGATTCCCATGGACTGATGGCAGACGGTACCAGACTGCCCTTCTATGGATTGATCACCCTGACTGGACGGATACAGCACGTAAAGTACGAAGAGATGTTTGTCGTGAGCCAGATCAATGAGGATGTGATCTTCGGCATGCCCTTCTTAGCAAAACAAAATTGCCAGATGGGTTTTGACCGACCCACCCTCTGTGTACAAGGGAAGGAGCTGACATGTACGGACAGACATGGTAGAGACCTGGTATCTAAGATGCAGGTCCAGAGAGACACCCACATACCACCCCAGGCAGAAGCGACGGTGCCCTGTCACCTAGCTAGCCGGACCCCCTGCACCCAAGGAGTGATAGAAAGTAGAGAAGGAGGCCTGCTGTTGGCTACTAGCATCAACGCTCCGGACGAGCGCAGACGAGTGCTGGTTCGATGCCTGAACCCTTCCCAAGACAGTATCAGAGTCCCGCCGGAGAAGTTATAGGAACCTTTACAGGGATTGAACCCAGTGAGATATGGGCCCTGCAAGGTCCTCCGCAGTAACCTCCCCCACAGGGCAGAGAACTGCCCCCTCACCTAGGACAGCTGTTCGCCCAGGCCAGGAAGGGGTGCCAGAACACCCGAGAGGAGTACCAGCTCAAGGACCTCCTCAGTCGCTACCAAGACGTGTTCAGTCAACATGATGGGGACATCGGTCGCACCCCGTTGGCCGAACACTCGATCCCAGTGACACCGGGCACTCAACCCATACGGTTACCCCCACCCCCCATCGATTAGGGGCAGAAATAGAGGCAGAGGCAGAGAGAGAAGTCAAGGAGCTGTTGGCCAAAGACGTCATCGAGCCCGCTGACGGAGCCTGGAGCTCCCCGGTTGTATTGGTACGAAAGAAGGACGACTCCTGTCCTGGCGATTCTGCGTCAAATATCATAAGCTGAACGACGTCACGCAGCAGGACGCCTACCCAATCCCCCGGATTGACGATTCGCTAGACGCGCTAGCAGGTAGCAAGCACTTCAGTACCCTGGATTTGACCAGCGGATACTGGCAAGTACCCCTAGATGAAGACGCACAGGACAAGTCAGCATTCATCACTCGCAGTGGTCTCTGGCGATGGAAAGTGTTGCCGTTCGGCCTCACCTCGGCCCCCTCCACGCTCCAACGGCTCATGGAGCGCGTGCTCAAAGGTCTCCACTGGAAGACGCTGCTCCTCTACCTCGACGATGTAATTGTCATCGCCCCCGACTTTACGTCTCATCTACAAAGACTGGAGGAAGTACTGCAATGCCTCCAGGGTGCACACCTGAAAGTCAAACCATCCAAGTGCGAGCTACTGAGCCCACGAGTGTGGTACCTGGGACACATAGTTAGCGCCAAGGGCGTGGCTACCGACCCCGACAAGGTCGAGGCAGTAAGGAAGTGGCAAGCACCTCAGGACGTGAAGGCGCTGCAGGCATTTTTGGGAACAGCTGGCTATTATAGGCAGTACCTACCCGACTATGCCACTACGGCTAAGCCCCTCACGGTCCTCACTGGGAAAGACGTCCCATGGAAATGGAGTGCGGACGAACAGCAGTCGTTCGACCGATTGAAGCAGGGACTCATCCAAGCACTCATCTTAGGGTATCCCGCCCTACACTACCATACATTCTGGACACGGACGCCAGTGCCGTCGGTGTAGGCGGAGTGCTGTCCAAGGTGCAAGAAGGGCGCGAGACAGTGATCGCATACTACAGCAAGACCCTGTCACCCGCAGAAAGGAATTACTGTGTGACGAGAAGAGAGTTATTAGCGGTGATAAAGGCGGCCAAGCACTTCCGGCCATATTTGTATGGTAGAGAGTTCAGACTGCGGTCAGACCATGCCTCCCTCCGGTGGTTGTGTAGGAGGAAAGAGCCTTCGAACCAAATCGCTCGATGGCTGGAGACCCTAGCAGAGTTTAAGTTCAAACTCGAACACTGCCCAGGAGCGCAGCATGGAAACGCAGACGGCCTCAGTCGACAGGACCCCTGTTTCAACTGTAAACAGTGCGGTTCAATCGAACAGAGATGGGGGACCCACCCATGCCGAGCTTAGCCAAGGGGGACTAGTAGAGCGAAGGGAAAGGACAGATGGGGGACCCACCCATGCCGAGCTCTCCCCGAGGGGACCAGCGCAGCGAAGGGAATGGATAAATGGGGGGCCCACCCATGCCGAGCTCTCCCCGAGGGGACCAGCGGAGCAAAGGGAATGGATGAACGGGGGACCCACCCGTGCCGAGTACCCCCAAGAGGGGCCTACTGAGCAAAAGGGACAGGTGAATGTGACAGTCACCAACCCCACGAGGAACGCGCAAGAGTTGGCGCGAGCACAGCAGGAAGGGCAACACCCCGTGGCGAAGGTGTATGCTGCCGTGAAAGCAGGAAGACAACTCCCGAACCGAGAGTTGGAAGAAGGGGACACAGAACTTTGCACCCTACATGACAGGATTGAAGCCATGAGCCTCCGACCAGATGGGACACTGGTCATCACCTCAGGACACCAGAGACAAACCGGAACCTGCGCAGTGTGCCCGCCAGCGTGGCACCACAAGGTCGTGTGGGATACGCACCTGCTAGCACACGCAGGAATCATCAGGACGCGCCACCGGTTACAGCTAGATTGGTGCCGGCCAGGCCTGTCGGGACTGACAGGCAGACTCGTCAAAAGCTGTGAAGTGTGCCAGGTGGTGAAGCGCAGTAATCGACCCACCGCTCCCGACGGCCAATGGCTCTTTGCTGGGCGACCGTTCCAAAAGCTGGCCGTGGATCTGGTAGGACCGCTACCCCTCACCAAACGAAAGAATAGGTGGATCTTGGTGCTCACAGACCACTTTACCCGTTGGCAGGATGCAATAGCATTACCAGATGCTACAGCCCCCCGTGGCAGTGGCACTAGATGAAAGAGTGTTCAGTTATTGGGGTCTCCCCGAACAACTCCACTCCGATCAAGGGGCTCAGTTGGAGTCTACCATACTAGAAGAACTCTGCACGCTATGGGGCATACGCAAGACGCATACCACACCGTACCACCCCCAAGGAAATGGCATGGTTGAGAGACAAAACCGGACGTTGGGAGATGCGCTGCGGACGCTGATACTGCACAAGGGCCAGGACGAGTGGGATGGCCTGCTGCCACAAATCATGCGGGCGTGCAGGGCCACCCCCAACTCCACCACTGGCGAGACACCCAACCTGATGATGTTAGGACGGGAGGTGCGGCTACCCGATCACTTGACCAGATCACCCCCCTCCCTGAACCCCTACAGCGTCACAGAGCACACACTGCGTGTGCAAGAAGACCTCGCCATAGCCCATGACTATGTTCGAAGCCAGCAAGCTAAGCTCCGTCAGGAGGAGACATGAGAGCCTCCCCGCTTTAGTAAAAACAAACTAGTCGTGATGGAAAATAAGCGGCGGACCAAGGGGAGTAATCCCAAGCTCCAACTGAGCTACATCGGACCATATACAGTAACCGAGACCTACCCGAATCGTACTTATCGGCGAGAGAGAAATGGACAAGGTTTCACTCAGAACGGACGTAGGCTAAAGGCATACCGGACGTGTAGAGAGACGGTGGGGAGAGCACCCCCCAGCCGCGAGCAGGCTGTCCGACCCAACATGAGAGGGGCATACCAGAGGAGGATGCCCCGCCCCCAAGTAGAGTACCCAGACCCGCCTCCCGCGGTACCAAGAGAAAGAGAGCCATGAGAACCCCCGGTGCCTGAAGCACCAACGGAAGAAATGCCACCACCAACACCGCCTGCAGAGCCAACCTATACACCGCCTGAGCCAGTGACCATACAGCCACCAGTACCGGTAGAGCCTCCTGCAGTCGAAGTACCCGCTGCAGAAGATACAGAATGGCCCCCACTCGGTGCCGAAGTCAAAAGAAACAGAGCAGAAAGAAGGCCCGTGAGAGTCAGGAAGCCACGAGTTTGTTTCACTGACTACCAGTGTTATCAAACTAAGGGAAAGGAAGAAGCTGCAGTACAAGAAATGCAGGTAAACGACACACCACCTGAGCCACAAGGAAGAGTGGAGAGTATGGTGTATATACCCTGGGCCAACGCAGCAGAAACCAAACTGAAACTGGGTTTAAGCAAACAGAAACCAATATTAAACAAGTTCGGTGGGGGTAACTGGAAAGGGGTGCCACTAAAAACAAACGAAGAACAGACAACCACCAAAAACGTGGCGAAAGGAGAAAAGGGAGAGGAGACAACTCCCCCATGGAATCCACAATGGGAAAACCAAAAGGAAGGGGAAATAACTCCCACGAAAACGGCCTCCGAAATAATTCACTCACCAGCGATCGACAGAAGGAGGGGCCTAGAGACAACACGTGGGACCACGTGTTGCCTAAAACAAAAGAATAGAGAAAACAGCGGCATTACAAAGTACGCCGCTGCAACACTTATTTGCACAGTCAACAAACTACTAGAGGAGTGCAACAACAACGGACCAGCGATAACAACAACGAAAATGGCAGAAGGATACAACGGAGTATTGCCGACTGAAGAAGATCCAGCAGTGGTGGCAGAACCGACAAAGAATAAAAGAAAGTCGAGAATAATCGCACACAAGGAGATGGACTACTCCCCCATTTGAGTGGGAAGAATAAAAAAAAAAGAGGGAGCTGCCAGATGTAGAGTCCGAACGCCACAACCACCGACTCCACCAGCTCCTCTACACGATTATCAGCCGAAGGAGACATGGCTATCAACTCATACCATAGAAATGATAAAGTCAACGGGACAACCGACCACGGATGGAGAGAAATGGAAATGCGATAGATGCAACATACAGCTAAGTAAGCGACGAATGCAATATCATGTAAGACAGCATTTCGTCTTCTTTTTTTGCAAGTGTGGTTATAAGAGCGCCTCTAGGGACACGCTGCTCAAACATCTTAGACAGCAAAATGGAGCAGCCGAACACGGTGGACCTAACCGACCGCTATATGAGGTCGATAGCACCTCCTACGAGGAGTTTTGCAGAGTTGTCAACTGGCAACAACCACCACCATTTGGTATACCTGCACCCATCAAGGAACGCTCAAACAGCCCGACGGATGCTAAGCTTATTAGAAAACGGCTAGGAAAGAAAGCACCCACCACATCGCAGAGAGCGATAAAGCTAGAACATAACACAACGGAAGGAGAGCGAAGAGAGAGAGGGAGAGAGAGAGAGTTGAGTAGGGAGAGAGACAGGAGCATGCCTATCGACAGGAGAGAAACAGCTGGGGGAGGCAGCTCGAAGAGGAAAGGAGAGAGGATCGCTATCGGCGAGTCAAGTGATATGAAACAGAACTATATGTCGCGACCAGGGAATCTTTCAAACAGCTACAACGGGTGGAAGAGCTCAAAATAGCCATCCAGAAGGAAAGAAATCTATCTTAAAAGACAAAGCTGGAACATTTCTCCAAGGTATTAGAAATTGGCCCTACGAGCGCCAATGGGGCGGCGTGTGTGGAGGAAATGCACCAGCGTCCCCACAGCAGGTCGACCACATTAACATTATTACCTGCCGAACTGTGCATTACTTACATTTACATTCTCACATTATTACCTGCCGAACTGTGCCTTATTTACATTTACATTTATCTACTGCACTTATTTCATATTGTAATGGATTCCGGTCTGTTACCACGGACATCCACTAGTCTCAAGTATTCTACCTCTCTCCAGAGGGGACATTGTACTGACCTACAGTGACAACTGTATAGGGCAACCGAATTACCCGGTAAGGCAAGAGCCCATGGCTCAGACAAACAGTACCGAGTAGTGTTTGTTATAATGGCTTTATTACAAAGCTGTCCTGAGGGTAATTATTCCTCTAGGTGTTTAGCAATATAAGAATACATGCCATGGCTCATTGTAATGAATGCACAGATTAACAGTGGGAGCTCTCCTTTTATAGGAGAGCTAATGAACACAAAACATATAAGAGACAATGCACAGGAAGTAAATGAACCAATTACATTAACTATATAAATACTCAACCAATCACAATGCAATGCAAGATAATAAAGGGAGGTGCCAAGTGGCTAAGGGCGGAGTCCTTTCTCCTAATTGTCCAATGACGGCTCCTACAGGGTTCCCAGGCTATACATAGAATTAGGTCCACTAAGTTGGTACTTTAGGGGTAAGCACTTCCTGTTTACGACCTTGACTAAGTTCTCTGACGTCTTTGCAGATCCTCGTCTAAGGCGGCCATCTTGTGCCGGCCCAGTACAGCTGTACCGGGTCGGTAGAGGTCACTACCGACCCTGCAGGGGTCAATACCGGCCCTGCTTACTATGCTACCGGCACAGTAGGACTTCCTACCC
This sequence comes from Cryptosula pallasiana, assembly GCA_945261195.1. NCBI lineage: Eukaryota > Metazoa > Bryozoa > Gymnolaemata > Cheilostomatida > Cryptosulidae > Cryptosula > Cryptosula pallasiana. The sequence goes on along the minus strand of OX183131.1, from coordinate 19,749,185 downwards.
AACAGCTATTAACCAAATGCTGTGGGCAGAAGTCTAGCGCATTGCTTCGCAAGGTTTCTAGTGTAAACTACCCGTTTACTACTAGAGTGCACTGAAATCTACCACATACCTCTCTCCATTAAAGTCATAGCCTGGCTTTAATAATAAAATATCAAGAGCAGATATGTGTGGGGGTAACACTCGTACCCAGGTTATATATGTGTCGTTAAGTGTGAGGTCGAACCGACATCTTGACGAGGCTGTTGGCTGGGTCAAGACAGGTGGGCCGAGGGAAAGCCAACCGTTTTGCTGGGTCTGGTGAAGGGAGGGCAGGAAAGTCTTCCTGGTATTGCTGGTCGGAGTCTTTGCCGGCACATATTAAGTGGCAATAGGCTTCTCCGTATCTGGTTGGAGGTCCCACATTCCGTTGTGGCCGGCTTCTGGGGTTCGTCATGGGGGCTTCCGTTGGAAGGTGAGGTGTCGGATCCGGGGTCTGTGGTAAAGGCCGTGTGGCGGCTGGAGGCGGCTCGGGTAAGCCTATTGGATCCTCTTCCATGGGTACCGGTCTGTTGACTTGGGGGAATTCTGGCAAGGTAGGGGGCGGAAGGTATTCAAGCTCCACGGGTTCTCGTGGCCTCCTTTTCTTCCGGGTGGCGCCCCTCATGTTGGGTCGACGGTTGGGTTCAAGCGCTGCCGGGGCTTGACCCCGGGGGTCGGTGCAGGGGTAGTAAGGCTTCAGGTTACAACCATTCTGCACAGATCTCTGGCCATGCCTCATAATAAGGTATGTGTGATTGTGATAGGCCTCCTCAATTTCAAATGGTCCGACAAACTTTGGCTGGAGCTTGGGATTCTCCCCTTTCCGCCGTCTGCGATTTAGCAGCCATACTTGATCTCCTGGGGCAAAGGTGGTGGGTTCCTCCCCTTCGTCTGTCCTAATTTGGGTCTGTTCCTCTCGTAAGGTGTGGTGTACTTCCTCTAGTCTCTCCTTGAGCGCCTGAGCGTAGGCGTGCACAGGGAGCTGGTCAGGTAACGGAGGGTGGCAGGTGATTTGGTCGGGTAGGCGGAGCTCTCGACCCATCATTAGGAAGTTTGCCGTTTCTCCGGTCACTGTATGGGGTGTGGCTCTAAAAGCACGCATGAGTTGTGGCAACAGTAGGTCCCATTCGTTGGGCTGTCTTCTCAGCAGTAGGGACCTCAGGGAATCGCCTAATACTCGGTTATTCCTCTCTACCACCCCGTTAGCTTGTGGGTGGTATGGGGTAGTCCTAGTTTTGTCTACGTTCCATAGGGAGCATAGTTCTTGCATCAGGCTACTCTCAAATTGTGCCCCCTGATCCGTATGGATTTGCTCAGGGATCCCAAAATACGAGAACACTCTTTCGTCGAGAGCAGTGGCAACTACGGGTGCAGTTGCATCGGGCAAGGCTATAGCGTCTTGCCAACGAGTGAAATGAGCCGTCAGGACTAAGATCCAACGATTTCCTATTGCCGTTTCGGGCAGTGGTCCAACCAGGTCAACTGCCAGTTTTTGCCAAGGGCGGCCAGCGTACATGCGTTGCCTGTGGGGGTTAGGGCGGACTCCTCCCGTTTTTGCGCGCTGACAGACCTCGCAACTCCGTACGAGGCGCCTGACATCAGCATATACTCCTGGCCAGTACCAGGTGAGTAATAGTCTCCGTTGGGTACGGGTTACACCCTGGTGCACCAGTTCATGAACTTGCCACATGGTGGCTCCTCGCAGTCCCGGAGGGCAGAGGGCGCACCACCGAGACTTCTTTTTAACCGCCACCTGGATCTCTAGTACGCTGGTAGGCCTGATTCTCATGGCCGACTGTCGGCGGGCCAGGGTCCGTAGCTCACCACTCCCCAGTTCTAGTTGTTCTTGTGTCAGGGTGTGATTCCCTAAGACTGCGGCATACATGATGGCCACTTTGTGTTGGCCTTCCTGTTGCGCTTTAACCAAGGCGGAGTCTGGGGTGGCTACACTTGGGTGGCCTATAGCCGAGACGACGTTGCTGGGAGAGAGGGTTGCTCTCTCTTGAGGGTGAGTCAGCTCCTCTGCTACTTCATCCTTAGTGGGCCCACCGTCCCTTTCCTGGATGTGTTGGCACTGACGGCAGGTGTCCGGGCAGCGTCTGCTCAGCCCGTCGGCATTGCCATGGTGCGAGCCCTTCCGATGTTCGATTGAATACTGGAATTCGGAGAGAATTTCCAGCCATCTGGCTACCTGACTTGTCGGTTCTCTCTTTCGGCAAAGCCATAGCAGCGAAGCATGGTCCGTCCTCAATTTAAACTTCTGTCCGTACAGGTATGGCCGAAAATGCCGTACAGCCTTCACTACTGCCAGGAGCTCTTTCCTGGTGACGCAGTAGTTACGTTCTGCTGAGCCCAGCGTTTTGCTGTAGTACGAGATCACCCTTTCCTGACCATTTTGGATCTGAGATAAGACAGCCCCTAGGCCGTCATTGCTAGCATCGGTGTCCAATATGTATGACCCTTGGGGTTCAGGGTAACCTAGGATGGGAGCCGTAATGAGGCTCTTCTTCAAATGGGTAAAGGCTTGTTCCTGTTCTGGGCCCCACTCCCACGAAGCGTTCTTCCCTGTGAGTCTGGTGAGGGGTTTGGCTACTGTTGCAAAGTCCGATAGGTACTGGCGGTAGTACCCTACCCTCCCTAGGAAAGCTTGGAGATCTTTCAGGTCTCAAGGGGAGCTCCAGTTGGCAACGGCAGCGACCTTATCAGGGTCGGTAGCTACCCCTTGTTCACTGACAATGTGTCCTAAGTAGCGGACTTGCTTCTGTAGTAAGTCGCATTTGTCTGGCTTCAGTTTGAGTCCTGCCTGTCGTAGCCTGTGGAGGACTTCAGCCAACCGCTCAAGGTGAGTGGCAAAGTCTGGGGAGATGACTATGATGTCATCTAAATATAGGAGCAAGGTCTTCCAATGCAACCCGCAAAGGACCTTCTCCATTAGCCTCTGGAAGGTGGCTGGTGCCGAGGTGAGGCCGAACGGCAGCACCTTCCATTTGTAGAGCCCTGCTCGTGTAGAGAATGCCGACTTCTTGCTGGCGTCCTCATCTAGGGGTACCTGCCAGTAACCGCTGACGAGATCTAGTGTGCTGAAGTATTTACTTCCAGCGAGGGCATCCAGGCTCTCGTCTATCCGGGGCAAGGGATGAGCATCTAGTTGGGTTACCGAATTGAGCCGGCGGTAGTCGATGCAAAATCGCCATGACCCATCTTTCTTTTTAACAAGTACCACGGGGGAACTCCATGCTCCGGTGGCGGGCTCTATCAGGCCCTTGCTCAGTAGGTGGGTGACTTGTTTTTCTGCCTCTTCTTCCTTTTGGGGTCCCAGCCTGTGAGGGGGTTGACGGATAGGTTTGGCACCTGGTAGGAGGGGGATGCTATGTTCAGCCAAATTGGTGCGCCCTATGTCATGATCTCCAGCGCTAAAGGTGGTCCCATACTGTCCCAACAGCTGGGCGAGGTGTCTGGCCTCTTGGTTGCTTTTGCAGTTTGACAGGGCCCTTTTGTACAGGTCCTCTAGGTGGACGGGCACCGTTGGTACTGATTCCGGATTTGCAGGATGCTCCGTGTCCATTTGGGGGAGGGAGTCCAGAGAGGGACAGTGCGCCGGGTCCAAGAGGGTATACCGCTCAATAGTCTGTCCTGCTTTCAATTCCAACGGTTGATCGGTTGGGTTCATGCACCGCACGATTATCCGTCCCTGTCCATCTGGGTGGTTGATGCTGGTAGCCAAGGGGGGAGCATCTGGGTATCCTTCCACCATACCAAGGGGTCCATGGTTCTTGGAGTTTACTCGTCCCACTAGTGTTATTTCTGAACACGGAGGGATAGTGACGGCTCGTACTACTTGTACTTTATTGACCAGTAGTCTGCCCTGCTGGTCTGTGCATTGCAGAGGGTGACCGTTGACCGTTATTCTTGCTTCTTCAGGGTGTAACTGACACCGTTGAGAGAGGCAGAATGGCCTGCCTAGTATGGCGTCTCTGCTCATTCGTCCCACCGTGAAGGTGACGTCCACTTTTACCTCCCTTAGGCGGATGGGGATCGTCACGGTGCCTAAGTAGGGTACCTTTGAACCGTCCATCATTGTCCCGTACGGAGGTCCTGCTCGTAGGGTACCTTTGACGGCAGGGGACAGAGTTTGGAAGACCTGTTGAGACAATAGGTTGAGGGTGCAGTCGGCATCCACTAGCACAGAAACGGGATGGCCTTCTATTCGCCCTGGAAGGAAGTAGAGTACTGCGGGTGGCCGACTGGTGGGGGCTTTCTGAGGGGTCCCAGGTTGTTCTGAGACACGGGTAGTCTGGGCAGGATAGCCGTGCGACTTATTCCGTGGTACCGAGGGCCGGTACTTTGGTAATGTAGAGTGGGTTTGCTTCAGTAGTACGGGGTTATGCCGTTCCAGTCGTTCGAGCAGTTCCTTATTGTGGCGGGTAGGCAGTCGCGGCACGCTGGCCGTTGGTCTTGGGGTAGTACTTGTTTCATCTCTCGGTCTCTTCATAGAGGGTTTGTGGTTGGAGGGCAACTGCCTCTCTCCAGCAGCTGTTGTCCGATCCGGCTCAAATCTCCTGCCATCTACCTGTGGCGGGGGGCTCTTCACAGCCTGGTACATTCCACCTGTAGTTCTCTCTACGGCGGGTGGTTGATGGAAGACGCCCTCTTCTTCAGGAGTGTAAGGGGGTTCCTTTGTCAGCTCTGCTCGTGTCAGATGGACACTATCATTAAGTGGCTGCCCGTGTTCGTCCGTACAAGGTAGCACATGTCCATCAATAATGAACTCGGAGTCTGGAAAGCGTAGGGCACACTCATGTGAGGTGAGGAATGGCATGCCAATTATGGCATCTTCATTGATGTCGCTAACGACGAAGTTAACGCTTTTCCTCAGTCCCTGTAGTTGCAAGTCCACTTGTAGTGTACCGAAAAAGGGGATCCTCGACCCATCAGCCATGAGTCCATGCGCATCGCTATGTTGCAATGTGTCTTTTACTGGTTCGGGCAGTTGCTGGTAAAGTATCTTGACAGCAAATTAGTTGTGCAACCCGTATCGATTAACAGGGTTGCTGGTTGACCGGCCACTCTTCCATCCAGGAAGTAGCTGGCCTGATAGGGTCGCTCCAATGGTGGGACGGTTGGTTGCACTCTCCTAGGGATCTGTCCACTCCTTTCTAGAGTTCCAGGACTGTATGGGGTGTCAGGAGTTGTCCGACCGTAGTCAGCTACCGGTGTAGGTAGCGATTCTACCGGTGGAAGGATAGCGGCCTGTCTGGTTGCGGTCAATGACTGCAGTTCTTCAGTCAGAAACTTCAGACGGTCCATAACCGTGGCCATGGGATCCAGGTTTGCAAGTGCGGGAGCGTGGTGGGGTTGCTGCACCGGAATGGTGGGGGAGACAGGCGGGGACGGGCTATTGGCCACCGTCTCTCGTCCTTCTTCCTCCTCGTCGGTATCCTCTTCCACCAGCCGTACACGAGTCCGGCCCTCTTCAAACGGTGTTTTTATCTGCATATACTCGTTGCCGGCCCGGACTGCTTCAGCAATGTCAATGGGCTGCATGGCCAACAAGTGCCTTTGCAGGTAAGCATTCCCAACTGTGGTGCTGAAGATGTCCAGCATCATCCTCTGCATGGGTCGGTGAGGTAGATCTGCGTAAGCAACGCCCACTAGGCACTCTACTTCACTTGCATGCTCTTGGAGCGACGTCTTGTGTTGGCGGCGTAGGCTGGTCAGCCGGGACATAGCTTCCCTTTGTGTTAGCCCAAAACGTGCTCGTAGTGCAGCAAAGATACCCTGCAGATGTGGAGGCTTTCCACAGTCCAATGCTTTACCTCGTAATGCATCCCTCAGGTATAACATGGCCGTGTTCTCTGGCCACTCATTCATTTCGGCTACCTCAATGAATCTGCTGATGAAGTACTCGACGTCTCCTTTGCCGTCGAACTTCGGAGCCTTTAGCCTAGCTGGTGCATTGTCTTGGTTGGGCCTCATCATAGCCGTCAATGCTTCGGTCAATCTATCAATGGCTGTAGCTTCTGGGTTGCCAGCGGGTGCTCGACCAGCGCTGCGTGCTCTCTGGGTGGCCATTCTTTGCAGATAGAGGAGTGATCTCAACTCAAATCTAAGAAATGGTCAGTACAACTGAATCCCGGGCCGGTATAGGTGAGATCCGGGTCGGTAGCTGTGTTTCCAGTGGCTCTAGCAGATCTAGGGGTTGGTCCAATGGATACTGTGGCAGTATCTGGCACTCCGTCACTTGTAACAACCGTTACGAAACTTCTTGTACTGCTGCAGGGCGGAGCGAAGCTCTACGGGCCTACAGGCAGTAGTGTAGTGACACTGTAAATGGATACAGTGCCGGGGTCACTGTTACCAGCTGAGTAGCACTCCAAGCTGAATAACCTCTGGTAGCTGAGTCTGTATAGCTGATACACGACTCTTTCTTCTTTTCGCACGGTGCCGGTATCTCTATGTCCAGGTCGGAGCGAACTCTACGAGCCTGTAGAAGATACGGTAGCGTCTGTACTGGACTGCTGCAAACGGAGCAAGCTCTATGGTTGATGCAGACAGCCTTTAGTAGTGGATACTGTGCCGGGATAGCTGCTGCAGTTCGGAGCGCACTCAAGCAAACCTGCAGAGAAATCCGGTAGTATCTTGTGTCAATTGCTTCTTCAGATCTACTACTTCGGTAGATCAATTTCTCCTCCTCTCTCCAGATCTACACCCGGTAGATCACTTCTCCTTCCTCAGTGGTAGCTGGCCTGCAGTGCATTCGCAGTGCCAGAGGGTAGCGTGAAAGAGCACAGCGTGGGAAGGTACCGTTTATCCCACCGCTGCCACCAATGTAATGGATTCCGGTCTGTTACCACGGACATCCACTAGTCTCGAGTATTCTACCTCTCTCCAGAGGGGACACTGTACTGACCGACAGTGACAACTGTATAGGGCAACCGAATTACCCGGTAAGGCAAGAGCCCATGGCTCAGACAAACAGTACCGAGTAGTGTTTGTTATAATGGCTTTATTACAAAGCTGTCCTGAGGGTAATTATTCCTCTAGGTGTTTAGCAATATAAGAATACATGCCATGGCTCATTGTAATGAATGCACAGATTAACAGTGGGAGCTCTCCTTTTATAGGAGAGCTAATGAACACAAAACATATAAGAGACAATGCACAGGAAGTAAATGAACCAATTACATTAACTATATAAATACTCAACCAATCACAATGCAATGCAAGATAATAAAGGGAGGTGCCAAGTGGCTAAGGGCGGAGTCCTTTCTCCTAATTGTCCAATGACGGCTCCTACAGGGTTCCCAGGCTGTACATAGAATTAGGTCCACTAAGTTGGTACTTTAGGGGTAAGCACTTCCTGTTTACGACCTTGACTAAGTTCTCTGACGTCTTTGCAGATCCTCGTCTAAGGCGGCCATCTTGTGCCGGCCCAGTACAGCTGTACCGGGTCGGTAGAGGTCACTACCGACCCTGCAGGGGTCAATACCGGCCCTGCTTACTATGCTACCGGCACAGTAGGACTTCCTACCCAACAGCTATTAACCAAATGCTGTGGGCAGAAGTCTAGCGCATTGCTTCGCAAGGTTTCTAGTGTAAACTACCCGTTTACTACTAGAGTGCACTGAAATCTACCACAATATACTTTATTGCTTGCACCATTTCTTATTTTTGTATACATGTGCATGGGCAGCCAGCCGTGCAGCCAAGCACGCCCAGTTCACTATGTTCATCTCGTTCTATTGGTGTTTAATCAACCAATATCTTGTACAGGCGTGGCCTGCCTTTGTTTCTATCTGCCAATCTTAAAGTTATACAATTTTTATGGTATAAAAATGCTTGTCATGTCCAAATAAACTCAGAGTTAGCCTACACTCTCACTTGCTTGTTGATTCTCATGCATAAGCGCACTTATGCTAAAGCACAGGTAGCTTAATAGAAAAGACACAAGTAAGCTCTTGCACTGATTGCGCTGGCAGAGAAACTTACGAGTTCAAAACAGTTGCACAATAAACCTGGACAGAACGATAGCATTGGAACAAGTCGACTAGTAACTAGAATAATAGTCAGTAGAAAGTGTTCAGTCGATTCGACTCACACTGCACTTGACCTGCGGGCAAGTGATACGTGAACGATTATTCGCCCGGCTAGTTCGACCTAACACACCTATTCCGCCGAATAGAAAATCAGTGGAAAGTGAGAGAGTTGTGACAACTCCTCACTGTGTATTGCTTACGGGCAAACAACGCTGCAAATTCTATTCCTCTGGTTTAGGCTGCGGGCGAGTTGGAGGCGTACACTGCACTGTTGTAACTCACCTACTACTGTGGGCCGCTGTACAGGTGACAGCTACCACTTCACCCGAAATTCCTGTACAATATATTAGCTTGTTTGAGCTCTCTGATAATGGAATTGAAGGTTAGTAAGTTATTAATTAATTATTTAGATACAGCATTGATAATAAATAATTGATTTTAATTTTTTCTATTATTTTTGTAAAGTAGCTGACTGATGTTGTTCTTTACATCAAAATGTAGCTCTAAATGCTTCTTGTTCATTTGTGCGCCTGTAGGGGACGCCAGTACGAACAATTGTTACAACGTAACACTACATACGTTACATACGTAACGTAACACTTCATACATGTTTAGCACATTGTATATATCCGAGATATTTTGTAGCATATATAATTATATATTTTATAATTAATTACAGTTTATCTATTAAGTTCTACGATAAATTGTACAATTTTTTCTGGTAACACAAGGCGGGACTTGCAGTTTTTTTGTCTCCATTTTTCTATTTAAACGTTTGTCAGTATCTAATAAAAGCAGAGTTCCCCTGACTCTCAGATGTTGATAACCACTACTCTGACTACAGCGGATAGCACAAGCAGGAGCACAAAATACAGACTACGACTTGCACTACCGACTATCTGTGTAGTAGAAACTTGGCGGAAGGTGATCGGTCAAATCGACCCTTTGCTGCGTATTCTCGCTAGCCGAAGTACGGCGCCAAGCATTTCAACCTATACAATATTCGGCACAGGCAAGTCGACCACTATTTGCACCGACTGACTCACAAAAAGGGCCGAAGTAGCCACTTCCAGTGGCATTGTGATTGTGGGGAGTTGTACAGGTGTACGAACTACCGCAACACCCAAAATCCTGTACACACCAATGAGGGCTTTATTGTTGCCTGTAATAAAAATAATAATTATTTTCAGCAAAAAAAAATTTCCGAAATTTTCGGCCATTTGTGCAACAAGTGCCCAATTGTTGTTGCAGTGTTCTAACACTTTTCTTGCATATTTTTGCTTCAAATTTGTCTAGTCTTATCAAGATTTTGTCCTCTTTTCAGCTGTGCTATCAGTTTCACGTTTAGTGTGTGATTTTTCTTTGTAACTGGTTGATCTGTTGAAGTCATTACTAATAAATGGTATCCGAACTAAAAAAATAATAAAAATAATTTAAACTGGTGGAATCAATATGATAATAATTTTCCTAAGAGAAAAGAGAATGCTAATTTATGTGAGCACAAAGTGATTACCATGTCATGTATAGATGAATTTTAATAAAATTTTGAAAATTGAACCTTTTTTGCAAAAAGCGGGTGAATCTTCTGGAAATTTATTGGTCGAAGCGATTGAAATTCAAAGAGATATTTTAACAAAGACTTTGGACTTTTTGTCTCCACTGCAGAGAAATTGGTCTCTGGCGATAAGGTTAGTTCAGCAATTTTATTTAAGTGTATTGGTCCAAGAGAGACTGACATTTTATAGTCAGTCACTTATACTAACAGACAATCACTAGATGTTTACACAGATGCAATTACCAAATTTAACGAGTTCTGTAAATCCCTAGTCAATCATGCTATCATGCGAAACCAATTACCATCTCAGAAACAGGGTTGTCAGACCATCGATGAGTTGATTATTCATCTTATACGCTCTCGTCTATTAGCTTATATTTTATTGATTCAAGTTGCAACATTGCTATTTTTTACTAACATTATTATAAATATTCCTAACAGCTATTATACATTTTTATTATTTATAGCTTATTTAAGTACCTTGTCAAAAAAAACTATTATCAGTATTTCACTCTCGATGTATTTTACCTATAATAATTTAAATAGATTTCACTGCTGTAAAATATACTTCAATAACAAACAAAACTGTCAACTTAATAGCTACATTTAGGTCAAAATCTAAATTTATGTAACAACCAGGGTGTTAACGCATGACTTTCCGCGATAGACAAAACCATGATGCAAACTTAAGTATTTAAACCAACAGTTGAATTCCTGGACAAAATAAACACCTAGGGTTCCATCAATTGTGCTTCGCAAAAGAGTTAACATGCCATGACAATCGAATTCATACCAATAAGAAACTCAATATTCCAAAAAATCCACAGTGTTCAGTAGATCCATAATTCATACCAATGTACAAACCGGGACTCTACACCTGGTTTACATAAAAAAGTCCGTAACATGTTCTTCTGGTACATGGTGCACAGAAAGGCACTTTGGTGAACCAAGAGAACCTGATTGTCTCGTTTACCTGTTTGTGGATGTGTTCATATCATATTACTGTAACCATTTAGATTGTTCTCTAATAAAAGAAAAAAGTAAAAGTGAAAATGAATATCTCATTTCTCTCAGTAAAACTGGTCATAAGCAGCAACAATGGGTCTGTTTGAGCTTTTGTTTCTGTGCCAAAACAAGCACTGATGGTTTACTACCTACAAAAGTTTACTATCATGTTGTAATGGATTTCACCGTCCACTACTGGACACAACTACTGCCGGCTGTGCAAGGACTTAACTCCTGCCCTGCAAGCCCTGTACAATTCCCTAGCTACCCAGTCAACACTGGCATAACAGGGTAAGCTCTGCTTCAAAGGTCCTGACAGGTATACAAGCCTGCCAGAGACTACTGCAACTCCAAGTCAAGCGAGATGTGTTCACAAATATAAGGGTTATTTATTTCTGAGCTCTCTGGCTCCAACATCACAATTTATAATAAAAGGTGAACATATACAAAACAACAGGCTCACTCAAGCATACATGAATTTAACCAACAATATTGCTAAGGTTGTTCATTGTCCAATCCTGTAAATTAGTAGGCGGAGCCTTTTCCTTCTCTAGCAGTGGTCTCTGCTAGCAATATTTCATGCTTGTCTGAGCTTGTTTATCATCAGGTAAGAGTAGACAACTGCTATAACTGGTTACAGGGGGTAGCAACTACCAAATTTCCCCACATACTCCGCTTCATTAGTTGCCCTGGCCACTAATTTAATCAATAATAAGAATTTTGGTTGGATTTTATCCTTCCCAGGATCAGCATATATATATTTTTTTTAACATGATACAATGAACCACATTGTGCTGGATATAATAATTGGAACTGGTGGAACTAGAATAGCTCCCCTCTGAATTCAGCGGCTTTCTCCTTATAATAAGTCACTTCCGTCTTTACCAGCTGGGCTTCTGCTTTCAGGGTCACGATGGCGTCTGCATCTTTCGCACGGAGCAAAGCCTGGCTCCTCATGCTGGTTAGGATTGTTTCTAGGCGGCTGGCCTCTTGATCGGCCTGTTGGGCCATATGTTCTTTCCTCTGGAGAAATCCTTGCGATGGGTTCTGGTCAACGTCTGGCACCTCTTGTATGCTGGTACTTGTAGCTGCTGGCTTCCGTTTAGCTGGGCACTTCTCCCTTCTTTCTGAACTCTCCAAGGGGTGTTGCTCACCCAGCCGCTTCAGCACCTTCCTTTTGTCGCCCACTTCTGGTCTGGTGTGCCTGGTAGAGTCTACCGTCTCTTCTGCTCGGTCTTGCTTGCGCGTCTCCCTCTTTTGGCTTGACTCAGACTGGTTCTGCGCAGCCTTCTGTTCCTCCGATGGCCCTACCCGGGTGGGGTAGCAGTGCTGGAACTTTGGCGGGTTCACCCAGCCGGTGAAGTGGCAGAACTCCTCATAATTTTGCCTGTCAACAGCGTAGATGCAACCGGTCTTTCTGTAATGGTCTTTGTTGGTGACCTTGTCTAGCTTCACCTGGTGCGAGTAGACCGCATCCCTAGACTCGCTGCCGTAATGGCATCTTCAGTAGTAGCGTAGGAAGTGCTGCTGGATATGTACCCTTAGTTGCCTATATTTCTTAGCGGCATACTGGCATCTTTGGGACTAGAAGCCTACTGCGGCATCCAGCAGGTTTCGCACTCTCTCTTCTGTGTGCGAGCCTATCCATTTCAGCTTCTCCCATTTGGGTGGCATCCGCTTCCCTTCTGCATTGAAACTGGTGCACGGCTCGTCATCTACCGTGACTGGGGGAGGGTCTCTGGGTGCCTTCACTGGTGACGCCTTCTCAGGTAGGCTAGGCTGGGTTGCTCTGACAAGCCGCACTGTGAGTTTTGGCCGAGCCTCTACCACAGATCTGCTCTCCTCACCGTCGCCTGAAACAGAAAAGGGTGGATCAATGTGACTCTGCCCACCAATCGTCCCCTTTCTGGGAACTGGCCTTCTCACCAGAGGTGACAGGCAGGGCAGGGTCTGTACAACCTTTAATATGTCTGACACTGACAGCTTCTTTGGCATCTGCATGGCTTCATTTCTGCTACATAACTCTGCTATCTGTCCTCGCTTACTTTTTGACACCTTTCCCAGTGTTTCCAACTAATGCCGGCCTGTCTCTGCTTGCTTCCGGCCCTGTAAAGGGGGTAGCCGGCCTGGGGTGTTGCCAGCTGGCCCGGGGGTGTTGCCAGCAGGCCCGGGGGTGTTGCCAGCAGGCCCGGAGGTGCTGCCAGCCGGCCCGGAGGTGGAGACAGCTGGTTCGGTAATGGTGTTTTACTGCTATTATCTGCAACAACCTTTTTTAAACATTGGCTATACAGTACTCTAGCTGGAGGTGTTGGTGAGGCTTTGAAGTTGGCTCTGGCTGCTCCCCCTTTACTAGGGAGAGGAGGAAATTCTGGTTTATTAGTTGGAGACAGCAATCCACACTGCAAAGCTAGAGGATCTCTACAAGAACTGTTGGTCAGCACCCAAGCATTGTACCTACCCTGGTTGTTGGCCAATGTATACTCTGGTTCTGCTCCTTCTTGTACTGCTGTTTTGTTAACCTCCTGCACTGCTGGTCTATTATGCTCCTCAACAGGTAAACTCAGTTTGGCTGTAGGCATAACCAGTAATTCGTCCTCTTGGCTAGGGTATACTGGCTCAAATCCTGCCAGGTTAGATGTTAGCAGTTCTTCTTCATCTAAGAGGTCTGGCAGCATCCTGTCCATCTGTTTGGCTTGGATGTAACTAGTGACTGTCTGGAGAAATAAAGTGTGACTGTCTACTTCAGCTTCACTGGTGGCAATGAACTGGTGGCAATTCTTAGCTGCATGTTTACATGCCTGACTCACTTCCTGTGAGTCACATTCTGTGAGCAGTTGGTGGAGCCCTACTGGGAGCAAACTGGCTGTTTTGTGTTTTCCTGGAAAAACTGAATCTGCCTGGAGCTTAGCGAGGGTTGATTGAACTGGACTCTGGGCTTCTTTCGAGTCCAAGAATGGGTTGTCTAATTTAAGCGGTTCTCCTGTTACTGCTGCCGCTGCCGTGGGTGTCTCTTCAACTTTCTTTATTCTGCTAGGAAATGTGTCTTCTTTTATACGGTGGCATATTGGCTGGCCATACCGTATGGGTGGTCCTACATTTCTTCTGGGTCTGCTGCTTACTCCATTACTGGGGAGGTCCCCTTCTGCTTCGGGGGGTGTAGCCAGCAGGGGAGTTGGAGTAACCTCTCTGTTTTCTGCTACTGTGGCTGGAGTTCTTGCCTGATTTAGACGCCGTTAGCAGGGAGGGTCCAACAGACTGCCTGCTATGTTTGGGTGCACTCTTAAATCTTGGTGCTCCACCGCCTGGGGTGTAGGTTCCACTGGTGGGGGCAACACAGGGGGTAATTCTGGTTCATCGAGTGGTACTGGTATTTTCTGCCTTCTCATTGCACCCCTCATGTTGGGTCTCCTGTGGGATTCTATAGCAGATGGAGCCTGCCCCCTAGAGTCGGTGCAACTGCTGTAGGGTTTTAGCCTACTTCCATCTTGCACGGATGTCTGTCCTTGTTGAGAGATGAGGTAAATATGATTGGAATATGCCTCCTCAACCATATACGACCCAATGAATTTTGGCTACAACTTTGTGTTTTCGCCCTTTCTCCTCCTTCTATTTTCCAGCCAAACTTGATCTCCGAGAGCATACAGGGAAGGCTCCTGCCCATGTTCATCCCTGATTTGACTCTGTTCCTCTCTCAAGGTGTCATGTACTCGTTCCAGGCGTTCCTTGAGAGCCTAAGCATACTCATGAACTGGCATGTGATCAGTAAGGGGCAGGTGGTAAGCAATTTGGTCTGGGAGTCTCATCTCTCGACCCAGCATCAGGTAGTTTGCCGTCTCATCTGTCACATAATGTGGAGTGGCTCTGAAAGCTCGCATGAGCTGTGGCAGCATCAAATCCCATTCCTTTGGCTGTCTTCTCAGCAGCAAGGAGCGTAACGAATCTCCTAACACCCGGTTATTGCGTTCCACCACTCCATTTGCCTGGGGGTGGTAGGGTGTAGTTCTGGTTTTCTCTATGTTCCATAGCGAACATAGTTCTTTCATCAAGCCGGACTCAAACTGCGCCCCTTGATCAGTATGGATCTGCTCCGGTATGCCTAGATAACAAAACACCCGTTCGTCCAGAGCAGCGGCCACTACTGGAGCCGTGGCATCTGGAATCGCCAGGGCATCCTGCCACCTGGTAAAGTGGTCAGTCAGCACCAAAATCCATACGTTGCCCCTGTCTGTCTCTGGCAGCGGTCCGACCAGGTCCACCGTTAACTTCTGCCAAGGTCTGCCTGCGTACATTCTCTGCCGGCCCGGATTAGGTCTAGTGCCTCCACTTTTTGCTCTTTGACAGACCTCATAGCTGGAAACCAGCCTCCGGACATCAGCTGTCATGCCAGGCCAGGACCAAGTCACCTGGAGGCGTTGAGTGGTTCTTTTGATACCAGCGTGGGCAAGGGAATGCGTTCCCCACATCACCGTACCCCTTAGGCTGTATGGCCACACGACACACCACCGGGAGCGGTTTCCGATTAGCTAGATGTAGCTCCAACACTCCGTCAGCTCTAATCCTGAGTGACGGTTGTCTCTGGCTCCACTGTTTGAGTTCACTGCTACCGGCCTCCAGCTGTTCTTTGGTAAGAGGAGTGTTACTCTCAACAGCTGCATAGATTGTAGCTACTGGGTGTGTACTTTCCTTCTGGGCCCGTACCAGATCTGTGTCTGCAGGCATAGCAGGTCCTCGATCTATGGCAGTGACACAGGGGGTGTCAGGATGAACAGCTGCAGCGGCCAGGGGCGTAGGGAGGGAGCGTGGCTCGACCTATTGTGTCACTTCTTCTTTGGTGGGGCCACTGTCTCTTTCCTGGATATGAGTACACTGGCGACAGTCACCTGCGCAGCGCCGACTCAGTCCATCTGCATTCCCGTGTTGGACTTCGCTCCTATGCTCGAGGGTGTACTGGAATTCAGAGAGGATCTCCAGCCAGCGAGCTACTTGACTGGTGGGTTTTTTCCTTCTGCACAGCCACATTAACGAGGCATGGTCTGTCCTTAGACGAAACTTCTGGCCGTACAGGTATGGCTGGAAATGTTTCACAGCCTTTACTATGGCCAGCAATTCTTTCCTGGTAACACAATAATTTCACTCTGCAGGGCCCAGTGTTTCACTGTAGTAAGAGATTACTCTCTCCTGTCCGTTCTGCTCTTGATACAGTACAGCTCCAACACCATCATTGCTGGCATCCGTATCTACAATATACGTGCCGGTGGCCTCCGGGTATCCCAGTATAGGGGCCGTGAGCAGGCTGTGCTTTAACTGCTGGAAGGCATTCTCCTGGTCTGGTCCCCACTCCCAGGGGGTATCTTTAACAGTCAGCTCGGTCAAAGGCTTGGGCACTGTGGCAAACCCGGGTATGTACTGTCTGTAGTACCCGGCGATACCCAAGAATGCCTGAAGATCCTTCAACTCCTTGGGAGGCGCCCAGCCCTTCATCACCTCAATTTTGGCCGGATCAGTGGCCACGCCGTCTTTGCTGACTATGTGTCCCAGATACCGAACTTGTGACTGTAATAGTTCGCACTTTTCTGGCTTGAGCTTTAGCCCTGCCTGCTGCAACCTTTGTAGGACTTCTGTCAGCCTGTGGAGGTGTGTCTGGAAATCAGGTGCTATGACAATGATATCATCTAGATATAACAGGAGTGTCTGCCAGTGAAGTCCATGAAGGACTTTCTCCATCAGGCGTTGGAAAGTAGCTGGCGCTGAAGTTAACCCAAAGGGCAGAACTTTTCACTTCCAGAGTCCTGATCTTGTAGAGAAAGCCGACTTCTCACTAGCATCCTCATCTAGTGGCACCTACCAGTATCCACTGACGAGGTCTAAAGTGCTGAAGTAACGACTGCCGGCGAGAGCATCCAAACTCTCATCAATTCTGGGCAGGGGGTACGCATCAAGATGCGTTACTGCATTCAGCTTCCGGTAGTCTATACAAAAGCGCCAGGCTCCGTCCTTCTTCTTCACCAGAACCACTGGAGAGCTCCACGCCCCTGACGCTGGCTCTATCAGTCCTCTTTCTAAGAGTTGGGCAACCTGCCTCTCTGCTTCTGCTTCTTTCTGCAGGCCTAGGCGGTGTGGAGGCTGGCGTATAGGTTTGGATCCCGGCAGCAAGGGAATGCTGTGCTTGACTAGCCCAGTGCACCCCATGTCCTTTTCTCCTGTGCTGAATACCGCCTCGTACTGGCTTAGTAGCGGGGCCAATTGGTTGGCTTCTTTGGTGTTACTGCAATTATGCAGCGCTGCATCATATAGCTTTTGAAGGTGTGTTGGCACCAGGTGTAGAAAAGGGGGCCTGTTCTCAGGCAGCGCACCCCTTGTGCGTGTGTTATCTACCACACATTCCTCAGGGGAGACCCCGGTGTATTGCCCTATCTTCCTTCCTGCCTTCAAGGTGACTGGCTTGTCCGTGGGGTTTAGGCACCTGATTAGGAGGCGCCCCTGTCGATCTGGTTGGTTTCAGGCTGGCCGCCAGTGGCGGTGCATCTGCCTGACCTTCCACTATACCAAGTGGGAGGTGATTCTGGCTACTTAGTTGACATAGGATTGTTGCTTCAGAGCAAGGAGGGATGTCTGTGTCCCGGATTACTTGTACTCTGCTAGCCAACAGCCTTCCGTGCTTGTCCGTACATGCCAGCTCTCGACCATCCATCATAATGACCGCTTCGTCGAACTTCATCTGACATTTGTGTGACATGAGAAACGGCATCCCAATAATTACATCCTTATTGATGTGGCTGACCACAAATGTAGCCTCTGTCTTGATGTCTCTTAGCCGTAGGGGTAGCTGGATAGTGCCATAGAATGGGATTCGGGAGCCATCTGCCATCAATCCATGTGCATCACTCTCTTGCAAGCTGCTCTTAGTGGCTGCAGACAACTTGTTAAATGTATGCTTGGATAGCAAGTTGACGGTGCACCCCGTGTCCACCAGTATGGATACTGGCTTGCCTTCTAGTTTGCCAGGCAGGAAATAACTGGGTTTGTATGGCCGTTCTAGAGGAGAGGTCATCGTCTCTGCTAGACGGACGTCTGGAACTGATGGTTTATCTGGTTGCGTCTTCTTTGGCCGTGGCTTTGGTCTGAATAATGGGTTTCGAAGCAGTGTTGGATCATTGGTCAGGGGTGGACTTGTCCGCCCTGGATCCGGATTGTCTTCCTCCATTTGCTGCAAAGCGTCAAAACGGTTGGCCAGTGATAACTGCCATGGTTCAGGAACGGTTTGGTGTCTCTGCTTCTGGTTCTCTGGAACAGGGTTATGGTGCTCCAACCTCTGTAATGTCTTGGTAAATCTCCCAGTAGCCCGGGTGTGACCAGCAGTTGGAGTTACTGTTGTGAGCTCCTTACGTTTCCCTACTGTTTTGATTTGTTCATTCTAGGTGTCCACGGGTGGGTGGGACAGCCCTTGCGGTAGTGGCCTTGACCTCCACACCCCCAACAGCTGGGAGGGGCAGGTCCCCTAGGAATAGGAGGATCTGCCTGCTGCATCTTTAGCTGCTTCATTTCTTCCATCACTGCTTGCAGGGTCTTCATCATTCCTACCAGCGACTCCTCGTGAGTAGACACAGGCTTAACCTGGCTGGTAGGGAACTGCATGGTTTTGGCTGGTGAGACAGATGGTTCATCCTCTTCAGTGTCATCATCCACTGCCCTGACTCTGGAGGGTCTTTCTCCTATGGAGGGTTTGATCTGTTGGTACTCGCTACCTGCTCGAACAGCATCTTCCACTGTTACTGGTTGAACAGCCATCAAGTGTCTCTGGAGAGCTGCATTGCCTAGTGTACTGGAAAAGGTTTCCAACACCATTTGTTCGACTCGTCTGGGGGGTAAGTCATCATAGGCGACTTGTACCAGACGCTCAACTTTGCTTGCGTGTTCTTGCAGGGTAGTTCGAGGGGAGCGACGCAGGCTGGAGAGTTTTGCCTGTGCCTCCCTGGCAGTGAGACCAAAACTGGCTCGCAGGGCAGTAAACACTCCCTGCACATGGGCTGCCTTTCCACACTGCAGAGCATCACTTCTCAATGCCTCTCTTAAGTGCAACAGTGCGGTGCCTTGTCCCAGTCATTTGCATCAGCAACTTGTTCAAACCGAGCTATGAAGTATTCGACGTCTCCGTCGCCTTCAAACTTGGGTGCCTTAAATCGATTAGGCGCTGCAGCTGGTGGAGGTGGCACTACGCCCTGCAAAGCTTGGGTGAGCATCTCAATAGCATCCATAGCTGGCTGTGCCGCCGACTGTCCTGCTCGACCAGCAATCCTTGCTCTCCTGGTTGCCATTGTCAAAATGGGTACCGGCCCTGTATGACTTAGTACTGGCCCTGTATGACTTATTACCGGCCCTGTACCGGCCTTGTATGACTTAGTACCGGCCCTGTGCCGGCCCTCTACCGGCCCTGTATGATCTACCACTGACCCTGTACAACTAAATACAGGCCCTGTCACTGTCTACAGGATAAATCCAATGTAGACACTGGAACTCTTCTGCTTTCTGTCGTTGTCTACTGGACATGTCCAGTGTAGACACTGCAACTTTTTCTTTGTCTTGGCAACGTGACAATCTGCTCTGTCAGTTGTGTCCGTTGGGATTCTTTCTGATCCCACCGCTGCCACCAATGTAATGGATTTCACCGTCCACTACTGGACACAACTACTGCCGGCTGTGCAAGGACTTAACTCCTGCCCTGCAAGCCCTGTACAATTCCCTAGCTACCCAGTCAAAACTGGCATAACAGGGTATGCTCTGCTTCAAAGGTCCTGACAGGTATACAAGCCTGCCAGAGACTACTGCAACTTAAAGTCAAGAGAGATGTGTTCACAAATATAAGGGTTATTTATTTCTGAGCTCTCTGGCTCCAACATCACAATTTATAATAAAAAGTGAACATAGACAAAACAACAGGCTCACTCAAGCATACATGAGTTTAACCAATAATATTGCTAAGATTTTTCATTGTCCAATCCTGTAAATTAGTAGGCGGAGCCTTTTCATTCTCTAGCAGTAGTCTCTGCTAGCAATAGTTCATGCTTGTCTGAGCTTGTTTGTCATCAGGTAAGAGTAGACAACTGCTATAACTGGTTACAGGGGGTAGCAACTACCAAATTCCCCCACAATATTTCTTGGAGAAGCGGTACATCATCGTCATAGTCATTGTCATTGCAATAGCAGCCAAGGCCACTGTCATCATGTTTAGAAGGAGGCAAAACAAGAATCAGAACCAACATGTGTTTAACAACCAGTGTAAAGACTGGCTCTTGTGAAAAAGCACCAATGCTATTTTATTCACCATCTGTGTTAAATAAGATGATTAAGGTTGATGACGAGTAAAGGCCATTCTTTAAAACTTTCTACGACGGCTATTGGACCAAATGCATTGATAAACAAAAGGTTATTTTACATTAACACTTCGGACACCCACAATGTTGAAGATGAAAACGATGAATAAGATGTGATGAGATCAATGAAAAGGTGCCAAGTTGTTGCTTAATATCTATTTACGTTTATTTTTTTTCATAGGGTTGTAAATTAAAGGTAGTTTATTTTTTATTTCGGTTGTTGAAACCATTTTACTCTTCTATTTTTTTGAATTTCTTTTGGTTTGAACAAGTTGTCTTGTAAATGTGGAAGGACCAAGAGTAAATATTTTATTGATATATTTACACAATAGGAGTAATTTTAGGGTCTTAAAAGGCCGCTTCCCCAGTATGTGCCAAAATCTTGGGTTTGCTCTTTTTAGTTTATTCACTGATTACTTTGTGTAACTTCATTTTGTAGCTCTGCAATTCTATAAAATGATTTAAATCTAGCCAATCATTGGCTTAAATATAGGTTTTTCAAAATAAAACTACTACTAGCTTTCAAATAGTCTGCGTCAATCATCTTTTCTCTTGATGTTTATAGAGTATATTTTAAACTTGTGGAAAAGCACAGTCTCAACAAGGGTGTAACTTAAGAACCAGCAAATGCTTAAATAAAACTGCAAAGTTTTTTTTTTAAAATGAATTTCGAATAATAGTGTAGTGGATTTAGAGGGGCAGGCTGAAATGCCACCAACAAAACCTTTTCTGCAAACATAGGTTACTTAACAATCAATTCAACAGAAGACTATCGCAAACTCCACAGCAGTAACAGAGCCCATGGCTCAGACTCAGTATTCCGTGCATCAGAGTAATAACCATTTTATTAATTCACCACACCAGTGTGAAACAATACCGACAAAGTATACTGTTGCTTGGTACAATCACAAGCAGTATCCTGATACCAGTGCAAGAATTGTAAGCAAAGTTCTGCCTTTTATAGGCAGAGGTACAAGAAGCCATTGACCTAATTAGAGAGATAGCTAATGACAATAATCAGGAAATAGTTATGCGAATCAACACACACGCTATAATTTGCAACGCACTAGACAGGTTAAAAATAGTTAAATAAATAACGCAACCAGAAGTGGTGGAAGAAGCTTCCTGATCAATACTGCTGACTCTCAGCCCAAGAAGCTATGGTCTAACAAAGCCAGAGTTCTTAGGCTGTTGTGGCTGGAGATTCATGACTTCTGGCAAATCTGATGATAGTTAGATCACCGACTCAGGCGACTGCATCTCTTGGTACTTGTCTGGTCTCTCAGAATACATTTCTTATTTCCTCCCGACAAAGTATATATTAGCTGCAGGGCCAATAGTGTTACTCCAGGGCCAGTAGTGATAGCTGCAGTGCCGGTAGGGTTGCCTGCAGGACCGATAGTGCTAACACCTGCCTTTCATCAAGTTTGTGGTAGTGTCAGTCTTCAAGTAAGACATGTCTGACACTCTACAATTGTCAGGGGGACTTTTGTGCAGACAATTTGGTCATGGAAATCCACTATAATAGGAAAGAAATTTCTGTGCAAATGGTAACGACCGTTTCATGTATGAAGCATTGGTGCTGGCTTTGATAGAAACTTTATCCATCAGATCATCAATTGTCCACCATTTGATGCATCCATCATTCGAATAATTCACAGTTACATTTATTGCTTCTCAATGAGATATCACTTTAGGCTCATCATCCGTAGCTCTCTGGTAGGCATCATAACAGTAATGCTTTTCAAATGAGAGTATGTTATAATCCGACAATGCTACCATCACTTCCAAAATCGCAGGTGTATTTCCAGAGCCTATTTTTCCTGCATTCGTCTAAGTAAAAGATTATCACAATCATGCAACAAATTTTTCAGTTAGTTTTATCGAGCTGAATAATTTTTCTGTTTCGTAATCATTTTCTTTTTGTTTTGGATAGTTTGAAGACTATGTTACTCAGTTTTTTTAGTATCGTTCTTCAAAAAGTAAGTTCGTTAACAACACTGGTAACAATAAATTTTATGTGTAAAACACTTTAAGCTTACAAGTTGCTGCTACATTCCCCATAACTTTACTTCAAGCACTATCAACACTATCTTGTTCATGCACAGTTCCAATCTTCAGATCTCTCTTGTCCAGACACTTTTCTTGGTTATAGCGTTTTTAAAACACTCAAATTTATCATACTTCCATTCGGACCAGATTTTTTATTTTGAGACACCATATAATTTTGACTGAAATTTGGTAAACAGCCTAAAAGTGAATCGATTCCAAATACAAAAATTAAGACTGATTTGAGGCTTTTGACAAACATAAGAGCAGTTTGATATCTAATTTTGCCCACTTTGATTCAGTGTGTACATTTAAATATTACAAACCAAAACAAAGCCCTGTTTTCTGCCATCGTTTATCGTAAAATATTTGTTCAGCAGCGAAAAACAGATAAAAAAAAAATATATTCACTATTACTTATCCTTCCAAAACCAGTACACTACTCATTTAAAATTTTTATTGATGAAACTATTTGACAACTGAAAAAATGACGTATAGCAGCAGCAATATGGTGACATGTTTTACTGTGATGTAGAAAATCACCAATGTTTGACAATTATAATTAGCTCACTAAACTGATTCTGCATGTTATTGATGGTTTGTATTGGACAAAAAAAACTTTGGCGCCTTGATTATGAGCAGTTTCAAGCTTCGGAAGTGTTCATCTCATGCTGAGAAAAAATATCATCAAATTATTTTCCAGCTATCGCAACTTTCTTTACTTGACAAAACAATATTTATCAACGAAATATTTTGGAGATTTTCTGGCCAAAACTTTATTGAATATTATGTATACAAGCTAAGATCTTTTGTAAGGGGTAGAGTTTGCAGTCCTCAGTGTAACAAAACAAACGAGGAGGCAGCTGCATTGGTGTGTTTGTGAACAGTACAAACTAGTGCAGGTCTCTTCTCTAGAGTAAAAGTAAAATAAAACAACAACATATACACTTGCTTCAAATATCATGAGTAAACTTGTCTTACGATTAACAAAAACTTTCTACTTATAATTTTTCACATGTATAATATTGTACTGTAAGTGAATTGAGAGATTCTCAATTATACCTATATTCATGAAAACTGATGTTTAAAATAAGCTAAAATTTTGATAATACAAGTTGACTTCAAGAAATAATCGCATTCATATTGTGAGAGATTTTTGTGCTTAATCTGACCCTAACTCCACTTTTTTCCACCCCTTGCCTCGAATTTCCCTTACTCTCTTTCCTCTGGCTTTGATATGGATTGGTACTGCTACATTATAAATCATGGAGGAGACTCGGACCACCCCTTACCACTCTCAGGCCAACGGCACTGTAGAACACAACAAACGAGTGCGGGGAGATGCACCATGGTCTCTCCTCCTGAAGAGGTGGACTGAGGAGTGGGACTTGGTCTTCCCCAGCTAATATGAGCAACCCTGGTCACCTATTACTCTACAGTTGCTGAAACGTCAAACTTGCTAATTATGGGAAAAAACTGAGCCTCGCTGATTGATTGACCTACCACCCCCACTGAGTGAACATGCGCCTGTACACAAATATGCCAAAGTGAAGAGGGAGAGGTTAAAGGAAATCCATGAGGTTCTGTGAGCAAACCAACACCAAGTGAGAGGAAACGACGGAGAGGAGCCATTGATATTCAAGACGGGTGACAAAGTGTGATTGAAGACCGATGGCAGAGAAAACCCGATGTCCTAGTTTATCAGACCCTACATGATAGAGGAGGAGCATTGCAACCATACTTATCTGATCTGCGATCTGACGGCGAAATGTCTAGAATGACTGCGGCCTGAAGTCATAAAAACCCTGCCTGGACTCCCAAAGACAAGCCCCAGCTGCTATGGAGCCTGACAGTCATCTTATATGGGGCTCCACCTCTTCCTCCTGCACAGAGAACTCCAATCACCCCTACTCTCTCCTCTTGTGAGGCATATGAATCTTTGAAAACAATCTAAGCAAAACGACCCTCTCCCCCAACCAGCTACACCCCCTATCACTGTAGCCCAGCACTTTCAGGCTGCCATAGGTGAAACACAGGTTCACCCTTGTGCTATTGCAAGCCTCGGTGCCATCAAGTAGCCGAAATCACACGAACAATGGACACTGCTGAAGAAAGGGAGCGATACAATGACACTTTAGATTGCTGGAAGTGAGTGCACTACTTGGCCAACCCGGAGAGCCCCCTATATTTGGGATAAGCCAAGAGACCTGCAAATAGAAACTATTTCTATCCCCTTCCCCCATTCCCCAGTCCACCCCAAAACTCTTCAGAAACAACCTCGTTTTTCACCAGTGCTAGTTAGAATAATCCAAAAGCTGAGCATAGCAGACAACCAAAGTGTTTTTAGGCAAAGTTGCCGCTTACGTTACACAGTAGCCAATGAGCATCAACTGCTTCATTGCCACAACTGATCCTGGAGATGCTAAACCAACAAACAGAAGCCGGTATAGCTGTTGCCAATCGCAAACTGGAGGTAAATGAGGTCAAATTTCCGTTGGAGATGAACTCGCAGAGTAAAACTCTACAATGCAGACCGGTGTAGAAGAATTGTCGCCTACACTAACAGGTGAAGTTTTGCTACCAGCAACTTCTTCCAAAGACCCAGATACTACTGCTCTGCGCACCATTCCAGAAGGAGCGTGCCCCATCGGTTGCATATTGGCTCTGCAAGCTAATGTCTATGTAGACTCTGCAAAGCCAGCCACTAGAGAGCCGACCCCCTTCGTTGAGAAACTTTAATGAGTTCCAAGACCTTCCCCCACCTAAGCATCATCAACCAAAACAACCCTGAAGTCTGCCCTTATTGAATTGTACACTGTTAAGGTAGAAGGTTTGTGGATCTTCTGTGTAGTGTGTCTGGGTCGCGGACTCGGTGGAGTTGCTAATATCAACTCCGAGGTGGACTGCAGGTCTGTGAAAAATAAGAGTGTGTGCAACTAGTGAACACAGAGTTTTGGCTGTTGTGTCCATAACAAAGGGTAGCCTTAGTTTTAGGCCAACATTTGAGGCATATTATGTGTATTTTCATTGAAATATAAATGGGCTTATATTTTAATGTGTATTTTACTCTGAATATGCTGTGTGTTTCTTTCTTGGGAGTTGCATGCTCCATCGTCATCTTGGCAACTTTTAAATGGATTTCATTGAATGATTGGTTCAGTGGGCGGGGTTTTTCCTGCTGGTTTGTTAGCCTAAGTTAAAGGGACAGCTTCGGGGACCAAATGGTCGCCGTTGCAAAGATTGTAGTAAAACTTAACTACCATCGTTGGCCCATAGCGTGATCAGGGCTGAGACAAGGGTTTTCGTAACACCCAAATTTTTGTTAGACCTCAGTTTATTTTTGGCTCCTCTTATTATTGATATTTATTATTATCAGTTATTAATTATTTTGAAGCCAGCACCAACAAAGACAGGTTTGAAGACTTAAAAATAAAATTATTATTATTTGTATAATATTGTTTATTCAATGTATTATTTATTATTGTTCTTATTATTTTCACCATAATTATTCTTCTCAGGGGTTATTGTTGATCAGATTATCCTCATCCCACAAATATCAATAATAGTACAATAAATAATATAAAAATATTAATAACAATTTTTTAAGTCTTCAAACCTGTCTTTGTTGGTGCTGGCTACAAAATAATTAATAACTGATAATAATAAGTATCAATAATAAGAAGAGCCGAAAATAAACTGAGGTCTAATAAAAAGTTCAAAGCAAAATATAGCTGATCATGCAATGGGCCAACGATGGTAGTTAATTTTTACTACAATCTTTGCAACGGCGACCATTTGGTTGTCGAAGCTGTCCCTTTAACTTAGGCCAACAAACCAGCAGAAACAACCCCGCCCACTGAAACAATCATCCAATGAAATCCATTCACAGGCCACCACCATCACGCAGGAACATACAACTCCCAACCAATAACACAACTTATTGACAGCAAAATAAACAGATATTGCCTCAAATGTTGGCCTAAAACTTAGGCTAAATAAAGGGTAAAAGTCTACTGCAATATGACTCACATAAACGCAAACAATTGATTCATGTCATGAACCCTCCATGGTGTTTTAGAAAACTGTACTTGTGAATGAAAAAAGCTATTCTAAGGTCAGATAAAAAAAGAATTTTAACAAAAATGTGAACCTTGCATAAGGAATGCTTGTTGATGCTGCAAAATTGTTTGTCATAGACATAATTTCACATGTTAAAAAACATTTAACCAACTCAACGAGAACCAAAACAGAAAATTATCACGAGTTTATATGGTAAAACTTTATAGGACAGACAGCTCTGCAATCTGTTTGTAGGCCCAACACCTCCTTCATCAATTAAATTTGGTTCTCTTCAACAAGATATCCGGCTGCCGGTTACCATGGTTTTAGAAGACAGAAATTGGGAGCGGCTGATCTTAAAGTGCAGAAACCTTTTATCATCAAGTAATTGTGGCGAAAAGTTAAAATGCTATAATGATCTGGCACCAGGTGAGTACCTAATAAAGTTCTAAATACACATGACAAAAGCATTTAATGTTTACATTGCCGATGGTACCTTAAAGTACTTAAAAATGATAGTGAAATGCTGATTGATGTAGAACAAATAAAAAAAATGCTTAGTGGAACTAATGGTGTAGCAGAGATTGAGGTCAATAAATCTTTACTTTTTTTCATGGGGAAGATGACAAAACCAAAGCATGGGTAAGAAAAAAATGGGAAAATCAAATGAAATGTAATGATTAACAAAACAGAGAATAAAAAATTTCAACATTGAGAAACAAATCTTCACACCTATTTTCCCAAAAAAACTGACAGTGTGAAGAAAAGGCTCCTTTCCATTTTTTTGAACATACTTCCTGCATTCTCTTTCGTATAACCTCCTCCAATTCTTCCACACTATCGTATCTCCCATTACCACTTAAGGAGAATGGTTTTTCGCTTCTGCCGGAGACATTTGTCTTTTCCAGATATATTTTACCTTCGGTGACATTTTTCTAATTATTAGAGTACAATATATCTAGCAGAGCTAACTCCCATTAACCACCAATGATATCCAAATGTTTATGCAGTCTCACTGTAGAATCGGAGATGGTGTTATCGGAAACTCTCCAGCATTGGAATTTGAGGGTAAAGTTATGTGCATCGAAATTTAACCAAAATATGATGGTTACAGCGCGCGTTCATTCCTTTTAAGCTATTCATCCACCCACTCATTGAACTTTTCTCCGTAACCCAACCAGTTGACCAGCATCTGCCTTCACCTCCCTTTTTTCTTTTTCCCAGTATCTTTTTGATTCTGAAAATTGTAGGTTTTTTTACTTTTTGCAGCTTGTTTTCGTAAAAGGTACCATCGATCATCTCTTTAGCCAGATCTTTCACAGTGTATACATTAGGTTTTGCATCAGTTAGCACAACGTTGATTATAAAGATCTTGATGATCAAATTTGGGGTGTATCTTCTCTCAAACGCCCCTCTTGCGTTGCTAATTCTCACATAATCTCCATCTTTTAACTTTGGCTCCTTAGTCAAACTGTGTTCACCTCCTTCATACACTCTATTCCACACAAGCTCCTGATTTCAAAAATTTACATCATTTGGTCTCATACCTATAGCGTTGTGAACAGTGTTGTTTTATGCGCAAACCATATCGGGTAAAACAACAATGTATCTTCTCTTTGAAAGTCCTGCTAAAACATTCTACCATTGATGCCTTTATTTTCTCATTTTTAGTTGTAAAGCGTTTGATTTTTTTCTCCGCTAGAAGATCCTTGACATTAACATTGTCGAACTCTTTACTTTTATCTGATTGTAAAGCCTTGTAGTTTTACCCATGGAGTATCCTTCTCAATCTTCCGGCTACAATAAGTCAAGCTTTGAAGATGAGTAAAACAGCGCAACCTTTTCTAGATAGAGAATCAGTAGCTGCCAGTAAAAATGCCGCGTTGTCGTTTTCTTCTTTTCGAGAATACACATTCATCAAACCTACTTGAATCTTCTCTCCTATTCCAGCTGCAATTTTAGGACGACGCTTAAACTTGGTCGTTACTTTTTTTGTAGAGCTTGTAGGTATCCTCTCCACTCAGCCATTCATGAATTCTTTTTTCTCCTTCTTGTTTTCTACGAGCTGTCAGCAAAGCTCTCGCTCGTCGTGGAAACGTATGTAATGCGGGATTGTAATACAGCTCTTTTACGGTAACGGTGACCATTTCCCAGTGCCTGGAATGACCAAAGGTTTCCTTTTACGTGTTTGTCGTGGTGATCTCCTGACAGTTGGGATTCCTTGATCCAATAGCAAGCTTTTAAATTTGCTGTAGTTTGGTTTCCCTGATTTTATCACACCTCTTTCGGTTAGAACATGTCACAGCAAAGTCTTGGAAGCCCTAAGATTTAACCACGAATCTTTGATTTTTAGTATGTCCTTATCCGAGTCGTACTTACCAATTTTATTCAATGGCTGCAACAATCTGGTACCAATCGCTTGATCACCTTTGTTAAACTAGATAATTTTTTCTCAAACTCTTCTAAACAATCCTTTTCAGCCTCCTCATCATCATCTTGTCCATCAGCAACCACCATTCTATCAAACATGGATAAGTCATCGGTATCAAACAATCTTTTTTTTATTGGAGGTGCCATACTAACACCTAACACAGAGGTAGAGGAGGTGGATTCGACTGGTAAAAGGGTGCCAGTCTTGTCATCAATAATTGCACTATTAGCCAAATATATCTCGCCGTTATATCTTCCATTGGATTATAATACAAAAGAGGCCTGTTTTTATTTTTCTCTGTCACTTTTTCATTCTCAGTTTTTTTCATTAATCTAGTGTACTCATTTTCAGATGCTAAAACGTAGCGTCTAGAAAATGTTGAAGGCTGGAGGCTCACAACTTTATCGGTTTGATTGACGCTAAAACAGGTACAATAGGTGTTATTATAGCGTCCAAAAGATTGCCTTGACCAGTCCAAGTCAGAACTTTACGCTTATCATCAATTGTTCCTTTACCGGTTAGTTAACGTAGTTCCTTCTTGTAGCGCTGCAACTCAATAAACTGTTCTGATTCTAGAGGAACATTGCCTAACCTAATGTTTTTAACAGTTTCTATCAATGATTAAAACAGATCCGAGTTGGCCTTTTCGACTATAGCGATTTTCCCTCTCTTACTCAGATCATCCAGAGCTAAAATAACCATTCTATTCCTTATCATTCTTATTGAGAAATTCATCTTAGTCCTCCTCCTAATACAGTTTTCAGTGTTTCGGGGACTACTGCGCTGATAAAAGATCCTGGTAGGAAAGCTGGAAATCCTCCTTTTTGCAATACAGCTTTTTTGTGAACTATTGTTGATTTTCTAACCAAACTAGCAATGTTCTTCGCACTTCGATGCAACTGGTTTTTCTGAGCAGATGACAATGGTATCGTTCCATTTATAATAGCATTAGCACATTCCATTAGAGTCATAATAAGATCTTTTTTACATCAGCTATTATAGACTTTTAAATCGAAGCGGATGCGGTGTTAAGCAGTAACAACAGCGCCGCATTTCTTATTAATTTTTGTTGCAGAG
Source organism: Cryptosula pallasiana (assembly GCA_945261195.1). Taxonomy (NCBI): domain Eukaryota; kingdom Metazoa; phylum Bryozoa; class Gymnolaemata; order Cheilostomatida; family Cryptosulidae; genus Cryptosula; species Cryptosula pallasiana. The sequence continues at coordinate 19,719,584 of OX183131.1, read as the reverse complement.
CTTTAGTCGTTATATTACCCACATTTCACACGGCGGAATAACAAAATATGTGTGAGATGAAGCGAATAGTAATTGTATTTAAATGCTTTTACTTGGGTACATATAATAGTCTGTGATGATCATCCGTTTGCTGAGTTGTGTCTAGCCATAGAAAAGAGTATGGTTTTTTTGTCACTTGTTCAAAAGACTCTTGTACGTATTTTTTTGTTCTGGGAAAGTATTAACGAGCCAAATAGTTAATCAAAAAGGTTCTCTGGGGTTTTAAAAAAAAAGATAGTGACTATTCAAAAAAATTGTAAGATTTCCTATTAAAGACAAATTCTGAACAATAAAAAATACACTTATGTTGAAATGATGACTATTTGTTGTATACAAAGCATTGGCATCGGCTTAACCAGAAACTTCATCAATTAAGTCATCAATTTCCAACCATCTGTTTTGTCCATCTCTGGGAAAACTCGTTGTTATATCTATCATTCCTTTGTGAAATATCATTCCTTCGTGAAATATCACTCTGGGCACATCGTCAAAGGCTTTTTGATAGGCTACATAACATGAATGTATTTCTACCGGTGCATGTAAAACTGTATCTAAATCCTCATACACTAATCAAACCCGTGCATCTAAATCATCATACACTATTAAAACCCATGCATCTAAATCATCATACACTAATCAAACCCATGCATCTAAATCATCATACACTAATCAAACCCATGCATCTAAATCCTCATACGCTAATCAAACCCATGCATCTAAATCATCATACGCTAATCAAACCCATGCATCTAAATCATCATACACTAATCAAACTCGTGCATCTAAATCATCATACGCTAATCAAACCCATGCTTCTAAATCATCATACACTAATAAAACCCATGCATCTAAATCATCATACACTAATCAAACCCATGCATCTAAATCATCATACGCTAATCAAACCCATGCATCTAAATCACCATACACTAATCAAACCCATGATCCTAAATCATCATACACTAACCAAACTCATGCATCTAAATCATCATACACTAATCAAACCCATGATCCTAAATCATCATACACTAATCAAACTCATGCATCTAAATCATCGTACGCTAATCAAACCCATGCATCTAAATCATCATACACTAATCAAACCCATGCATCTAAATCATCATACGCTAATCAAACCCATGCATCTAAATCATCATACACTAATCAAACCCATGCATCTAAATCATCATACGCTAATCAAACCCATGCATCTAAATCATCATACACTAATCAAACCCATGATCCTAAATCATCATACACTAATCAAACTCATGCATCTAAATCATCATACGCTAATCAAACCCATGCATCTAAATCATCATACGCTAATCAAACCCATGCATCTAAATAATCATACACTAATCAAACCCATGATTCTAAATCATCATACACTAATCAAACCCATGCTTCTAAATCATCATACGCTAATCAAACCCATGCATCTAAATCATCATACACCAATAAAACCCATGCATCTAAATCATCATTAAACTACCAATATAAAAAACACTACACAATAAATACTTAGCAAACATTCAAAATTATAACACCTGGAGCGCACAAATGGTACCTCACAAGTTCTCATGGTAACTGGTGTCAACTAAAAGTACACTTGGAACCAGGAGAGCCTTTTTCTTAGACTCCATGACGGAGATCTGCTCCTATATTAGGCCTCATACTGCATATTCGAGTACAAAACATCTAGCACATACAGTATATGTAAGTACTAAACATCTAGCACATCCAGTATATCTGAGTACAAAACATCTAGCACGTACAATATACCCGAGTACAAAACATCTAGCACATACAGTATATCTGGGTACAAAACATCTAGCACATACAGTATATCCAAGTACAAAACATCTAGCATATACAGTAGATCTGAGTACAAAACATCTAGCACATACAGTATATCTGGGTACAAAACATCTAGCACATACAGTATATCCAAGTACAAAACATCTAACACATACAGTATATCCAAGTACAAAACATCTAACACATACAGTGTATCCAAGTACAAAACATCTGACACATACAGTATATCTAAGTACAAACATCTAGCACATACAGTATATCTGGGTACAAAACATCTAGCACATACAGTATATCCAAGTACAAAACATCTGACACATACAGTATATCTAAGTACAAACATCTAACACATGCAGTATATATGAGTACAAAACATCTAGCACATACAGTATATCCGAGTACAAAACATCTAGCACATACAGTATATCCGAGTACAAAACATCTAACACATACTGTATATCTGCGTACAAAACATCTAACGCATACAGTATATCCGAGAAAAAAACATTTAGCACATACAGTATATCCGAGTACAAAACATCTAGCACATACAGTATATCTTAGTACAAGACATCTAACACATACAGTATATCTGAGTACAAAACATCTAGCACATACAGTATATCTGAGTACAAAACATCTAACACATACAGTATATCTTAGTACAAAACATCTAACACATACAGTATATCCAAGTACAAAACATCTAACACATACAGTATATCTTAGTACAAGACATGTAACACATACAGTATATCTGAGTACAATACATCTAACACATACAGTATATCTGAGTACAATACATCTAACACATACAGTATATCTGGGTACAACACATCTAGCACATACAGTATATCTTAGTACAAAACATCTAACACATACAGTATATCCAAGTACAAAACATCTAACACATACAGTATATCTTAGTACAAAACATCTAACACATACAGTATATCTGAGTACAATACATCTAACACATACAGTATATCTGGGTACAACACATCTAACACATACAGTATATCTGAGTAAAAAACATCTAACACATACAGTATATCTTAGTACAAAACATCTAACACATACAGTATATCTGAGTACAATACATCTAACACATACAGTATATCTGGGTACAACACATCTAACACATACAGTATATTTTAGTACAAGACATCTAACACATACAGTATATCTGAGTACAATACATCTAACACATACAGTATATCTGGGTACAACACATCTAGCACATACAGTATATCCGAGTACAAAACATCTAACACATACAGTATATCTGAGTACAAAACATCTAACACATACAGTATATCCGAGTACAAAACATGTAGCACATACAGTATATCCGAGCACAAAACATCTAACACATACATTATATCCAAGTACAACACATCTAGCACATACAGTATATCTGAGTACAAAGCATCTAGCACATACAGTATATCTCAGTACAAATCATCTAGCACATACAGTATATCCGAGTACAAAACATCTAGCACATACTGTATATCCAAGTACAAAACATCTAGCACATACTGTATATCTGAGTACAAAACATCTAGCACATACAGTATATCCAAACCAAAAAATGATTCTTAAATAACTCAGTTAAACTGTAGACATCCATTGCAGGAGCGTTTTAAAACTATGCAAAAGTAATAACGAGTAATAACTAACCTCAACCTAACAGGTAATAAGCATCACCCATTGATTTTCAACTACCACAAAAATTTATTAATTGGGCCAAGTATATGTGCTAGCATGTTAATCTTTGACAGCCATGGTATATAGGTTCCATAATTTTACGCAAGTCCAATAAACAACAACCCACAGTCGCGTTTGGGAAAACGATTGACAAGAAACTACATCAATGAAACAATATTTTCAGCATAATATAATGAACATGAAACTGAGTGTTCACTCCTCTAGTTTTTTTGTACCGGATGATTCACTTCCAAATATAACTGAAAAAAGGAACAACATTCCAAATTTCTGTCAATGCAAGGAGTTCCTCTTAATAAATTATACTCACATGAAACCATGAATTAGGAGTACTTACGAAAATCGCAGAGAAAGCTTGTCGCGCAAAATTTCCTCTACTACTGCTATGGCTGGAACTGCTAAACAGTAATAAGTCTGAATTTTCAAACTTTGTTTATCAAATTTTCGCACCTGAAAGTTTTTCTTACTCAGTGAAGTGTGGGCTTTAATTTGATATATAACTTCGATTTTTCCGGCGAGGTAAAGAAAAATAAAAAAAAATTGACCTTGCAATCAGACGGTAAGTGGTTTCTTAGCAATGCAGATGACAATTTTAAGGATTTTTCCACCACCGTTTTACCAGCCATAACCGAGAAATGCTTTTTGGAGAAAATTGTCCTCCTTATATCAACTACAGATTGCTAGTTGATAAACTCTAAGAATTTCAATGCTCAACAATCTCCAGCAAGTAATACTAATAAGATGATTGCTGTAGTTATCAATTATATACATTTCTTACACAAAGCTGGCTAGCTCACAATAGGTACCAAGGAGCCACCCACAAAGTCATTGTCATGTACAAGCATCTACCCAGTTCTGAATACATTGTCAAGAGTTGCTATATTTATGTACAAAAATATGTAAATAAACAGTTGAAAATAAGATACAGTCATAGGCCAACTCTAGAGAGGCTCATTGTAACTGAGGATGTGAGATTCTACTAGGGTATCTTTTGTGCAGCAGTTTGATTCACTTCTGTGTAGATATTGGTAAGCTGGCCAACATGGACTTGTAGGTTGGTCGATATTTCAACCCTTGCCTTTTTGGGGGTAGCTCTCTCTCGCAAGCATATAGTGCATCAATCAATGTTGTAGTGTATTTTTGGGGGCCCGTTAAAGAACCACCAACAACACTTCACTCAAGAGCTCACCTTTCAATCTACTTCCAAACGGAGGAGTATGCCAACTCCACAACTGTATCAGATAGCCCACAGCTCAAACCCACAGCTCAGTGTTTTAATGAGCGAAATTATATTATATTATACGACAACAGTCCCAAGGGGTACAATAACAGCAATGGATCTTGAATACCAATACAAGTACAATGAATAGTGAACAGGCTCTGCCTTTTATAGGCAGAGTAGGAGAAAACATATGCCCAAATAAGGGGGCAACAAATCAGCAGTAACAGGAAGTGATTGCACGAATAAAGAGATTAGATAGAAATTACACAATGCGGTATTGGCTAAGATAAGGTTAAATGTATAGGGAGTAAGAAGTAAGGGGCCGAGCTTCTCAGTCAATAATGCTGAGTAGGTAGCTCAAGTTCCTAGCTGTTATGGCAAGTGTTCCCTGTCTTTTGTCCTTCCGGTGGTAAGTAGGCAGCAAAGTTGGGCTCCTGCATCTTTTGGTACTACTTTGGGTCCACAGGCTATAGCCCTTCTTCTTTCCCCGATCTGGTATAAGGTCAGTAGTGACACTGCAGAGCCGGCAGTGACTGCTGCAGTGCCGGCAGTGAATGCCACAAGGCCGGTAGTGTTTCTGCAGGGCCTGTAGTGTTTCTACCAATTCTCTTACTTGTTTTCTGGCTGTGCCAGACTCAGTTTAGGCGTACCCGACACTCAGCAGTTGTCAGAGGGACCTTGGGCACATGTAGTGTTCTTGAAACTCCACCACAATATCGTAATGAAATTGGATAGTTTGGCCTCTATTATTGCAGTAGCATGTGCATCTACCACAAGTGACGCCGCTGCTGCTAGCTGAATCCAATTTGTAACATTTTGTTTCTGTCTATGAAATTAGTCATCTGGAATGCACTAGCAAGTTTGGGATCAAGGCCTTGTTAATAGTGCTACTAGCTGTTGCTATTCTATCTACATGGAACAAGATGAAAAGGGAAGTTCCTCCAGCTACTGATAACGACCTCGCTGTGATTGGCTGGTTTAAATTTTCCTAACTAAAATACTTGAATATTCATTCGTCTACTTATTCTTGTCATGTTTATTTTTATATCACAGTACAGGTAGTTAATTGTAGCCAATGATCTGGTTGTATTTTTTCAATTGTTTATCTGCCTAATTTGGTACTTTCAACTTCATAAATATAGCTGCATCGTGATTGTTTTAGCATAACTGTTTGACCGCTCTCACAGTAAAATTGGACTAGCAATCTATAATCTTGTGTTGCAGCATTTTAATGTGCTTCAGTTTTGTTTAGGTTAATGAACTAATATCTTTGTAACCCTGCACCTTATTAGCTAGGCATGCTGCCTTGCTAAGTGTTTCAGTGCTCTACCGAACACAGTACAGCTCAGTGCTACACTTTACCATATGATAGCCGATAGTGAAGTAGTGAAGTGGACACAACCTTAGGTAGTGCTTCCCCTAGTAGAATCCAGCATGGTGCACCTCGGTACAGCTAGATACTGCTTAGATTGTGATTGCAACGCTGTGTGATAGTATTGGGCAGGCAGCAGTCTTGACCTGTTGTCTCTTGCTCACTCTCTAGTAGTTGTTTGGTCAAGGTGCTGGCAAACTCCTTTACAGCATTAAAGCTGATTCCCCTAGAGTATTCTGACTTGGTGTTTGGGGAAAATCTCTGCACAGCCATTACAATATTATCTACTCAGAGAATGTTTAGCGCTTTTGATAATGATAAGTATGTTAAAATGTTTGTAAGAATAGCAAAGGTGCTGACTAGCTGTAAATTCCATCTTCACTTATGCATATTCACTTGCTACTGTACTTATGTGATTTCTATATGGTTCTTTCCCGATCTGGATATTCAGCTTGGGCAACCAAATACTTCTGCCACACGGTATTACAAAACTACTGGTGCATTTGATTTTTAGGTATAGGACTTGGAGCGACAACTAACTTTTTTCATTGCTATCTAGAATTTTTGCATGGTGAGACCTACATTTTCTCCGGACAGACTTGCTCATATGCAGAATGTTCAGCTCCTGATGTTACAGCTACCTGGAAATCTAGTAAGTTTTCCTTGTATTGGCTGAGTAGCTAGTAGCGCAGCAAAAGGAAGTATCCATATTGTGAGGTTTTAACCTTGAGAAAGTTCAACGCTGAACTTTTTTGGGGGTTACCACTTGTTGCTGGTTTACACAATTATTTTACAGAAACAACTTAACTGCAATGAAGTTTTGAGACAAGAGCCGCTTCAAATTTTTTTTTCAAGGTTGAAAGGTTGGATAAAAAACTAAGCTGTTGAAACATACCCTCTTCAAATGCAAGTAGTAATAAGGGAGCAGATCTTTGTCATGGAGTCTAAGGAAAAGGTTCTCCTGGTTCCAGGTACTTGAAGTATGCACCAGTTACCATGAGAACCTATGAAGTACCTTTTTGTGTGCACCAGTTGTTTAAAATGTATGGTAGTTTAATAGTTTTGAATGTTGATTAATACATTGTATGGTGTGTTGGATGTTCTGGAAGTTCTCATGGAGGTTCTCCTGGTCCATTGGGTGCCTTTTTTGTGTGCAGGTGTTTAGGATGCATGTTATTTATTGGTATTTATTGGTGTGGTATGTTGATTTATCCTCCAATGCCTTTTTGTCTGCATTTGAGATTGTAAGAAGTGGTATTTTTTTGGGTCACATGGTAATTGATCTTTGGGAAGATTGAAGTTCCGAACTATTTTGCTCGGACAAACTACTCTCTGAAAATCTCTCGCATCCAACTGGCCATAGTAGGTTAGAACGAAGCAATTACCATATACACCAGTATTGCAATCGATAGCAACAATCTCCATCACGGTTGGTACAGGGAGTTTTTTTAGCCCTTAAAACGTTCCGATCGTCTGCAATTCGCTTGCTTTTCATCCTTTGAAAGACTGAGCCATATTTAGAGCTTTTTTGTATTTGAGAGCGTTTCCTTACCATGTTGCTCTTCACTGACTTGTTTTGCAGGGATAATCAATTTAGGTCGAGCTCGCGTTTTCGCTGGTGACTCTTTAGGAACGGGATAATTTCTCTTAAAGATTGATTTTGTTGTTTTGAACTTTCCTATTGTTGGGTTTATGCAAATGAGAGTTTCCGAAATTTCATCCGCAGTAATCTAAAACATAAAAAATGATGTTCGTCTCAATATAAATAAACATAACAATCTACGTTTGGTAATTAAAAAAAATAGTAAACTAATTAGAATGAATTACTTTTTTATTGTGTCAAAAAGAAAAATTTTGTCATCATCAAATAAATTGTAGGCTTGAGAGCGTTTCAACTAGGTTTTATGAACAGCTCTTTTTTAGAGTTTGAACTTTTCAAGTTTGATTAAAAATAAATAATTAAAACTTAGATGCTAACTATCTGACACTTTACAATGTAATCAGTTGATTTTTACCATCTGATGGTAAATAATAATCATTTATTAAATTTTACCTTACTGCTGAGAGTTTTCCTAGTAGTAGTAATATATGAGCAGATCTCCCTACCAAGTGTTTTTTCGTGGATTAGACCTTGGGGGTTATGCAATGGGTTACGACGTTGGATGAATTCGCCGAGTTTATATTGTATTTTATTTGAGGGGTACTTGAGTGGCATTTGAGTGGCATTTAAGTGGCATTTGAGTTTTGATTATTTTTTTACTTGATTTGAACTCATATGGCAGCTAGATTTTGAATGTATGGCATTTAAGTTTTGATACTTTTTTCACATAATTTGAACTCATATAGCATCTTGAGAGAGAGGAGAGAGAAGACAGAGAGGAGAGAGGAGAGAGAAAGGAGAGAGGAGTTTTATCTACATTGAATAACTATATTGATCAAAAATGAAACATTATATGATTATATACATTGATTACATAATAAGTAGGAAAAATCTTCCTATATAATATAGCTAGAGTCAGTAAATACTAAGTAATACAAAGCACTACAACTTGTAATGACAATCAATGTATACATACATACATATGGTATCTTGAGAGAAAGAAAGAGAGAGGAGAGAGGGAGAGAGAGAGGAGAGAGGAAGAGAGAGAGAGAGGAGAGAGGAGAGAAGAGATATATATGGTATCTTGAGAGAAGGAAAGAGAGAGAGGAGAGAGATTTTTTAGTTTTCTATACATTCATGTATATATGGTTAATTATGTACATATTTATGGGTATATTTATATCTACATAGAGAGAGGAGAGAGGAGATATATCTAAATTGAATAAATATATTGATCAAAAATGAATCATTGTATGATTATATACATTTATTACATAATAAGTAGGGAAAATCTTCCTATATAATATAGCTAGAGTCAGTAAATACGCACATGTCCATATTCATGTACATGTGCATAAGTGGACATGAATACGTACATGTCCATATTCATGTACATATTCATGTCCATATTCATGTCCATATTCATGTCCATATTCATGTCCATTTATGTACATGCCCATATTCATGTCCATCTATGTACATACCTATTTTCATATTTATGTACATGTGCATGTCCAAATTCATGTTCATATTAACATTTTATAGCTATGTACAGAGGAGAGAGAAGAGAGGAGAGAGAGAGATTTCTTAGTTTTTTATACAACCATGTATATATGGATAATTATGTTCATATTTATGGATATATTTATATCTAGATTGAATAATATACATTTATGACATAATAACTATATTGAATGCTACAAAATATGTTGGAAAATCACCAAATTAGTCCTCTAGATGGTTAAAATTTACAGTATTTGGGAAATAACTGCAAGAGAGGGGAGAGGAGTATTTGGTAGAGGAGAGAGGAGAGAGAGGAGGCTTGAGCGTAAATATTTCTTTTAGTTATTTACATAATAAGTATATTGAATACTATAAAATATCTTGGAAAATAGTCAAATTAGACCTCTAGATGGTTAAAATTTACAGTATTTGGGAAATAACTACAATAAAAAACATTATGAATGTATGGCATTTAAGTATTGATAGTTTTTTACATAATTCGAACTCATATGGTATCTTGAGAGAAAGAAGAGAGGAAAAGAGGAGAGAGGAGGGGAAATAATTGCACTCAAATGAAAAAAATAAATGAAGCTAGATATTCATCTATTTGTATATATCCACAAGAAAACTGGGGTATTAGGTGAAATATTCTTTTATTCCATTCAATTTTCATTAATTTTATTTGAGTTGAAGTATTATTTACAATGGTTAGAAATTATTAAAATTACTGCTCAATCCTTTATCCAACACCTACAATAATTCTTAGTAATAGTAGTGTAATGAGACAGAGTAATAATCTACACACACCTTGTTCACTATGTATGCTGTAGCACATGTTTTTCCTTTAGTTATCTGCAGTTACTTCAATTGGATCTTATCCAGATGTTTTATAGTCTTTGCTGCTACTGCGTTTTGTCTCAAACAAGAGTCCAAAGTAGGCATTGTGTCTAGAAAATACAAAAAAACTGATTGTTACAATTGATTCATTTTTTTTTCATTGGCTTTATCTACATAAAGTAGCGAAGAAAAAGTTTGTGTGAGTATGAAACTATGTAGTAGAGATAAATTTAGATCTAGGTTCAATTAGCATTAAATAATCACTTATTATTTTGTTAATAATAAATAATTAGAGTCAGTTACTTTACAGTTTTTTATACAACCATGTATATATGGATAATTATGTACACATTTATGGTTATATTTATATCTAGATTGAATAATATACATTTATGACATAATAACTATATTGAATGCTACAAAATATGTTGGAAAATCACCAAATTAGTCGTCTAGATGGTTAAAATTTACAGTATTTGGGAAATAACTGCAAGAGAGGAGTATTTGGTAGAGGAGAGAGGAGAGAGGAGAGAGGAGACTTGAGCGTAAATAATTCTTTTAGTTATTTACATAATAAGTATATTGAATACTATAAAATATCTTGGAAAATAGTCATAAAAATAAATAATTAGAGCTTTCTACTAGTGTTAAATGATTATTGATTATTTTTTACCTTATCACCACTTAGAGCCAGATGATTTAATTAACTAAAGACAAATAATTATTTTAGCGTTTCTTACCTTGATGCTCTCCTAGTAGCTGTAGTAGATGATGCTTCTCCGCTTGCTGTTGAAGAACTGGATGCTTTCTATGTGAAAACAGTGGCTCTTAAATAGCTAAAGTTGCACTGATTAAACCCTATGAATCAGCATTTTTTCCAATGCTTTCGCGGGAATAAAAACTGTTTATTCCCGCGAAAGCAACGGTTTCCATTCGCGTGAAAATAAATTATTTATTCCCGCGAAAGCATTGGTTTGTATTCGCGGGAAAATAAAATTTTTATTCCTGCGAAAGCAACAGGTTCCATTCGCAGGAGAATAAATTATTTATTCCCGCGAAAGCATTGGTTTGTATTCGCAGGAAAATAAAATTTTTATTCCCGCGAAAGCAACAAGTTCCATTCGCGGGAAAATAAATTATTTATTCCCGCGAAAGCATTGGTTTGTATTCGCGGGAAAATAAAATTTTTATTCCTGCGAAAACATTGATTTGTATCCGCGGGAAAATAAAATTTTTATTCCTGCGAAAGCAACAGGTTCCATTCGCGGGAAAATAAATTATTTATTCCCGCGAAAGCATCGGTTTGTATTCGCAGGAAAATAAAATTTTTATTCCCGCGAAAGCAACAAGTTCCATTCGCGGGAAAATAAATTATTTATTCCCGCGAAAGCATTGGTTTGTATTCGCGGGAAAATAAATTTTTTATTCCTGCGAAAACATTGGTTTGTATTCGCGGGAAAATAAAATTTTTATTCCTGCGAAAGCAACAGGTTCCATTCGCGGGAAAATAAATTATTTATTCCCGCGAAAGCATTGGTTTGTATTCGCAGGAAAATAAAATTTTTATTCCCGCGAAAGCAAAAAGTTCCATTCGCGGGAAAATAAATTATTTATTCCCGCGGAAGCATTGGTTTGTATTCGCAGGAAAATAAAATTTTTATTCCCGCGAAAGCAAAAAGTTCCATTCGCGGGAAAATAAATTATTTATTCCCGCGAAAGCATTGGTTTGTATTCGCGGGAAAATAAAATTTTTATTCCTGCGAAAACATTGATTTGTATCCGCGGGAAAATAAAATTTTTATTCCTGCGAAAGCAACAGGTTCCATTCGCGGGAAAATAAATTATTTATTCCCGCGAAAGCATCGGTTTGTATTCGCAGGAAAATAAAATTTTTATTCCCGCGAAAGCAACAAGTTCCATTCGCGGGAAAATAAATTATTTATTCCCGCGAAAGCATTGGTTTGTATTCGCAGGAAAATAAAATTTTTATTCCCGCGAAAGCAACAAGTTCCATTCGCGGGAAAATAAATTATTTATTCCCGCGAAAGCATTGGAAAAAATGCTGATTCATAGGGTTTTATCAGTGCAACTTTAGCTATTTAAGAGCCACTGTTTTCACACAGAAAGCATCCAGTTCTTCAACAGCAAGCGGAGAAGCATCATCTACTACAGCTACTAGGAGACCATCAAGGTAAGAAATGCTAAAATAATTATTTGTCTTTAGTTAATTAAATCATCTGGCTCTAAGTGGTGATAAGGTAAAAAATAATCAATATCAATAATTATTTAACACTAGTAGAAAGCTCTAATTATTTATTTTTAAATTTTATGCTAATAACATCTAAGCTATTTCTTTGTAAGATCACAGACTTTGACATTACCAAAATTGTGTGTTTGCCCGAGCACTAGTAAAGTAACCGACTCTAATTATTTGTTATTACCAAAATAATTATTTAATGCTAGTTGAACCTAGATATAAAGTTATCTCTACTAGATAGTTTCATACTCACACAAACTTTTTCTTCGCTACTTTATGTAGATAAAGCCGATGAAAATAAATGAATCAATTGTAACAATCAATCTTTTGTATTTTGTAGACACAATGCCTACTTTGGACTCTTGTTTGAGACAAAACGCAGTAGCAGCAAAGACTATAAAACATCTGGTCAAGATCTACCAACACCAATGATAGATGTAACACAACATGACTTTTTCTCCTACTTATATGATACCAACCAATGAAGAGTCAAACTACATGAATTTTGAAGACAGCACACTTCTTCAACACAGCAAGAATTCCTTTTAAGACCTACCACCTACTTAGATGATGCCAAACCAATGAAGACTCAAGCTACATGGATTTTGAAGACAGCACACTTCTCCAACACAGCAAGAATTCCTTTCAAGATCTACCTCCTACTTAGATGATACCAAACCAATAAAGACTCAAACCACATGGATTTTGAAGAATTCCTTTCAAGATCTACCACCTACTTAGATGATACCAAATCAATGAAGACTCAAACTACATGGATTTTGAAGACAGCACACTTCTCCAACACAGCAAGAATTTCTTTCAAGATCTACCACCTGCTTAGATGATACCAAACCAATGAAGACTCAAACTACATGGATTTTGAAGACAGCACACTTCTCCAACACAGCAAGAATTCCTTTCAAGATCTACCACTTACTTAGATGATACCAAACCAATGAAGACTCAAACTACATGAATTTTGAAGACAGCATACTTCTCCAACACAGCAAAAATTCATTTCAAGATCTACCACCTACTTAGATGATACCAAACCAATGAAGACTCGAACTACATGGATTTTGAAGACAGCACACTTCTCCAACATAGCAAGAATTCCTTTCAAGATCTACCACCTACTTAGATGATACCAAACCAATGAAGACTCAAACTACATGGATTCTGAAGACAGCACACTTCTCCAACATAGCAAGAATTCCTTTCAAGATCTACCACCTACTTAGATGATACCAAACAAATGAAGACTCAAACTACATGGATTTTGAAGACAACATACTTCACATGGATTTTGAAGACAACACACTTCTCCAACACAGAAAGAATTCCTTTCAAGATCTACCACCTACTTAGATGATACCAACTCAATGAAGACTCAAACTACATAGATTTTGAAGACAGCACACTTCTTCAACACAGCAAGAATTCCTTTCCCAACACAGCAAGAATTCCTTTCAAGATCTACCACCTACTTAGACAATACCAAACCAATGAAGACTCAAACTACATGGATTTTGAAGACAGCATACTTCTCCAACACAGCAAGAATTCATTTCAAGATCTACCACATACTTAGATAATACCAAACCAATGAAGACTCAAACTACATGGATTTTGAAGACATCACACTTCTCCAACACAGCAAGAATTCCTTTCAAGATCCACCACCTACTTAGATGATACCAATCCAATGAAGACTCAAACTACATGGATTTTGAAGACAGCATACTTCTCCAACACAGCAAGAATTCATTTCAAGATCTACCACCTAAGCACACTTCTTCAACACAGCAAGAATTCCTTTTAAGACCTACCACCTACTTAGATGATGCCAAACCAATGAAGACTCAAACTACATGGATTTTGAAGACAGCACACTTCTCCAACACAGCAAGAATTCCTTTCAAGATCTACCTCCTACTTAGATGATACCAAACCAATAAAGACTCAAACCACATGGATTTTGAAGAATTCCTTTCAAGATCTACCACCTACTTAGATGATACCAAATCAATGAAGACTCAAACTACATAGATTTTGAAGACAGCACACTTCTCCAACACAGCAAGAATTCCTTTCCCAACACAGCAAGAATTCCTTTCAAGATCTACCACCTACTTAGATGATACCAAACCAATGAAGACTCAAACTACATGGATTTTGAAGACAGCACACTTCTCCAACATAGCAAGAATTCCTTTCAAGATCTACCACCTACTTAGATGATACCAAACCAATGAAGACTCAAACTACATGGATTTTGAAGACAGCATACTTCTCCAACACAGCAAGAATTCATTTCAAGATCTACCACCTACTTAGATGATAAAAACCAATGAAGACTCAAACTACATGGATTTTGAAGACAGCACACTTCTCCAACGCAGCAAGAATTCCTTTCAAGATCTACCACCTACTTAGATGATACCAAATCAATGAAGACTCAAACTACATGGATTTTGAAGACAGCACACTTTTAAAACACAGCAAGAATTCCTTTCAAGATCTACCACCTACTTAGATGATGCCAAACCAATGAATACTCAAACTACATGAATTTTGAAGACAGCACACTTCTCCAACACAGCAAGAATTCATTTCAAGATCTACCACCTACTTAGATGATACCAAACCAATGAAGACTCAAACTACATGGATTTTGAAGACAGCATATTTCTCCAACACTGCAAGAATTCCTTTCAAGATCTACCACCTACTTAGATGATACCAAACCAATGAAGACTCAAACTACATGGATTTTGAAGACAGCATACTTCTCCAACACAGCAAGAATTCCTTTCAAGATCTACCACCTACTTAGATGATTCCAAACCAATGAAGACTCAAACTACATGGATTTTGAAGACAAGATGATACCAAACCAATGAAGAGTCAATGTTACACAACATTACTTTCTCTCCGACTTAGATGATACCAAACCAATGAAGACTCAAACTACATGGATTATACTTCGATGATGCTGAAAAAACTGTCCAGAACAAGAGCTCAAGAAGCTAATCTATAACTCAAGACAATCATATCACTATAGGTGAGTTTTACTAATTTTTACCATAAATTAAACAAAATGCTGAATCTATACATTTTCCAAGTGAAAAACAGACTTTTTTGGTGAAATTAGTGTATTTTTTACAACAAAATGCTGAATATATACATTTTCCATGTGAAAAAAGGACTGTTTTGGTGTAAATAATGTCATTTTTTACAACAAAATGCTGAATACATGCATTTTCCAGGTGAAAAAAGGACTTTTTTGATGTAATTAGTGTGTTTTTTTACAACAAAATGCTGAATATATACATTTTCCAGGTGAAAAAGGGACTTTTTTGATGTAATTAGTGTATTTTTTACAACAAAATGCTGAATATATACATTTTTCCAGGTGAAAAAAGGACTTTTTTGGTGTAAATAATGTATTTTTTTACAACAAAATGCTTAATATATGCATTTTCTAGGTGAAAAAAGGACTTTTTTGATGTAATTAGTGTATTTTTTTACAACAAAATGCTGAATATATACATTTTCCAGGTGAAAAAAGGACTGTTTTGGTGTAAATAATGTATTTTTTTACAACAAAATGCTGAATATATACCTTTTCCAGGTAAAAATAGGACTTTTTTTGATGTAATTAGTGTGTTATTTACAACAAAACGCTGAATATATACATTTTTAAGGTGAAAATAGGACTTTTTTGATGTAATTAGTGTATTTTTTTACAACAAAATGCTGAATATATACATTTTCCAGGTGAAAAAAGGACTTTTTTGGTGTAAAATAATGTATTTTTTACAACAAAATGTTGAATATGTACATTTTTCCAGGTAAAAAAAAAGCACTTTTTTGGTTAATTAGTGTATTTTTTACAACATATTTATAAAACAAGTATTTTTTGTTTTGTTTTAGATAGATGAAAGAGAATCAAAAGCACTTGGTGAAAATAATGCTCAAGAAAAAACAAGTTGAACAATGTAACTTGGTGAGTTATTTCCCTTTTCTAATAATGTAAACTATCCAATGTGACTAGAACTATAATTCAAATTCATGTAATTATTTTACATTTTTGCTTAATCATTCTATACTAATACATAACTTTTTTATTTTAGTTCATTACGAAATTAAAAGCACATAGAACAGAAGTCTTCCTTCCTAAGATATAGCATCAGTACATCAAAGACAACATTGTAAAGGAACAAACTATGCATTAACTGTTATTACTTTGTATTTATTACAAGTTGTAGTGCTTTGTATTACTTAGTATTTACTGACTCTAGCTATATTATATGGGGAGATTTTCCTTACTCATTATGTAATAAATGTATATAATCATACAATGATTCATTTTTAATCAATGTTATTATTCAATTTAGATATATCTCCTCTCTCCTCTCTCTATGTAGATATAAATATACCCATAACTATGTACATAATTGACCATATATACATTAATGTATAGAGAACTAAAAGATCTCTCTCTCCTCTCTCTCTTTCTCTCTTTCAAGATACCATATGTATGTGTGTATGAATGCATTGATTGTCATTACAAGTTGTAGTGCTTTGTATTATTTAGTATTTACTGACTCTAGCTATATTATATGGGAAGATTTTCCCTACTTATTATGTAATCAGCTATATAACCATAAAATGTTTCATTTTTGATCAATATATTTATTCAATGTAGATATATATCCTCTCTCTCTATGTAGATATAAATATAGCCATAAATATGTACATAATTAACCATATATACATGAATGTATAGAAAACTAAAAAATCTCTCTCCTCTCTCTCCTTCCTCTCCTCTCTCTCTCTCTCCTCTCTCATCTCCCATCTCTCCTCTCTCCTCTCCCCTCTCTCTCAAGATACCATATGAGTTCGAGTTATGTAAAAAAATTATCAAAACTTGAATGCCATACATTCAAAATCTATATGCCATATAAGTTCAAATTAAGTAAAAAAAATAATCAAAACTCAAATGCCACTTAAATGCCACTCAAATGCCACTCAAGTACCCCTCAAATGAAATACAATATAAACTCGGCGAATTCATCCAACGTCGTAACCCATTGCATAACCTCCAAGATCTAATCCACGAAAAAACACTTGGTAGGGAGATCTGCTCATATATTACTACTCCTAGTGTATGCTGAGAATCCTGTTAGTATTAGTAGTTCAAGCTTTAGTAGATCATTGTTCTTCCAACTTCTTTGCTGGAGTAGATGATTTCTGTACAACAACAATGGTTTTTGAATAGTCAAAGTTTCACCGATTGACAATACAAATGTTATAAGACCCATGTTACAAGACAAACAATTTGCCTTTTGGGAAAACCATTATATGATGTAAAAATGATTTTACACATAGAATGTCGTTTTTCGCAAGACAAACCCTTTACAAAATATACAGGATTTTTGTGCGAAGAGAAATTTGTTCCGCGAGAAACACTCCATATATATTATAAAGGGGTTTTGGCGCAAAGACAACATTCTTCAAGCGAAAAACCTTGTTTTCTCCTGAGAAAGATTTATGTTCTGTTGTTGCGAGAAGAATGTAGCTTTGGTGCGAAAATCCCTTAACAACATGCATGAAGATGTTTGCGCAAAGAAAACTTTTTTTGCGCCCAAAAATCCTTATATGCATTATGGAGGGATTTTTTCAGCAAAATACAACATTGATTGCGCGAAAAAAAACATCAATCTTTGCCGGAAAAAAGACATAGTTTTTTACGCGAGGAATGTACATGTACATGTAAACACAACGAAGAAATAGTGATTCAACTTGAAAATGCTGGTCAAGAAAATACAGCTGCTTCTCAAGTTTCATTATTTACTGAAAATACTGACACTATTAGTAATCAGTGAGTTTTTGAAATAATAAATGATAGTTGCGGAGTAATTTTTTTGTTGCATTTTGTACAAAGTGCATGATTCATAGAAGAATCATTAGGTACTGTATTATCATCTGTTTGTAAACAAGATTCAGCAAATCAGGCAATTAATCTGACAAAAAGAGATAGAATCCAAGTCCTTAGTAATCAGTGAGTTTTGAAAATAATAAAAAATAGTGCTGGAGTGATTTTTGTTGTACATTGTACAGAGCGCATGATTCAGAGCAAAACTATTATGTGTTATCATTTCTTTTGTAGACAAGAACCGGATTACCAGGGGATAAATGTAAAAGGGAAAGATGGAACTCCAGTCAATTGGAGATGGTTCGAAGAAAATTTTACTTGTTTTCGAATGCCAGATGAAACAATTAATCAGATAGGATTGGGTGTTGAAAGCTCAAGACCAGATGCTAGTGGAATAGTCTGAGATATGGAGCCGATTGTGGAGGTTGCGTTTGAAGAAAATGAGCGTGCTCCAATGATGGAAATTGAAGATGGTACAGTACTGAGGTGTGAAGAAGAGGATCGTTATGTTGAGGAAGAAGAAGAAGAACAAGAACAAGAAGAACAGCAAGAAATGAGTGATTTAAGTTTTGAAATACCTAGTCGAACATCCTCTCTAGGTAATGTATTACCCTCCCGCATTCTCAACAAACACATACGATCCTCGTTAAAAACTCACGATGAGAAACGAATCACTAACAATCTTTGTTTTTTTCAGATGTCCAGTATTGCACAAAGAACGGTAGTAAAATAAAAGCTTTACGAAAACTCCAACAGAATTTTGGACAGAGCGATACCTCAATGAATATTGGTTGTGACATCAAAAAGGAGCCGACAGTGAGAGGTTACAGCAATAACGAAAATTAAAAGGGAGTGAAAAAGGCAGACTTGCTGGCTTTGGAAAAAACATTTCAACTCAAGATGATGGTGTTTTCTCTAAATGAAGACAGCAATGAGAATGCGAAAGGGTAAAGTCATTGGAGGTGAGCCAATTCTTCCCATTCCGATTAATTTGTGGAAATAAAACACAAGGTTTAAAATCAACATCAGTCCCCAAGCCGTATTCGGTCTTCGTCTCAAGCTATTAGAATGGTGATAGGTCTCAGCTAGGTCGGTAAAAAATTCATCAAACTGTCCTCTGGTTTCAATCAATCGACCTCTTGGACGCACAGTAGCATTGCTGGATGACGAGTGAAAGCATCAGAGTTCATCGTCGTTTTTATTTCCCAATTTACAACATACGCTACAGTTGACGTTTGCCCTCAAACGCAATTGTCTCTACACTTTTTTCAGCAACTCCAACACTCCTGATCCATGACAGCCATTTTGGTAGACATCAGCATGGTCTCTCAGAATTCCATCCCAAAGTCTTATGTTTAAAATTTCTATGGCTCTACCCATTCTTTGTTTGATTTTTATACCACCCCAATATCTCACTCTCAGCTCATCGCATTGTCCATCATGGGAAGTCAGAGGTGTGCTGACATATGCAATACTTAAAGATGATGTTTGACTAGTTATTTCAAAACGTGATTCACTCATTTCTTGTTCTTGTTCTTTTCCTGCTTCTTCTTCAGCAACACAACGATTATCTTCTTCAACCCTCAATATTGCTCCATTTTTGTTTTCCATCATTGGAGTATTTTCATTTTCTTCAACTGCAGCCTCCGCATGCGGTCCCATATCTTCGACTGCTCCCCTAGCATCTGGTCTCGAGCCTTCAACACCCAATCCTATCTGATTAACTTTTTCATCTGGCATCCGAAAACAGATAAATTTTCTCTGAACCATTTCCAATTGATTGGAGATCCATCTCGCATTTGGAATCTAAATGCGAGATACGAGGAAAACCTCATTCTGGATCTTGATATCAATCATTTTAGTCTCATCACAACCTTGGAAGGATACACCAAAGGCTGCAAATGTTTAATGTTTTTTACTTGTTTTGACTGATTGGGTAATCTGAAAAGATACAAGTGCTCATCCTCAGACGCATCAACCACAGAGTTTTTTGGAGGTGAATACGAACCTAGGGCTAGAATTTTTGATAAGCTAAAGGTTCAGTTCCAGAAAACATCAATACGGATAATCCTTTAGGATGCTAACCATATTTTGACACGCATGACATCGAGTGCTTGCTACCTGAATGCGTTGACAATATAGATACGGATACAACTAGCGAACAAAAGCTCTTGAGCATTTCCATTCGCTCAATTGTACCAGGTTTTGAGCTAGCTCGATGAATTATGAACAACCGTGATGATGAAAAAGGTGTTAAAATATTTATTCAATACTTGGGAAACATCAGCGGAGAAGTGTACATCTGAGAGAGGGAAAACTTCTCACAAATCATTAAAAACAATAGAAAAGAGTTACATTATTGGAAACGCTGAAGAAAAGTGTTGGGGTGAATTGTCTCTAGAACAAAAAAAATTCGGACAAAGATCAGCAGCCTCCAGAGTTCTGGAAAACCTTATAAAGTACATGGTAAAGCTTTCTATTCTAGGTTTTAATTCACAAAGCTATAACATCAACGTGACAAAAGGATTTCTGCTGCGACAACTAAAACATGTCTACTACAAAGATTTGGATTTTGTTGTAAAAAGAAACAATATACCTGTGATCGGTATTGGTACTTTTTTGTTTTTGGATTGTACAAACTTCATTGCTCCCGGATACGGCTATGAATTGCATCTCCAGCATTCGAATTCGAAGCTGACAAACGTTTTTTCTTTATGAATGGATGAAACACTTGAGTCAACTGCAACAAAAAAACATCTACCACTGAGACAAGCTTTTTACAGTACATTAAGGCAAATAAAAGCTGCTAAGAAGAGTACGAAATTTGTCCAAAAGCATGAAAAGATGAAAATATGAGCACGGTGAGAGATTTTTTAAAGTGATACAACAACTTAGATGTAAGACCATTCGTTCAAGTTTTTGAAAGACAAAGAGCAATCTACAGAGAAAACGGGATCTATATACTGAAATATTGTATATCTTTACCAGAATTGATAATTCAAAGGAGGTTTTTGAACAAGGCTTCCTAACCAGCTACTTCACAGTTTTCTTCATATTTGGATTATCATGAACTCAATTATTCCTTTCGACAGACTCTCCCAGTTTGTTTGATTGACAAATGCAATGCGGATCCTTAATTCCCTGATAAAGAAAAAATCGTTGGTGGACCTAGTCTGGTGATACGCAGTTATCACGAAAGAATGCAACTACAATTAAAGAAAATTGGCAACGACGGGAAGCAAAAATTTGCAACAGGATCTATGAAGTTGATGCAAGTGCTCTGTATCTATTGTGTATGATGCAATCAATTCCTACTGAATATCCTCAAAGAAGAAAAATGGAAAATTCCTTTGGTGTCGATTCAGTAAAATTTAGCAAGTCAGCAGAAATTTAATTACAGAGGAGGAGAAGTCTCGCTTGGACAACAAGGACTACCGGTTGATAGAATTTTGTAATGAAAACCAACTCGTTTTTCAGTTTCATGGATGTTTTTGGCGCGAACATGAATGATCTTTTACCAATGCTGGACGTCAAGAGTTTCAGCCTACTAGACGAAAAATCAATGATACAACTGCATGGAGATAAGATAGAAAATGGAGTGTATCTCGGAACTCTAAGTTACACGGCCATCCCGATTTGGGAGTGTGAATGGATGACTTGCAGAAAAACTCCTACAAACCTACAAAAAGTTGTAAACTTGTGTTACGGATCGTTCTATCCCAAAATACTTGAAAGAAAACTAAATCAAATAGGAGTGGTGGAAGGAGTTCAATGAGAAGGTTTCTTTAGATTTGTCGAATGTGACATAGAAGTTCCTGAAGAAAAAAAAGATCAATTTTCCAAAATACTTCCTTCTCTTAAAAACACAATATTGAGGAGAGAGCACTTTAGCGATGAGATGATAATCTTTGCCAAAAGATAAGGGTTCCTAAGAAACCCCGAATGCTTACTAGTCGGAAATATGTTTGGAGAAAATACATTGCTGATGAGCTCACTGTTAAAGTGGCACTTGAAACAGAGTTTAAAAATCACCAAAGTCTATCAACTGATGAAATATGTATCTATAAAAGCTTTTGAAGCGTTTGGAATTTCGATCAAGATGCTAGGAGAATGGGAGATACGGATTCTAGTCAAGAATTACTTGCCACTACCAGCAAGTTGGAAGGAAATGCAGCCTATGGAAAAAAAATCACGGACAAAGAAAAAAAAGTTATCAATTTCAAGTATGTTGATGGTTTTAAAAGAGCTTGATTTCATCTCAAAGAGAACGAAGTCATTTCTATGAGAGAGATAGAGGACGATTTTTACGGAATCATAAGCACTAAATAAATGATACTTTCGAAATCTAATTAAATTCAACACAAAAGTTACTATTTTCTTAAAGATTGCCTTTTTAATCATTATGTCAATCATTTCAGCTATCTATCAATGTTAAAGTACACATTTGTTTCTCCGTACTACTGTATGCCAAGCTGAGAATGTTGCAGTTTTGCTACGATTTTATAGACAAGAAAGTAACATTTAATTTTACTCTATTGAACTAACAGTCAACTTAGATGGTAGACATAACTGTGAATAATACAATCACTCTGTTTATTTATAGATATGTCGATGGAAGCAATTTCCAGTACGTTGAAATGGATACAGGTAGTGAAAACATGGCTTTGAGTGGATCATTGGAAACATTGGTAAAAGCAGAAAAGACAGTTTGATAATGATTACGGCAATTAGTTTCCACAACCATACCGTGACAAACATAAGGGTCAGTTTTCAAGGACTAAAGCAATGAATTCAGAACGGAAGATGCGTGATTGCGGTGAAAAGTGATAAAACATGGAAAAAGAACACCTGGGTTGTTCAACAATGAGTTTACTGGATATGGAATTGTTGCACTCAATTCTAAATCCTACTACTGTTGGGGAGAGAAAGGAAGCAAGTTTAGTTCCAAAAATTTAAACAAGCAAAGTAGTGACTCCAAAAAACACATTTGTCTGATTGTATTGAGAGAAAAAAATCGTTTACGCGAAAAAGTTGTGGCTTAGTAATAAAAGATTGAAAAATGTTAACGTATGTACAGTCAAATAAAGCGAGGGCTCATATATTTTTACACTAAAAGATGATTTTGATCCGGTGGAGTATCAACCGAACCTACACAGTTTATGGAAGAAACAACCCTCCATCTTAAATTTAACTTTTTTAAAACATTTGCTGTATACATATTATTAATATGGTAGACATTAGACAATTTCATGTTTATATACTCACATGGATGATGTTATGAGTGTAGACACAAACATATATGCTTGTAAACATAAATGAATATGTGTGAAGATGTACATGAATTTTTATAAACAAATAGCTCAATTTTTTTCTTGTAGTGAAATTATACTAATAACTATACATTGTTAATCAAACATCAAACAAAATACAAAACCCCAGTATAAACAAAATATACATACCATATTTATAAACTAATCAATGCCATGCATATAAATCATCATACAAGATTAAATTGTCCCATCTGGTGCACATAAAAAGGTACCTCACGGGTTCTCATGGTAACTGGTGCCAACTAAATCACACTTGGAACCGGAAGAATCTTATCCTTAGACTTCATTGCAGAGAACTGCTCCTACATTACCACTGTTGTAGATACAGTTGAAGGTGACAACAATCGTCGTATTGACTGCAAAAGTTGCTAGAATTCATATGAATGAAGACACTCTGTAGTAGGGCAGAAGTGTAGGAGGAGCCAAATTGCCCTTTGTCTCAATCCAGTTGAATAGAATTCAAACAAAAACCAATTTGTAAACTCACTCATACACAGCTTTCTTTTAAGTATCACACAGCATTAGTTATTTGAAACATTTTACAAGTCTCACACCCAATTCAAGCCCAAAAAAGTGCATGCTCAAGTTTACTTTGGGAATAAATAAAAGATAAAAGGTTTACAGTCTTAGAAACCATTTCACACTGCACTGCAGTTTACAAAAAGCTGCAAAAAGACAGTTTTTTCTGGTTTTCGAATGCCTCTTTCTTTGCTTACAAAACTCTAGGCTTCTTGCATGAAGAAAAAAGTTGTTTCAATAAGGTTTCTTTTGAAGCACATGTAGTCATAATGCAGCATAATAATAATTAATATGCTTGTATGTTTTAGAACCTCTGCAGCCAATAAATTTCACCATGTATGTAGACTCTGCCACCGTAAACCATACTCTGATATCTGATTGGGTTGTCAGTGATAAAGGGGTTCAAGAGAGCTTTTTTATTACTCTTTGCTATGGAACAGATAACTGTACAGTGGTCCACCAAGAAGAAGTGGAGGCACAGCCACATAATACCAATTACACTAAAGTTCTAGAAGTAAATCAGAAATTATCAGCTGGGTGGTATAAGGCAACGATTCAATCAATCGCTCTTAATGACTCCAGTCTAACAACAGGGTTCGTCTTTCTAATTCGTAAGTGAAAAATCAGATGTCCAATATTTGAAAGAAGTTAGACTTGTAGTTTAGAATGAAGCACGACTTAAACCTGATTTCTCAATCATAAATACAACCCAATAATTGAAGTTACAAAAATATATGTAACTTATTTGACTCTTCTATTGAAGACATTCTAATCTCAGGGTGTTATGTTTCTATATAACCAGAAGTGGTGAAATCATTTTGTAGCTGAATTCAATGAATCAGTTCCAGTGTTTGAATAAAATTTTTTTCGTAACTTTTGAAAAAACTAATCATTCAAGACAAAGGCATTTCTCCTATAGTCAATGCTTGCAGCTATGTCTAGCTCGAAATAAAATAGCAGAAACAAAAGCAGTTACACAGCTGAGAGAAAGAAATAAGTAGAAATGCCTTTAGCTTATAATAATATTCTGGTTTTGCATGAATGTCCATCTGACATTGTAACACACGTGTTTCCCTTTTATTCTTTCAATGTCTGCTGTGACCATTCGCTCTAACAATATTTCATTGTTAGAGTGCAGAACTATTTAAAGCGGGCTTAATTTCTCGGTCTTTCATACCTACTGAAATCAGAATAAACACAAATGCCAAATCTTCACCCATTTGAATCATAAATTGAATGATGATGGAATGAATAGGACTAACTCATTATAGTGTTTGCCACAGAATACTTTGCTGCGAGACTATGATTATCCTTCACAGCAATGATAGCTTGATTAAAAAATTTGAAAAGAAGCAGGGTCTAGTCAGTCTAGTCTAGTCTAGTCAAAACATAGCTCATTTTCCTGCAGCCAAAATACTGTAGTAAACTTTTGTTTAGTACCAAAAGGCTACTAAGCTCAAGGACTCCTCCTCTCTCTAGCAGGAACCCCACCAGTAAAGCCAATGCTACTTTTCCAAGGGACTTTAATATCTAGCAAAGAGATCCCCGGGGCTCAAACTAACTAGTCTGGTTGTTGTGGTATAAATAGATTTATTGCACTCTATACTGCTATAGGGTGGTAGTCCGCTGGAGTGAAGTGGCAAAAGTAGCCACGATCGTACAATTGTAAATAGTATATCCAGACTCATGCCTTATATAGGCTGCAGCACAAGAAGCTGACATTGGCACAATACTATAGCATGATTGTAATACAAATGCAAACAATCATGTTAACAGGAAGTGGTTTAGACAGATAACAATGCATGGTTAAGTATAAAACAGATAACAATGCATGGTCAAGTATAACAATGAATGGAAAGTTAATTGCAAGTAGTTGAATAGATTAGGTGCCCAGTGATTAAGGAGTGGAGTTGGGTAGAATGTCGGTTGTCATGTGCTCCCATCTTCTGGTTAATTCAGGGCTGTACTATAGCCTAATGCCGATATTCTTGGCTTTTGTGGGTAAATTAGTTGAAAATTCGCCTTCTGCAGCTTAACAGGTATTTTTGAAATCTTAGGCTCAGTTAGTCAATTGACTCCGACCCGGTGAAGTTACTACCAGCCCAATAAGGGTCACAACAAACCCAGTAAAGGTAATCTCCGGGCCAGTGCTCTGTCATGTTTGCAGTACAGGTAGGCAGCAGTAATTGCTCTACGGCTTGCAACAGATAGACTCAATTGCATGTTGCTCAAGTCTTATCAATGCCAAGGGGTATGTCTGGTCCATAGAGACAGCCTCTAGTAGGTAAGGGCCTGCAAAGCTAAGTGTTTAGAGTGTTTAGTGCCTTAGTAAAGTATTTGACAGTATATCCGGAATGACAATTCATGCAGGGGTTACAGAAATAACTACTTAGTTTTCTGGAGATGGACATAACGGAAAATCGACTGTTGATATTTTTATGGGCATAGTTTCCAATAAAGCCAGTACAAATGCTTCATTTATAAACACAATCATCATCAAGACGTTCGTTTCTGTTTCATTGTTCTAAATCTGTCTTTGAAAGGAAAACATCCAATTTTTTTTGAGCAAACACTACTTGTTTGCTTTAAAAAAAATATCGAGACGCTTCTTGTGTAACTGATTGCCCACAGAAGTGCTTTCCTTAAAGATCAAAATACATGCGATAGGTCAATGAACAAGCAAA
Organism: Cryptosula pallasiana; assembly: GCA_945261195.1. Lineage (NCBI taxonomy): Eukaryota > Metazoa > Bryozoa > Gymnolaemata > Cheilostomatida > Cryptosulidae > Cryptosula > Cryptosula pallasiana. The sequence goes on along the minus strand of OX183131.1, from coordinate 19,692,734 downwards.
GAGGAAACCTGACTTTTTTCTTTTTAAACGGTACTCAGGAAATGGATGATTGGCACTGACTATAACAATTGTCGAGTTTTACCATCCTACCATGTGCTCTGCTCTCAAGTAAAAGAAAATGAACAAAGCTTTCATCAGAGTTATTTCATACATGTTTGGATAATTGAGCAAACAACTTAATGATGCGGTGACTAGGGCCTTGCAACAATAAAATGAAAAAAAATGCTACTGCGTTGTTGTCACTCAATCAAATCATCTGTAATAGTTGATGAAAAAACCAATTTGATTATGATCTGAATAGAGAGCAGTAAAGTTTTGTAAGTAGAACTATTTCATCATCAGCGTTTTAGTATAAGCAGCAACACAATGTACAGATGACAAAGTTTACGTGGTGAAGAAATGAATTATAGAAAAAAATACTTTACGCAATAAAGACCTACGTTATCATCCACAACGTAGTATCAAGCATTTATCGACAGGTAAAAAATCTTAAGCCAGCAAATGATCAACCAGACCCGGAACAGTTCATCGAGGTTCAGCGTAGCAAGAACAAGTTACTGCAACTATTAGGTAATTGAAGCATCATCAGTCACAAACTTGAAAAACTAACTCAAACTGGTAGAGTAAATATTTCAAGCGCCATATTCACTCCTATTGCACCACTTCTGGCATCAATAAAGCGGTGACTCCTCAACTGTTAAATTTTCCAGACATGTTTTTATACTCTAAAAAATTGGTACAATATAAAAGCATAACAACGGATAACAATCAGCTGATAGCAGACAGAAGAACTGCACCTTTACTGCGCTGCATATATGTGGACAATACAATAAAAAGGTACCGAGCAAAGGCAAAATTGTCAATGGAAACGGAAACCAATCTCAACATGTCTGCGTATGGAGACATAGATTATTGTCAAAACATGCAAAGGTATTTTATTGATATCAAAAAACTACAAATAATCAACCGTTTGGTGTGGTTGTAGCATTGTTACAACGCGAAATCAAATCTTTTCCTTCATCAAGCCTTTGTCTATGAACGTCACATTGATGTATTTCATTCTAGATTTTGTAGTAACAACTGTAAAGCAAGTCATACAACTATGCTTTGTGTAATCTGCAACAAAAAGAAAAAACAATAGAAATAAACGTTATGACAACGGTGATAAATGATGTAATGAAGGAAAAAAACTGTTATGATAGTGAATTAGGAATTTACCTGGCAGAATGAACTAGGAATAATAATGATGAGTAAATATAATGAATAATCAGACTTTAAACTATTTGAGGTTTTTTGCAAACATTTGATACTGTAAACGGCTGTGCGCTGACTTTCTAAGTTTCCCCGGAACAACAGCATAGGATATCTGCAACTGTTTTCTTTGGGGATATCTGGTGGGCATCAACTGCATCATACACCACAAATAGAGAGCGTTTGCATAAACTCCCCAGGATAGGTTGGAGTTTTCGCTTCTATTCTGAGCCAATGTCATCTACATGCGATTTGTTTCTTTTGGTGCTTTCCATGACTCACCAAGCCGTGTCCTGCAACGATAGTGTTTTCTTTATCCATGAATACAGATTCTTTAACATTTGTCAATTCCAGGTAGGTCCGATGAGACAGTCAAAATGATTGAGTGAGTTCTTTAAAATTTAAAATCGGAAGAAAGCTGCAAAGGTGACGGTTGGGGAACTTTGGTAAACATCGAGCAACTTGACAAACCGGGTTCCATTACGCCATCTTTCAACATGTCAATGCCGAGTTCCTTGTGAGTAGTAATATATGAGCAGATCTCCCTACCAAGAGTTTTTTTGTGGGATTAAATCACGGGGTTTAAGAAATGGGTTACTGCGTTGATTAGAGCAGCGGGTTAATACGCAATGGCATTTAACTTTTGATAGTTTTTTTACCATGTATAAAAATGAATCGATGTATGATTGTATTGTTGTTGGAATCTAAGATGTCGATAGAGGAAAATGTTGAGATGAGACCGAGGAACGAAGTTGATACCGTTGATAGTACTACGAGCGATATGCTAGATGTTTTACCAAGTATGAAGCATAAAGCACTGATAGTTATGATGATTTTGGTGTTTTTCGTAAGATTTTCTACTTTTGGAGGTGTTACTGAGTTTAGTATGTATGAAGATGCTGTAAAAAATACAAAAAGCGAGAAACTCTCCCGTTTGAATGATAAATGAAACTACTGTTGGATGATGAAATCTTTTTATGATGAATGGGAAACCTGAAGATTATGACCCAAGGATGCGATCTCCTTTTACGGTAATGATTGCAGGACCAACTGGATCGAGGAAGACACTAGAGATTTTACGAACGATTGAAGCTAGTCAGACTATAGCTCACCCTCCACCGACAGAAATTCACTACTCTTATGGAGCCTATCAAAAAGCCTTTGATGACGTACCAGGAGTGATTTTTCATGAAGGAATGATAGATATAACAGTGAGCTTCCCCAGAGATGGAAAAAACCGATGGTTGATTATTGATGATCTCATGGATGAAGTTTTCGGTAAAGCTGATGCCAATGCTCCGTATACAAAACATAGTCATCGTTTGAACATAAGTATATTTTTTAATTGTTCAGAATCTGTTTTTAAAAGGGAATCGTTCAATTTCCTAGAATAGTCATTATTTTTTTCTTTTTAAAAACCTTAGAGATGCTTTTTCTATTTCCTATTTGGCTCGACAATGTTTTCCCTCAAGAGTAAAATACGTACAAGAGGATTTTGAAGACACAACAAAGAAAACATACTCTTATCCACGAATAGACCCGAGTCAGCAAACAAATGATCAACACAGATTATTGGGAAACTTTACATCAGATCTCCCTATGATATTATATATACCTAAGTAAACGCATATAAATACAATTACTATTCGTTTCACCTCACACATATTTTCTTATTCAACGACGCAACGCGAAAGCGTTATAATGACTAAAGCTTTGGAGAAAAAATTAAAAAGAAATGCTGCTGTGTTGTTATTGCTCAACAATACAAACTTTGCTATTAAAAAGTCTGTTATAGCTAAAGCCAAAAATGAACTTATTATGACTCTAATGGAATCCGCTAAAGCTATTATAAATGAAACGATACCGTTGACAACTTCTCAGTATAATCAGTTGCAGCGAAACACGAAGAATATTAGCGCTTTAGTCAGAAAACCAGCGTTAGATGATAAGGTAGTTGTATTGCAAAAAAGGAGGATTTTTATCCGCTCTACTAGGACTTATTATCAGCACTGTAGTTCCTGGGATACTGAACAGTGTAATGGGAGGAATAAGAGGAATAGAAGGACTGGGAGGTCAAAGAAGAAACTCTCAACACCAATGATGCAGAATAGAATGGCACTTTTAGCTCTGAATGATCTGAGTAAGAGTCGAAAAATGGCTGTAGTCGAAAAGGCCAACTCAGATCTGTTTGAATCATTGATAGAAAGTTTTAAAAATATTATATTAGGTAATTTTCTTCTTGATTCTGAGCAGTTTATTGAGTTGCAAGAAGGAACTACATAAACTAACTGCTAGAAGAACAATTAATGATAAGCGTAAAATTTTGACTCAGACTGCCAGAAGTAATCTTTTGGACGCTATTATAACTCCTATCATATCTGTTTTATCATCGATAAAAAGATGAATCGTCAACCTTTAACATTCTCTAGACGCATTTTCATACTCTCTGAAAACGAATACCATAGATTAATGGAAAAGAATGAGAATATAACAGTGATAAAGGAAAAGAAGACCACACCCCCATTGTATTATAATCCTATGGAAGCTCTAACAGTGAGAGATATGAAGAGAAAACGACATGCTCCACTAAAACAGCTCATGATTCTGACGTATCCTCACACAAAAAGTTAGATGAAAATGTTCAAAACCTACGTAGGTATTCGTCTGATGTCAAAGACATTAAAACTAATCAAAGTCAGACACGAGTGGTTGGTTGGAGTTCCATTACGAAATAAAAGATAGAACCTACTTCTCCTTTGGCCATTAGCACAGTTATTGATGATAAACCTGACACTCCTCCACCAAATGTTGATGATGACACCGGGTTAGAACCAGTAAGAACGAAGCTGTTTGATGGTGAAGACTCAACCCTACTTGGAAATACCTTTGTCACTGATGGAGAAGATGAGTATGATAATGAAAGCGATCGTTTAGAAGAGTTTGAAAAAAGGTAGCTGGTTTAACAACAAAAAAGTGATCAAACGATTGGTGTCAGAATGTTAAATAATCTAAGTAAAATTGGGAGATTTGACTCGGAGAAGAACAAGCTGAAAATCGGAGATTGTTGGTGGAATCCTAGGGCTTCCAACGCTTTACTACGAGATGTTTGAACCAAAGGAGGTAAAATACAATCGGGAAATACCAATTACAGAAAATTTAAAAGCTTGCTAGCTGATCAAGGAATCATAACTGTCAGGAAATCCCCACACCAAACACATCAGAAGGAAAATTTGGTTGTCTGCGGTACTAATTCATGGACATCAACATGCTAAGAGAGCTGTATTACAATCCTGCATTACACACATCTCTACGAAGTGCTAGAGCCTTACTGAAAGCTCGTAGAAAATGATAGGGGAAAAAAGAATTCGTGAGCGGTTGAGTGGAGAGGATGCTACACTTTACATGAAAGAATCGTAACTAAGTTTAAGCGTCGTCCTACAATTGTAGCTGGAATAGGGGAACAGATTCAGGTAGATTTGATGGATGTTCGATCTCGAAAAGAAGAAAGCGATAATGCAGCCTTTTTACTAACAGCTGTTGATTCTCTATCTAGAAAAGGATGGGCCGTACCACTCATCTCTAAATCAGGGCAGGTTGTAGCCAGAGGATTGTGAAAAACACTAGAAGGGGAAAACTATAAAGCTTTACAATCTGATGAAGGTCAAGAGTTTGACAATGTCAATGTCAAGAGTCTCCTGGCGGAAAAAAAAATCATACGCGTTACAACCGAAAGTGAGACGATAAAGGCGTCAATGGTGGAGCGTTTTAACAGAACTTTAAAGGAGAAGATCTACAGATATCTGACGTATAAAGATGATGAAAGATACGTTGATGTTTCACCAGATATGGTTAACGCGCACAAAAACACTGTTCACAGTGTTATAGGTATGAGACCGAATGATGTGAATTTTCAGAATCAAAAACTTGTATGGAATCGTGTGTATGAAGGAGGTGAACACAGTTTAACTCAAGAAGCAAAATTAAAGATTTGGGATTATGTGAGAATTAGTAAGGCAAGAGGAGCGTTTGAAAAAGGATACTCCCCGAAGTGGACGTTTGAGATTTTTATAATCACCGATGTGCTTACCAACAAAAAACCTGTTGTATATAGGGTAAAAGATTTGGCTGAGGAGAAGATCGATGGCACCTTTTACGAAAACGAGTTGCAGAAAGTAAAAAAAAAACTATGAGCTTCAGAATAGAATGGATATTGGGAAAAAGAATGAGAAGAGGTAAAGGACAGATTCTGGTTGAGTGGATAGGGTACGGAGAAAAGTTCAACGAGGGGGTAGATGAACAGTTTATAAGGAAAGAACGTTTGATATAATCATCATACGTTGGGAAAATTTTGATGCTGATAACTTTACCCTTGAACTCTAGCGCTGAAGAGTTTCCTGATGACACCAATTCCGATTTTACAGTGAAACTGTATGAACATTTGGATATCAACAGCGGTAAATGGGAGATAGCTCTGCTAGATATGTGTTATTCTGATAATTGGAAGAATGTTACCGAAGGGAAAATATATCTAAAAGAGACTAATGTCTCTGGTAGAAGCGAAAAGTCCTTCATGTTAATCGGTAATGGAAGATATGATAGTTTGGAGGAGTTGGAGGAGGTTATACGAAAGAGAATGAGTGAAATGGATTTAGACAAAAATTTTCCATCTCCTACGACAAAGTAACCAACACCAGTTTACGAACTAACAGCGATCTTGATACAACCATGAGCTTTTCCAGAGACCTGGCATATATTTTTGGATTTGAACCGAGTGGGAAAACTGCGTATCCTCGTGGTAGATACAATAATGTTACACCTCCTGATGTAGATTTCGGACTAACCTCTCTGTATGTTTATTCCAACTTTGTTGATAATAAAATGATGGGAGATTGGAATGTACCTTTACTAAAAGTGGTTCCAGTTCAAGGAAAGAAGAATACCGTTGTGTATCAAGAAGTTAAAAATCCTCACTATGTAAACGCTTCATCACTAAATAGCGATCTGAACCAAGTACTTATAACAAGTGACGACGGTGAGCAAATACCATTTGATGGTGGAAAGGTTGTGTTGACGGTTCACTTAAGGGAAAAAAAATTATAATGGGTTTGGTACCATACAATCTTGAGGACTCGCAAAAATTTTTTGATGCGTACTACAAGATGCAAGCTGGAAATGGAATTGGAGTGTATAGCGGATTGCGGGTTATGCCTAATATGAGAGAAAATGGTCTCGGTAGTATTTTTGCAAGTATACTCAAATCCGCAACACCACTGTTGAAAAGAGGAGCAATTAGTCTGGGTAAGAGAGCACTCTTTGTAGGTAGTAATGTAGCGCGAGATGTCATCGATGGACATAGCTTTGCAGCATCGGCAAAGAAGAGGGGATTGGAAGAGCTGAATGATCTTGGGGAGATGTGCTCAGCGCAGTTCGCCCAGATCGTTTTAAAAGGAGAAAAACAAGAGGTGGAAAGAAAAGAAGAGGTGTTGGTAGACGTTCTATATTTTAGTACCATCAGAATCAGGTATAAAGACATCAGAGCTTGATATTTATGTTCATTAAGTGATAACGCTTGAATCAAACATCACTCGCAAAAGATGGTTAGTCTAAATGGAACGACGGGTAATAAGTTGGACGGTTCTTCCTGCAACATAAATCCATCGTTGGATGTGTCTGCTACGGAGCCAACAAACATATTGGTAGAGAGATCAGAATACGTTGTCATCAGACCTGATAGGTTAGATCCTTATGGTAGTATTGAGTTAACCTTGTCAGGGAGCACTGAACATTACACATATCTCGACAACTAGTTTTTGCAAGTTGAAGCCACAGTTGTTCAAGATGATGGAGCTGATATTGGTGGTACTGATGATAATGCAGTTGTGGGGATGGGGGGATTCAATGCATGCATTATTCAGCGAGTTGAAAATGTCTAAAGAAGAAACTACTGTTAAATACGCTAACAATTACGGTTTACGCTCCTACTTTTCACAACTACTCGAAAACAGTGCAGACAGAAAGAAATATCAATGGAAGATGGATGGGTGGTGGTATGATGATGTGACTAGCAAAGACGCTCATAAGCATAAAACTGCTTACAAAAAAATAGGAGAGCTCTAATCACAGCTGGGAAAGTAATAGAATTAACCGGGAAGCCTAATCTCGCGTTATTTCAGCAAAAAAAGCTAATAATCCCTCGTCCTGGTACACAGCTGGAGTTTCAACGCGCCTCCAGCAAACTAGACTTGTTTGCTGCAAGCGAATCACCAGCAGAAGGAGCGAAGATTAGAATTGATAAATTTAAAAGTTAAGGTGAATCTTACAATACAAAACTCTCAACCCAGTTTGGCGTTGGAAGGTCACAACTACATTAATCCAGTTCATCGAAAACCGATAAAGCTATATGGAATCCGCGCTGGTGTTGCACAGATCGACATCACTTTGGAAGAAAAAAACAGAAACCCAAACAAATTTATTTAGGTTAGATTAACCACTTTGCTTTGAACGGACATTTCGCCATGAATCTGTATAGGATGCAACATGCCAATGTCGATAATATTGTATTGACAGTTGGTGATTGTCCAATCAAAAGGAGATTTGAGCCGGATTATGCTAAAGAGATTTTTGGAAGAGAATATCAGCAGTTTCTACATGCTACCGGAACTTTGCTTGATGGTGATAGTCTTGGTATTACGAAAGAACAATATCTTGATGGCACTACGCTTTCTGGATTTGATTTGATCGGTGATTTTCTTAAAGAAGGATTTCACTATATGAAAAATGTCACAAGTGTGGAAATTCGCTTTAACAATAACACGACTGATATTTTATCCCTGGTAGCCTACTTTGTAAAGGATGGTGTGTTGGAGATGGATAGGATTCTTCATTTAGCTATTGCGGGAGACACAGTGCTCTAAACGGAAAGCTAGAGATGAGTACCATACGGAGTTGCTCGATCTTATCTTCAGACAATTTATGTCAAAGTGTAGGGATTCACGTTGGAGCTAGAGATCAGTTTTGGAAGCAAATTTGCAATTTTCCAACAGGATGTTTCATATTCAACACTCATTATTCTGACCAGCCTGGAGAGCATTGGTTGGCTGTGTACCCTAATGATTCAGAGGTGGATTTTTTCGACTCATTTGCGCGTTCTGTTTCCTTCTACGCAGATGTAAATGAAATAATAAGTATTCACAGAGGATATGAAACAATACAAAGTAATGAAACACAACTACAAAATTTTTTGTCAACTGTATGGGGCGATTATTGTGTATACTTTTGTTTACTGAGAGGTAGCAGTTGGAGTATGGATGAAATTGTTAGAAGCTTATGAGATATAGGGGATAGTGATGTGAGAGATCACTCAATACGAAGATTTATCATACAGACTTATCCTAACTTCGAGTTCATACAAGATAATACAGTAGAAGGAACTAATTTACTAAGTAAATTGTTAAAATAAATTATTATAATTGAATTTTATTTATTATAACAAGTAAAACGTAAATAAAATACAACTTATCTCAGTATTTGTGCTAAATACTACATGATCTACAAAAAATATTTTTTCGTGATGTTCAAAGCTAATGTTGAGGAGTTCATCTTTTGCAAGACGTAAATAAGATCCTCTCATTTTCTTCTTAAGGGAGCGCTCTTTAGTTAGATCTAAAAGACATTGTAACTAATGACTCTATCATACATAGTTATATGAAGTAATTTAAAAAAAATACTTTGGATCCTACAGTAAATAGAAATAAAACTTACCATCACAGAAGGCGAGATACATCCCTTGTGCTATCGACTAAGGCTCCAATGTGCTGTTTCAAACAATCCTCTTTTTCATTCTCATCAAAGTAGGAGAGGAAGTTGTGTTGTAGCAAAGTATCAAACAGTTCGGAGGCTTGAATGAAAGCTCGGAGGGCAGAGAGTAGAATGACATCGTAGAAAATCGTACCGTACGCAGTGTGTGTTAGTCCTTTGAATACGATAACACCACTTTTTTCTGATACCACAGCTGAAGCTATTTGAGCAGGAATGTTGATATCTCCAATCAGTAGCTCCCCATTTACCATACATCTGTAATTAGCCACTAGACTCTCAGCAGTCTTGTTCCAACGAGTATCACATTTTCTTAGCATTCCAGGATTCTCAAAAGCTAAAACACTTCCTGATGAAAATCATGTAGGTGAGCAATGTTGAAATAAGCCTGTATTTGTCTCATACTCTTGCCTGATAATGAATTGAATGGATCGTTGACCTTTAGATTACTTCCGTAACAGTCAGCAGAATGAAAAATTTCACTTCCTGTCTTTCCTTCTCCCATATAGATTAAAACAATTGGGCGTGTTTGCTTAGCTTTATTAACGAGCAGTCCTATTTCGGTTGAAACATCGCTCTTCACTCGAGTCATATTTTTATCCTTTTGATAGTTGTAATTGATGGTACACTTTGATTCATCACAAAATTCAACAGATGACACCTCCATAACTGTTTTTATTGGTATATCTCCGATTCCATGAATTCTTCAAGTTTTTCTAGGCGATCTGGAGAGAGAGAGTTTAACAACCCGGCGCTCTTGTAGGCGAGGGTGGTTACCTCATTACTTCTGGCATCTTGAAAGGGTATTCTGGTGTGACAAAAAAGTGTATCAACTCCATCATCCATCAAAACTTATTTTTTGTAGTTCGAGACATTTTCGATATCATCTTTTGTCAAATCAATGAAAGTTCCTTTCATCATAAGTGTTCTTTTTAAAGACAGCTTGTTAGTAGGAGATGTGACAGATGTAAAATCTTCTCGGGATTCTGGTTCATCAATCACCAATTGACTTTCTGGCATATGGAAGATAGGGGAAGATGGTGAGGAAAGGGTTTGCTGAGATTCCGCTTCTACATTCATCGATTGACTTCTTTCGCCTTGAGTACTCAGTCTGAAAAAAAAAATTTGTTCAATTCTTTGTAATTAATTTTAAAGATAGGTAGGACTTAAACCTTCAGCTAGTTGTGTTACCTAGAAGAAAATAATTATTTTTGATTCTTACTTTTATGAAGAGGGAGAGCTCCTAGTAGTTGCAATGGAAGGTGTAGTAGATGTTGCTTCTTCGCTCACTGTTGTTGAACTGGATGCTTTCTGTCTGAAACCCTCACCTCTTAAACAGCTAAACTTGCACCGATTGACACAAATTGAGTTCAATGAAAAAAGGTTGAAGCTTGGGTATATGTTATCAAGAGATTTTCCCGCGAACAAGACCAAAAAACATCATTGGGTTTTGCGGGAATAAAATAATTGTTTTCACGCGAATAAAACATGAAAAACGATACAATTTTTCACGCAAATAACAGTAAATAAAAGCCTATTTTTCACACGAATGCGAAAATCTTTCATGCAAATCAAAAAAAATTATTTTAATGCTAAAAAAAATGTTTTTCACGGAAAAAAGAATACAATGCTTTTGCGGGAATAAAATAATTATTTTCATGCAAATGAAACATGAAAAATGAACAGAAATTTCCCGCGAATAAAGATGAATAAAAGTCCTTTGTTTCACGCGAAGAAAAACAAAAGTTTCCACGGAAATAACTAATTCTTTCACCCGAACGAAACAAATGCTTTCACGGGAATAAAATAATTATTTTCACACAGATAAAACATGAAAAATAAACCAAATTTTTCCGCAAATAATGATGAATAAAAGTCTTTGTTTTCATATGAAGAGAAATGAAAGTCTCCGCATGAAATAAACAATTTTCTCACGCAAAGAAAAACAATGTTTTCCCGGGAATAAAATAATTATTTTCTTGCGAATAAAACATGAGAAATAAACCTAATTTTGCCGCTAATAATGATGAATAAAAGTCTTTTATTTCACTCGAAGAAAAATAAAAGTCTCCGCGAGAAATAAAATAAATTTTCACGCGAAGAAAACCAATGTTTTTACGGGAATAAAATAATTATTTTCGCGGGGCTAAAACATGAAAAATAAACCAAACTTTCCAACGAATAATGATTAATAAAAGTTTTTTTTTCACGCGAAGAAAAATGAAAGACTCCGCGTGAAATCAAAAATTTTTTCACGCGAAGAAAAGCAATGTTTTCGCGGAAATAAAATAATTATTTTCACGCAAAAAAACATGAAAAATTAACTAAATTTTCCCGCAAATAATGCTGAATAAAAGTCTCTTTTTCACGCGAAGAAGAATAAAAGTCTCTGCGTTAAATAAGTCATATTTAATTCGCGTGAATATAATTATTTTATTTCCGCGAAAGCATTGGTTGTCTTCGCATGGAAAAGTTTGCTTATTTCACGTAAATAACACTATTATGATAGGTTTTTCGCGTGAGTATTCTCAATGGTTGTACGCTAATGAGTAGGTGTGGCTTATAGTATTTAAGAACAGCTCTCTCTGCATAGAAATCATTCTCTCCAGCAATAGCTTCTGAAGCATCAACTAGTACAGCATTTATAATACAGTTAACAGTGGATTTATTGGTGATAAGGTGAGAATTAATAAACACTCTATTTAATAGGAGTTGAAAAAATAAAAAGTTTCTAATTATTTCACATCACTGTTTAATCTTTCTATAGTAATCCATAACTTTTTTATTTTAGTTCATTATGGAATCACAAGCAGTAAGAGTAAAGGACTTCCTCCCAGAGATCTACCATAAATACACCAAAGAAAATGCTATTGTTCAGGAAAAGGCTAGATATCAACTTACATTACAAGCTATAGCGTTATGTATGACACAGCATTTACTGACTCTAGCTTCGTTATATGGAGAGATTTCCCCTATACAATATAGACCATACACAACTCATAAATACGTTGACAATCCTGAAAAAATATTTTGTCTCGTTATTAAAAACAATTTTAAAACGGTTTTAAAAATGTCAAAAGCCGTGAGTGTAAATGATTACTTAAAAAAAAATCAAAGAAAGGTGTGGGATAAAGCCCTCACTCAAAAATTATTCAAAACTCAATGGAGTGATGAATTATTATACCATTTTAGATAAGATATATGTAGATATATAGAAACGGATGAAAATCTATCATCATCTATTTTTTCATTCGAAATGATGTTGGAACTTTTTCAAGTTTATATAATTTAATATATACAATACTCATTATAGAATAAATGTCTGCAATCATACAACGATTCATTTTTGTTCAATGTAGACATGAATATGAACATAAATGTGTGTATAGTTATGCATATGTACATAAGCGTTCAAAATCTAGATGCTATAAAGTATTAACCCGCTGCTCCAATCAACGCCGTAACACATTGCATAAATCCCGGGCATTCATTCCATCAAAAAACACTTGGTAGGGAGATCTGCTCGTATATTACTACTTCTGTAGATAGATCTTGGTCTTTCAATAACTTTGTGTTACAACTAATTTGTGTACCACTTTGAAACCTCATTAATAGTGCTTGTTTTTACCGTTTTTTGCTAATGTTTTGCTGTTTCAAAACGCTGTAAGCAGCTTGTCTAGGTGTTCAATTTTTCTGTTGCAGTTGATCCAAGTATTTCATCCACTCACACAGAGAAAATTATTTTGCGGCTTAGCATTTTTATGCTTTGCAACACATTTCATCGGTGTATCCTGGTACAACAAAGTATGTGCATTTCAAAAAACCAAAAAATACTTATTCAGATCACAGGCATCCCGCTGTGTTTTTACTGCAAAATCAATATCATTGTTACAGAATGATTTTCAATTGTTGTAGCAAAACTCATCTCATCAATTTGATGTTGTAGCTCTGCAAATAAAAATCTTAGAATAGGAACACTAATACATGTAATCCCCCAATTCATCCGAGTCACCAGAGAAACTGAGTTTTTTTCCCAGGCATTTGTTTTTAGAGGCAATACGCGAAGATTTTTAGTCTGTTGATGATTATAGAAATGTTTTATTCTTGCTTGGGTGTACACATCGTCATTGATGTTTTGTGAGCGTCGAATGGTTTTTTTTTTAATGCATTTTCTATCACCACCATCATTGATTATGCATAGCATTGTTACAAAATGGGTTAGATTTAAGGAAACAGAGGTCCTGCGATGTTTATACTCACGAGTGTGAAAGGTGGTGTCTGAACCTTTATTGCCCTCATATGCGGGCCACAAACACTTGATATCTTATCTCGTGAAACACCAATAATGTCTCAAAGGCTCATATACTCTAAAAAATTATGACCAAATTTTCCTTTGACTTGTCAAGAAATTGTGGCAGTACGTCTGTTTTCCACCCCAAGAAACTCCACAGTCATTGCAACTGAGGTTGAACTTCTGTGACAATTCAGTTTGCTGAATCTGTCAAAAAAATTGGAACATCCTTGATATGTGTAGGCTCTCGAGTATTGTATAGGATTTTGGGGGCGTTAAAATCCCTAGATGTGGTTGGTAGCTTGCTGCCACCAGTTGTTAGATTAGCCTGTTACAACAACAGGGTCGGTGAGGTACCGAATGTTTATCAGATAGAGTATTGCTACTCTGCACTAAATGTGAGCCCTCGGCTCAGACGCGTATCTCAAAGTAGTTGAGTATATATGACTTTACTCAACCAGAATAAAACGAGTTAGTAAGCAATCCCAATTACAACTGACTGTTATGGCCAAAGTTCTGCCTTTTATAGGCAGTGCAAGATAACAGCCATCCAATTATCATGCAATGTCACAAAATACACCAATGAGATTAAATATATAAGTACATAACAACTAAAAACACAGTAAAGAGCTTAAAAGGAATAGGCGCCCTCTGGTAATAGGCGCAGTCACAATCTCTTTAGCCAATCACGTCCAATCTCTGGGTACTCAGTCCTTTCAGCTCTTGATCCAACTTCTTTGGTGAGGGGTAAGGGTGGCTACTGCCATCAGATGGTGCTTAGGTTCTCCCTGGCTACTTTCGGGATCTCAAGCTGTGCTGACTCACTTCCTGCCGGCCCAGTGAGGTCGGTATGGGTGCATACATGGTCGGTACAGGTGGTACACAGGGTCGGTATGGATGTACACAGGGTCGGCATACAAATAAATACAGTCACCGCCCACTTGGTAGTTATTACTAGGGATCCTGGCTGTCCAACGACTATTGTAGTGAAGCCAGGATGTGCGCAGAGGATGTGTACACTAAAATCCACCACAGTAACCTTACAAGTTTGTTTTGTAATGAGATTAAACTGTTGGTTGTAAATATCCAGATAGAGATCTTTCTTGTATCGTTCGTTGGAGTTGCAAATAATTCTTGTAGTCTTGTCTTTGTGTAGAGCAAGTGCGCTTATCTTGATTTGAAGCGCCTTCCAAAACCAATCAGGTCCAACTCCTTGACTCCTTTTTCCCCATGTTGGAAAATAAACTGTATGCGGATGGAGACGGGTAAAGATCACCAATGAATTCCACATATTGCTTGAGGGGTTTTGTACATTATTTCTTTTTGGAAATTTCTTTGTTGCTCTCCACCATTTGTTTTATGTACAGATAATGTCCGTGGTTTACAATTTTCTAAGTTGTTCATAATGAGTTTGCTGCTGAGAATGTGAGCGGGTAGATTCACCAGAGGCATGCGGACTTGTCCCATTTGGATCAATTTTCATTAATATACCATGTGGCTTGTGTTCAACTTCAGTAGCCATGTCTCCTATTCTGTCTTCATCTCGAACTATTCGCACTGTGATTGGTCTCAGCTATATCGCGGGAAGACTTTTCTAGCTCTCATTCAAAATCCACCAAACAAGCTTTCAGGTAGACTGTGGCGTTATTGCATGAATGTAAATAGCGGAGTTCACCGCATTTTTTGTTGTAAACCAGCCAACAAAAGTACCTCCCTTCACCAGGATGAACTTTGGGAGCCTATTTACAGAAGAATACTTTCCTGCTCTACCCTTTCCAGATCAGAGCTGCCACCTGGTCTCTCCAACATCCCTTTGCTTTGCTCGGCTTGAAAAAGGAAGTTTGACCCAGAGTATTTCCTGACGTTTCTAAGAACAACTCCAATTCCATTTGTACAATGTATAATCTGGCAAGAAACTACCCCCCCCCCCCCCTCACATGCGCTGTTCATAATTTTATTGTTGAAGACATTCTTCTTTAATGGAGAGAGGTATGTAGAGGATTTCAGTAGCACACATGCTCTGTGCCCTCATATGAATCTAGAGGTGACTCTGGCTGAAGCAACTGGTAGACTGACTTCCCAAAATGATGAGAACTATCACCTCAGAAAAAATCGGGAGCACCTCACCGGGCCTGCAGACACTATACCAACTTTGCATAATATATAC
This sequence comes from Cryptosula pallasiana, assembly GCA_945261195.1. Taxonomy (NCBI): domain Eukaryota; kingdom Metazoa; phylum Bryozoa; class Gymnolaemata; order Cheilostomatida; family Cryptosulidae; genus Cryptosula; species Cryptosula pallasiana. The sequence goes on along the minus strand of OX183131.1, from coordinate 19,677,210 downwards.
CGGCCCTGCAGAAACTTATACCAGCCTTGCAGCTTTACCTACCGGCCCTGCAGTGATTTCTACCAACCCGTGAGCGACCTGTACCAGCCCTGCAGTGATATATTGGATAATTGCCACTAGACACCTTATACATTTACTTTTGTGCACTGTTATATGTATTGTTGTGGTGATTGGTCAACTTACTTCCTGTCGCATTGTTTCACTTACACTTAGGATGATGCAATGGAATTTCTGCCACCAGTCCACAAGTGGCTGGATTCTTGTGTGTTCACTGCCACTTAGCAATTATTGCTACTGCTTTCGATACTCTAGGCAATTGCTTCCCTCGAGCATGATTGGTGGACAAGTAAATGTGTTCATTACTTAAAACTATACATAGTTTGTCTGAGCTTAGCAATCACTAGTTGTCAAATTGTTATCATCTTCTCCTTTTCATCCTGTGGGTCGGACCGACCCCGTGTTACCTCTCCCAGACAGGTCCTGTTTTCCTGTTCCATGAGCTGCGCCCTGTAGACAGCTATTCATTAGTGAACAATAGTGGGAGCCCTACCAGCACGCTCTATTTCATTGTAAAAGTGATAGGTTTTCAACTAGTTAATCAACAACAGAACTGTTACTACTATCCAAGCATGTGGCATAACATCAGTATGAGCATCGATTGCTGCAGCGTCGATGTTGGCTCCACCAGTCGAGACTTCAACACTGCCGTGCTAGTGCTGGGGTTACATGACTGGACAAAATAGTCACTTGAACAAGAGACTACAAGAATGGCCTAAGAAATACAGAGGCTTGCATCCAGGACTATGTTTCCTTGAGATGGCAAGAGTTGCCCATCAAAGGCCATAAATACCTCTAAGATCTAGAAACAGATGAAAACCGCAATAAAAATTGTTATTCCTAATACCAAACCAACTTGATTGTTTGGTTTAGGTTAGCTCCACTGCCCCAAGGCTGTTTGTTGGAGCAAAACTAATTTTGTGTCCAGCCCATCAGCTTCTGTTTGCAGAAGTAGTAAAGTACACAGTTCAGCACATAATGTTTTATTCCGAAATCCACTCAAAGCTTTCTGTTTCGCAGTTCATTTTGTTTTAAATAACTATCCATTTGTTTCTCAAATAGAAAGTATTAAATTTTTTGCAAGTAAAGCTCCAAACACTACATGTGTTTGGCGTTTTTACTCTGCAGGCAGTGGCGGACCAAGAAACATATAGATATGGAAGTCCATAACGAAAATAATAAACTCAATAAATGTTCTAAAACGAGAAATGTAGAGCTTTATTTTTTTATGAGGTGTCTCAATTAATTAGAGTAATAATAATTTACCAATAGTATATATATCATTCATATCAAGTTAAATAATAATGACAATAGGCAATGTAATAATCATTATTTATCGAGAGCGCAAAGTAAAAACTAGGTTGCCGATTGCAGTGAATGAAAAGTAAACAGGAAAAAATGTTTCCAGATTGTAGCTGCGGAAGTCAACTACTCTTGCACTGAAAATAAGGTGGTATTTTCTTTATTATTAATGTAAGTTAAAATTGGCATAGTTTTTTGCAACTTTGAAAACCCAGCTACAATCTGGAAAACCATTGACCTGGTTGGTAGACATATTTACTCTAAAAAGCAGAAAAACCTCTCGCCCAGTAAAACTGATGCAGCAGTGACGATGATAATAATAATAACAATAATAATGGCGACGTAGGCGACAGCCGCGGCAATGGCGGCAGCAGCGACAACTATGATAATACTAATGATAATTACAATGATGATAATGATAAATATAATGATGATGACGAGGACGATGCCGACGCCGACGACGGCAGCGGCGGCGACGATGACGGCGGCGACGACGAGGATGACAACGAAGATGACGAGGACGATGGCTGCGCCGGCAGCGACAACAACGAGGACGACGATGACGACGACGATGACGATGATTGTGAAAATATGAAAGCACATTCCTACTGTTTGATAATGAAAAAACATGATAATTTTAGGGCTGGACAAAACACCCTCACATACCCTATGTCTTACCCTACCGCCGAGAACCTCTACCTCTAGTCAGAACTCCTACCTCTAGACGAAGAGCTTTACTAAGTGCGCACTTTTAAGTTTAACTTATCTCATAACCTGAAGCAATATTGGAGAATAAAAAATTGTTTCTAAATCAAGTGGTCTCAACAGATTTAAATTAAACGAATTTGTCAAGTTTTTCTGGCAAAAAATAATTAGGATCGCTCTTCCTGCATCATCACTTTGAATCAACAATAACAATATTTTTCAACTCTGAGCCACAAGTCATGTGACTGAGAAAATTATCGGACTCCCAAAATGAAACTAGCTTTGTTTTCTAAACGAACTAGTAAAAATAATTGTGAGCTATTTTAAAATTAATTTTAGTACTTTGGTTATGACTATTCAGCACTCTTCGGCTCTAAGAAAAGACAACTCCTCAAGTGCCAGGATTTTTGACTACAAATAAGGCATTTCAGCTGTAAAGTATGACATAGGGTCTGTGTAAGGCACATATTATTATTATCATCATATGTTGTTAGTAAGTTTCTATGCAGTTGTGTTATCTTTTCCATTAGAAATTTAAATTAGTAGCTGATAAAAAAACGTGTCAACACTTCTCACAAATATCTTTGTTGAATCTTGAATCCTCCTCTGTGCAAAAGTTTTTCTAGGAGCTGATTTTAACGGAAATGTTTAGTTGATCTCTCAAAATATTTTTTGGCATATTCATGGGCGAAGGGAGGGGAAGCCTGATCTCCTAGGGCTCACCGTCCAGACCTGCCACTGTCTGCATATCCCTCACAGTAATTCTCTCATCTGTTTGCGTGAGCAGTGAGAGAGTTACACACACGAACACACACAGTATTCGTTGACTTGCTCATTGTCTTCGATCAGAGCAATTGATAATCAAGTTTGGATGAGCTTCTTTTCAGATTTTTGTGAAAAGCAACAATAGAATGCTCAATCCCTTATCGAGCAATTTTCATCATGAGACCTGAACCAAGGAATCAGGTTGACTTGTCCTAATGACTCCACTTTTGTACCACAAGGCTTTTGTGTTACATGACAACATAAGATATCATCATGAGCTAGCAATTGTATCCTTGTGTTTTCATTGATCGTAATTTGCACTATTGGCTATGTAGTCATTATTTGCGCATACTGCTAATGATATTCTGAATAAGGTTATGTTTTTTTCCTGTGATTCCCCCTCTATGAGGCATTTTAGTTGCATTGCTCTAGTTCTCACTCTTGATCATTGCTCTTTACATGGTCTGGTGCTCCTGAGGTTGCTTCACTTACTGTAGTCTCATCTTAAGGCCACCTTCCTTTGTGGTTGCTTCCCTCCTCCTTTTCCCTGCAATTCGAAGCACTAATTTATCATTTATAAAAATAAAAACCTTTTCATATTCATTTAATCAAAGGTTGAAAAATGGTTCAATTACTCACCTGAAAAATTGGTAAAAAAAATTATCGGTCATGCGGCTCAGGAATTAGCTGCTTTACGTTGATTCTTCAGTACTTTTACAGTACTGTAAACTACATTCATCTGTAGGAATAATTTGAATTTTCCAATAAAGGTGGTATTTGTTTTTGATTGACAGTTTCATAAGTATGATAGATGAGCTTTGAATATTATTCAAATTATTTCTGCATCTCTGCTGAAGAGTAATTTGGTGCACTAAACCAGGTAACTTGTGAGTAACAAAGCGTTGCTGTGGGATTATATAAATTTTATCGCCGCTACATTCAGTTTGCTGAGTCAGCATTGCTACCTCTGCCAATTCTCAGTCCAAAGACATTAAAACTATCAATTACCACCCAGGCGCTCAACTAACCAACACCACCTAGTTAATACATAACTCAACTCAGGTGAGACATAACTCACATATGGCTCCCTGCCAGCAAGACCTCATAAATGAATAGATTTAACAAGCTTTGACATCTGCAGCAGCATAAACACAATTAATCATTTTCAGTCAGCAAAACCCTCTATTGCATAGCACGACCTGTTTTTACAAAGAGGAAAAAACTTCATTTAAAGTAGCCTCTTTCTGTTGGTTCAGTCCTTGCGAGCACTTTCCACTGGTCCCATGATTGCCAAAGCCTACATTTGGTTCATTTGGTTTCTTGGTTGTATCAGCGTCTATGGACTGATCATCTTCTCACACGCAGGATAGGACAATTTTCAAGTGGTATCACCTGTTTTGAGAAGTATTTACATGTGATTTCTATTAGGCTCATCAAACATGTAGGAGAGGAAAGGATTTTCAGGGTTGTTATGGGTAGGTAACATTTGGGAGAGAGTGCACTTTGCCGATAAGATGCGAAGTTGTTTGCAATTAGTTTATATATGAGGGAAAGTGGAGCGTGGAAAGATTTAAAACTGCACAAACACTGAGAGAAAGAGTAATTTATCTACATCTAGGAGGATGACAGGCAATCGGGGTGGATAGAGGGGTCAAGTGGGAATAAAAAAGATTGCAAAAAGTGTTTGATAAATGTATTTCTTCATTGTATTACCGTTCAAATGAACTGTTCACTTCGGATTAAAATATCAATTGCCCGATAAAGGTCTATCAGGTATAATAGCTTTTCAAATCTATTGCTAAAACTAAGTCCGTTAAAACTTGAGGTGAAATGAGTTTCTTTGTTAAGTGAAGTAGATGTATTATGCATGTTTCTACAAAAAAACTTGAAAAACCATTAGCGCAAACAGAAATTTTCCAAACGCTCAGTAGACAACAACAATGTAGTCATAGTTATTTGTCAAAAATTGTAATACATGTAAGTAAAAGCTGTGGCAAATAAGAAACAAAATGATATGGTCAAGCCAACAGAAACCTATTCTCAGGATATGCACTTCGTTTGCGCAACACTCTTTTTCTAAGAAATCGATATATTGCAGATGAATGGATTATTAATAAACCTTGTATCTACAGTAATAATGCTATTTTACTTTCAGGTCCTGAGAAACCACAATGCAAAGAGATTGAGGTTTATCCTACTATAACTGGACACATTATATCTATCCTCTGGCACCCAAACGGACCAGCAAATGTGTTTTCCATTGAAGTTGTTGCAAATGAATCCGAATCTTTGGGAACAACAACAGTGGAGTTGAATTGTACAAATGATCCACTGAACCCATGTGCCTATAATATCACCACAAACTCAACACTAAGAGAGGGATATTATGTTATGAGATTGGCTAAAATTGAAAATGGCTTCGTTAGCGATTGTGACAATATTTCGTTTTTTGTTGGTAAGTATTTAGGTTTTTTAATTTGCACAATTAGGTTTTTTAATGTGCACATTCTATGTTTCCAGCACACGATTATTAAAAAAGATAGCAATATCTAATTGAAAAAACTTGCTCCATAGCTTTACATCAAAAAAAATTAAAGCTTCTTGTCTTTAATCACTAGCTAATCGAATGATATGGCCTCTCTTTAATCACCACTTTCTCCATGAAATTTTATGACTAGACATCAAGCGTTTTGCCGATGCATTTAAAATACCTATAACAATCGGTTTTGACCAGCAATATGACAGTTTTACGTGTTCTCATATCCTTTGATCTTCCAACGCTTCCAAAAATTAGCAAGCTCATTGGTCGACCGCTTTATCCAAAAAATTTCAATTTTCAAACTTTTATTAGGATTCATCTATACATGATATGCTAATAAATCTGTGCCCATACGAATCAAAATTCTCTTTTCTCTGAGGAAAAATAATAGCATATTGATTCCACCTGTCTAAACTATTTTTATCATATTTTCAGTTCCGGGACCATGTTTTAGTAGTGACCATGATAGATCAGCCAGCAACAAAAAAAGTAACAAACTAAATGCAAAAATAATAGCACAGCTGAAAAGAAAACACCGGTTTGAAAAGACAACCAAAATTTGGAGAAAAAAGTGTAACAGAAGAGTTAAAACACTGCAACAACAATCTAGCACCGGCTGCAGAGATTACCGACAATTTCGGAAAAATTTTTTCCGGAAATAATTAATAAGTTGATTGTTAGCAAAGATGATGCCCATATTGTAAAGGATTTGCCCGTGTGTTGCCACAGCACCTTCACCAGACCACTGTATGAGAATAGGTATCTGTACTAATGGGCACTAGAGCTGTGTTGGTAGCGTAGCCTGCTAGTGTCAAGGCACACAACCCGTTATACAGTATCTAATAACCGGTAGTATTACGTCACTGTATACGGTAATTATTCAATCTAACTGTCCCGACTCGGAGACTTCCTGTTTCTCTTAATACAGAGATCTGCTTCCCAGCATGCAGATCTGGTGTCACTTTGTTTTTCAACTATTTAGCCGGCATGTGTATAGTTTATAGCCATCGTGTTAGACGGATTTGTGACAATTTCAAAGAGTGTAACTTAATATCTAAGAGTGTAATTCTCAACAAGTAATTCTGCTTGGCAATTTAACTGGCAGTATAAAAAGAGTTGTAGTGTATCAGCAACAATGTATTCAAACATAAAGATACAAAACTTACAACGAGAGGTGTTAAGAAGTGTAAATAGTCAACGATACTAGAACCCACTAGTAGTTCCATTCAAGACTACGAGGATGCACAACGTTACCCTAATGCTTCCAGTGTATCAATTCAACACAACTACTACAAGAACTCTGCCTGCTAGGCGATCTGCCCTAATACTTACCAAGATAATATGTAAATAAAACATTTGAAAGTTACAACATGTGGTTGGATAATACATAATCAGGCACAGTGCTAACCATAAATAGTAGCGCCAAAACACAGACATGTATAACAAACATAAAGACAAGCGGGGGTTTATCCACTAGGTTAAACGAACATATATGTAAACAATACAACCAAACTAGCTGGCGCTTCTCCGCCAAGTTAAACGTAAATAATTGATCAAATAGAAAAAAGATGGCTACCGGAACAGTTCGGCTTGGTTTCCCTAGCTTGATCTTGGCTGTCACGTCTCCACCATCTGTAGGAACAGAGGCTCTTTGGATTGCTAGGCATCCAGCATAACATGTGCTTCAATAAGGTAAGACAACTTCTGGCACATCTGGCTACCAACAGTCGCTCAAGCAATTCCATTACATAGGCTCCTCCAACTATTGTGCATGAGGTCGGATAGTTAACCATTTTTGGAGTGACTGTGGGTGGCGGAGGAGCCAGGAAGTATATACAGTGGGTAAAATACAGAGGGTATATACAGGAGCAGATACGAAAGAGTACACGGGAGAGTCTCAAAAGACTGTCGACATGCAGAACCCTGTAGTGCAAAGGAAAGAGATTGCTCAACCGTACGACCCTTGGCACAAGACCATGTGCACTGGCAAAGAAGAGAGATCGTATGGACTGCACAACCCATGACACAAATCCATGTGTATTTGAAACCATTATATGCGCACCCGGCAGAGGGAGTGAATGAAGGAAGAAGATGGTTCACACAGCTGGGTGAACTCCAGTTTCAGTGAAACGATAGAGGGCAGGACACCATCACTGTGGCTAAAATAAGAGGGGGCACCTTCTCTGTCTGACACGTAAACCCCACTAGGTGGAGGTTTCGGGGGAGGATGAACAGAACTTTGAAGCAATGAACAAGGAGCGTAGGGTGGCTCAGATCTAGCTGAATGGGGGCCACCACTTCAGTCGCCGTAGGAAATGTAGGGCGGAAGACAGCTACATCTGCAAGTTGTAACACGGGGGTAGGCTTTGAAAGAACTGCCTCTACTTTCTCTACAGGTACTGCACGATTAGCAGTGGCAGTTGCTGTAGGCACAGACCATCCCCTGGGAAGTGTTAAACCTTCCATGGGGGATAAGGGACCAGGTATCTGCTGCATGTACTTAAACGGTGGAAGGTGCCAGCTCAGAAGAAGGGTTACTGTAGAAAGTTTGTTTGGCTCAGGAAACCCGGCCAACAGCTCCACTCCTCTCTTCTTTGACGGCTGCAACTTTCCCGAGCTCTGCATAAGCTCCTGCTCCTTGGGGTTTTGACAAGGCTGAACATCTGAGCAATGGATGGGAGTGAGGGAGAGAGCTAAAGGGGAGAGGGGAGAGAGGGAGAGAGAGGGGGTAGAGAAGGCGAGGAGAGAGAGGGAGATAGAGAGGGGGTGGAGAAGGCGAGGGGGAGAGAGGGAAATCGAGAGGGACAGAGAGTGGGGGAGAGAGGGGAAAAAGAGGTAATGGAAGTGGGGGGGCAGGGTGAGGGTGAGGGACAAGGGGAGAGGGAGGGTGTGGAGGAGTGGGAGGAGGATTGGTTGAAAGGGTAAGAAGGGAAACAGGAAGTTGGAGAGGGAAGGTGAAAGTCGGAAAGAGACTCGGGAGCGGGACAAAGGAAATGGGGAAGGGAGAGGGGAGAAGGGAAAGGGTGGAGGTAAAGGGAGAGTGGAAGATCCAGGAGAGAGTTAGCTGGTTAGAGATTAGTGGTTCACATAGAGAAATATGTTATATATATATGGGAAAAAAGTAATATATAAAATACGTTGGTGACTTTATCTCCTAATTATACCTGAAGCTCAACCTAATAAGTAGGAAAGTTCACTTTCAGCGCACAAATTTTGAATCTCAAACTGAAATTGGGCGATATTCTTTTGCAATTACATGCAAAAGTGTGTGATTAAAATTTAATGATGTTGCAGTTAAAGCTTAATTCATGCTAATTTTGAAAAAATAGAGCAGATGAGATGGGAAACTAAAATTGAACTGCTATAAAGGGGTTAGATATGGAGCACATTTATTGTATACAAATCCATGCTCTGGGGAAACAACTGACTAGAGATTTTAGCAGCAGTAGTAGTAGCGGTAGCGGTAGCGGTAGCGGTAGCGGTAGCGGCAGCGGTGGCGTTGGCGTTGGCGGTGGCGGTAGCGGTAGCGGTAGCGGTAGCGGTAGCGGTAGCGGTAGCGGTAGTAGTAGTAGTAGTAGTAGTAGGTAATTGGCAATGATCATACAGAGAAGAAGCCTTTTATAGGGTTGGTTGATATGAAGTTAATTGCATCCCAATGTTACAACCAACAAACATCACAAGAAGTACAATGACCTGAAAAAGCCATGAACAGAGCGCATAAGCAAAAATACATAGTGCTTAATGACAACGATAAGACTATGGGTATGGTCTTCAGTCTTAGCAGCCTTAGATTCATGTTTGATGACAGGTACATATAGTGAGGTGCTACATTTGTCATCGTCGTGAGACAGGTTATTTCCGTCGCTCTAGCCCCTGGTCCATCTTGACATCGACTAGGTACAGGGTAGCATATCTGGTGAAGGTCACTGTAGGGCCGGTTAGGGTCACTGCAGGGAAGGTAAGGTAACTGCAGGAGCGGGTAGTACTCACCTTTCCTTCTTTTGTGGTTAGTCTCTATCTTGTCACTCTGAGAAGTCCCTCTAACTGAATTCATCGTTCAGAGTCACCTATATCATAGTAAAGGCGAAAAAAGGGCAGGTTGAGTAGCTAGCATCTACCGTTGCTGCAAATGGATCAATGAGAAAAACCTAGAGGCTTAAATCAAACCTGGAATTATGTATATTAGTATCTTTTCTGGATAAAATGTAATGTGTATTTCAACCTAGAGGTCATTTCACTGTTGAGAGTTTGAGAAGGAGTGTTTGAGTTCTCCATAAACGCCTCATTTAGTCTTGTTTTGTACTCAGCTTCAAGTATGGTCCTAGGATTTTGTAATTACTGGTTATACTTAGATTCACTGCCAGAGAAATAGTTGAATGTACATGCCAGGTTCTTCTTTCTTAACTTCATGGGGAGAAATTGTGGGTGAATTTAGTAGTTTCTACCCCCTGTAACAATGATTCGGCGCTGTACAGGCTACTGTCGTCAGTGTACTCATATCCAAGACAGAGATAGAGGTCCCACAAAAGCAAAAGTGAGACAAGAAGTTGGATCACACTCCCTCCCTACACCCCTGGCCGCTGCTGCTGCTCATCCCAACACCCCCCATGTCGCTGCCATAAACAGAGGACGCCCTATGCCCTCAGACACAGATCTGGTACAGGCCAATATGGAAGGTACGCACCCAGTAGCTACAATCTGTGCCGCTGTGGAGCGTAACACTTCTTTTACCCAAGAGCAGCTGGAGACGGGTAGCAGTGAACTCAAACAGTTGAGCCAGAGACAACCATCACCCAGGATTAGAGCTGACAGAGTGTTGGAGCTACATCTAGCTATCGGAAACCGCTCCCGGTGGTGCGCTATGTGTCCATACAGCCTAAGGGGTACGGTGATGTGGAGAACGCATTCCCTGGCCCATTCTGGTATCAAAAGAACCACTAAACGCCTCCAGTTGACTTGGTACTGGCCCGGCATGACAGCTGATGTCCGGACGTTGGTTTCCAGCTGTGAAGTCTGCCAAAGAGCAAAAAGTTAGGGCAATTGACCTAATCCAGTTCGGCAGAAAATGTTTGCCGGCAGACGTTGGCAGAAGCTACCGGTAAACCTGGTCGGACCACTGCCAGAGACAGACAGGGGCAACTTATCGATTCTGGTATTGACAGAGCAATTGACCAGGTGGCCGGATGCCTTGGCACCTCCAGATGCCAAAGCTCCAGTAATTGCCATTGCTTTGGACGAACGAGTATTTTGCTAACTATGCATACCGGAGCAGATCCATACTGATCAAGTTGCGCAGTTTGAGTCCAGCTTAATTAGAGAAGTATGTCCACTATGGAACATAGTGAAAACGAGAACTACGCCCTACCATCCTCAGGCAAATGGAGTGGTGGAACGCAATAACCGGGTCTGAGGGGTTCATTACGCTCCTTTCTGCTGAGAAGACAACCAGAGGAATGGGATCTAATGCTGCCACAGCTCATGCGAGCTTTCAGAGCCACCGCAAATTCCGTGACAGATGAGACTGCAAACTGCCTGAGGCTGGGTCGAGAGATGACACTCCCAGACCAAATTGCCTACCACCCACCCCTAAATGACCATGTTCCAGATCATGAGTACGCTCAAGCTCTCAAAGAACACCTAGAACAAGTAATTGATACCTTGAGAGAAGAGCAGAGTCAGATCCGGAATGAGGAAGGTTAGGAGCCTTCCCTGTATGCTCCGGGAGATCAAGTTAGGTTGGAAAGTAGGAGGCTGAGAAAGGGTGAAAACACAAAGTTGTAGCCTGAATTCGTTGGCCCATATCTTGTCGAAGAGGCCTATTCCAACCACACCTACCTCATTTCTCGGCAGGGGCAGATATCAGTAAGAAATGGAAGAAGGCTCAAGCCCTACAGCAGTTGCACTGACCCTAGGGGCAGGCTCCAGCTGCTATAGAACCGAGCTGGAGACCCAATATGTCGGATGCAGTGAGAAGGCGGAGGAGAGCAGTACCAGTAGATGAACCAGAATTACCCCTTATGTTGCCCCAACCAGTGGAGCCTGCACCCCAGGTGGTGGAACACCCGGTACAGCCACACATAGCAGATAGTCCACCAAACACCTCTGCGAATGGCCTACAATTCGGGCAAGATCTCCAGCCGCAAGAGCAGAAAGCAGAGAAAGTACTCCGACTCACCTCCTGGCTACACCCCCATAGCAGAAGGGAACCCCCCTCCAGTGGTGGAGTAAGCAGCAGACCCAGGAGAAATGTAGGGCCACCCATATGCAGAACAGGAGAACCGTCTAAGCCAGCCAACCCATTCTTGGACTCAAATGGAGCCCAGAGTCCAGTTCAACCACCCCCCCCCAAGCTCCAGACAAATTCAAGTTTCCCAGACAAACATAAATTAGCCGGATTGCTTCCACTAGAACTCCACCAACTGCTCTCTCTAAGTGTGACTCACAGGAAGTGAGTCAGGCTTGCGCATGTGCAGCTAAGCTTTGCAGCCAGCTCATTGCCACCAGTGAAGTTGAAGTGAGCAGACCTACTCTGTTCCTCCAGACCATAAACAAGTATGTACGAGCAACAAAGAGGGATAAGTTGCTGCCAGATCTGCTAGATGAGAAGGAGCTTCTGACCTCTAACTTGGAAAATTTCGAGCCAATGCTCTCCACACGAGAAGAAGAGCTATAAACTATGCAAACAGCTAAGCTGAGCCTGCCTGCATAGGAGCATAGCAGACAAACAGAGAAATTTGAAGCAGAAAACCGAATGGACTCACCAAACAACAATGAGGGTGGGTACAATCAAGGGGTGTAAGCCCACAGCTCTTGCAGTGATCCTCTAGCTTTGCAGTGTGGCTTACCTTCTCCAACAAGTGAAGCAGATTACCCTCAATTCCCTAAGAGGAAGACAGTAGCTGCAGAGATTTCCAAAGCCCCACCAACATTTTCAGCTAGAGCACTGTACAGTCAGTGTTTGAAACAAACTGTCTCAGATCAAACTATCAGTTACTATCCCTGGACTGGCTGTCATCACCCCCGGGCTGGCTGTCACCCTTACAGGGCAGGCAACCAACAGAGACAGGCCGGCAACCAACCGAAACAGGCCGGCGGCTGCTTCAGACGTTAGGGAAGGTGCTAAAGCGCAAACCAAGACAAGTAGGAGAGTTCGGTAGCAGAAACAAGGCCGCGCAGAGGCCAGTAGGGCTGACAGTACCTGAAATATTGAGGGCTGTTCAGACCCTACCCTGCCTAACACCTGGTGAGGGAGACCTTTTCTAAGTACAGAGCTCCAGTTATTGTTCCAGCGCAATGTTTTCCATTGTACGTTCATAAACAATATATATACTGATCTTGGGAAGGGAATATCCTACCAAATTTTTGATGATGTTTTGAGATTAGTGGCAAGGGCCGCTAATCAAGCAGAGTATGTGGAAGAATTTCGTAGTTGCTACACCCTGTAACAAGTTGTAGCAGTTGTGTACCCTTACCTTATGGTAGACAAGCCCAGACAAGCATAAACTGTTTCTAGCAGAGACCACTGCTGGAGAAGGCAAAGGCTCCAGCTACCAATTTACCCGATTGGACAATGAACGATCCTAGCAATATTACTGGTTAAGTTCTTACATGCTTGAGTGAACCTGTTGTTTTGTATATGGTAACAGTTTGTTATAAATTGTGATGTTGGAGCCAGTGAGCTCAGAAATAAATAACCCTTATACTTGCAAACATCTCTCTATTTACTTGTAATACTTGGAGTTGCAGTAGTCTCTTGCAGGCTTGTATATCTGTTAGGACATTTGGAACAGATCTTACCCCATTATGCCAGTATTGACTGGGTAGCTAGGGAATTGCACAGGGCTTGCAACGCAGGAGTTAAGTCCTTGCACAGCCAGTAGTAGTTGTGTCCAGTAGCGGACGGCGAAACCTGTTACAAAATGTCTATACAGGAACTGACGTTATATGAACTGTTAAACTGCATGTGAAAAGTGATAGCCTCTTTTGACAAAATAGACTCAGAATTTCACCATCAAAGCAGTTTTTGTGGCAAATTAGAAATACTACGATATTTTTTAAGTCTCTGACAGTTTCAATTTCATAACTTTAGATATGCACAATTGTGTTGCTGATGTTCACAAATACAACATCAGTATTCCTCGTGATGGAATTATTGAAGATGAAGTAGAATATCAACTCATTTGTGGAGAAAACAGTACCGCAGTTTCAGCTCTCGGGAGTAAGGGAGTTTGGAAATGTAGAAATGGACGATGGGAGGAAACGGCAGCATGTAAAAGTATTTGAGTTTTAATATTTTCATGAACATATGAGAGACTGAGTGGTTGTTTTTGTTGATTTATATTAATATCAAAAGGCCACTAAGCATGTTTTGAAAACTCACTATTTTTCAATGTTTGATGATTTTGCAACGGTCGTTTTTTGGTTTCAGGGAATGAGATAAAAGTTGAGGATCCTCCGACTGCAAATTTAGGTATCATGTTTACAGCAATCTCTGCTGCTGTTGCAGTAATATTGTAATGGATTCCGGTCTGTTACCACGGACATCCACTAGTCTCGAGTATTCTACCTCTCTCCAGAGGGGACACTGTACTGACCGACAGTGACAACTGTATAGGGCAACCGAATTACCCGGTAAGGCAAGAGCCCATGGCTCAGACAAACAGTACCGAGGTAGTGTTTGCTATAGTGGCTTTATTACAAAGCAGTCCTGAGGGTAATTATTCCTCTAGGTGTTTAGCAATATAAGAATACATGCTATGGCTCATTGTAATGAATGCACAGAGTAACAGTAGGAGCTCTCCTTTTATAGGAGAGCAAATGAGCACAAAACATATAAGAGACAATGCACAGGAAGTAATGCAACCAATGACATTAATTATATAAATACTCAACCAATCACAATGCAATGCAAGATAATACAAGGAGGTGCCAAGTGGCTAAGGGCGGAGTCTTTTCTCCTAACTGTCCAATGATGGCTCCTACAGGGTTCCCAGGCTGTATATAGAATTAGGTCCACTAAGTTGGTACTTTAGGGGTAGGCACTTCCTGTTTACGACCTTGACTAAGTTCCTGGACATCTTTATAGATCCTCGTCTAAGGCGGCCATCTTGTGCCGGCCCAGTACAGCTGTACCGGGTCGGTAGAGGTCACTACCGACCCTGCAGGGGTCAATACCGGCCCTGCTTACTATGCTACCGGCACAGTATGACTTCCTACCCAACAGCTATTAACCAAATGCTGTGGGCAGAAGTCTAGTGCATTGCTTCGCAAGGTTTCTAGTGTAAACTACCTGTTTACTCCTAGAGTGCACTGAAATCTACCACATACCTCTCTCCATTAAAGTCATAGCCTGGCTTTAATAACAAAATATCAAGAGCAGATATGTGTGGGGGTAACACCCGTACCCAGATTATATATTTGATTATATATAAAGTCAGGTACTATGCCATGAGATGACATAGCACCTCTCTCCAGAGAAGGTCGCCCTTGCAGGTGACCTCCCATAACTCAACTCCTCCTGGATCATAGGGGAAGCTAGTAATCAGCTCCTTTTCTTCCTCCACGGGAGGGCTTGATGCTTGTACCAATCGTATGGTAAGCATGGGCGTCACGTTCATTTGTGAGCGCGCGTCTACAGCAACATGTGCATTACCAGTTTTATGCAACATGTCAATGGGCTGCCTATAGTGCAGCGGGGCTTGCTGTACCATAGCGTCATGTATGGGTGCGAGCAGTGGCCCTGGAAGTTCTAGTGCTAGCAGAACCTTCCTCATCTCAACTTTAGGAGACCGCCGTTCCTTTTCTAAGGAAAGCCAGCGCCTTCTCTCCTCTTCCCACTGTACCGTGGGGGTGCAAGCAACATCCCGTGCCGGGGTGTGGTGCACTGTGCTGTGTGGCACTAAGGTTGGTGGTGAAGACGTCGTGGGACGTTCACCCTTAGCTGCCACCACAGGCTTTCTCTTTCGGTAAGCTCTACAAGGGTAACTACTGCCTTGTAACTTCTCAGTCTTCCCTGACTGAATCTCTGTAGGACCCCGGGCCGGTAGGGAGTCATCCCGGGCCGGCAGGCAGGCAGCATCAAGCGGTGGGCACTTGATCTCCCGCTCTTTCTTATCTACTGCCCTTATGAGGGTGTCAGCAGTCCCAACTTGTGGGAGAGCGCATACTCTACTGTCACCAGCGCATGGTGAGTCTAGAGGTACACGTTTAGCATAGCTAGGTGGGCTGCCACTCCGTAGTGCTAACGGATCTCGTGGTGTGCAGTTCTCAAATAACCATTTTGAAAATGCTGCATTTAATTGCTCACCCTCTTTCTCTTTCTCTGCTAGCTCGACCTTCTCTACCTTGGTATACAGCTCTGCCGTTGGCATTGCTTCCAGTACTTCTGTGTCTGCACAGTTGGCTGACGGACAATTATCAAGGCCTGCATCCTGCAGCAAATCTTCCTTTTGGTCCTCAAGCTCTATGCATTGATCAGCCGCCATGGCTAGTTGGGGGATGGTCCTGTCACTGTCACTGCTAGGTACGAGTGGCTGGTCTGTGCTGCAGAGTTGTTTACAACTTTGTCTCACTCTGCCCGGCTTAACAGGAAGGGTTCGAGTACTGGGAGGTTTTGGCCACTTCTCCAACATCTTTAGACGGTCAGCTATAGTGATTCTGTTCACTGGAGGTTGTCGGGGAGCTCCTCGGGTTAGTCTACTTTTCTTTGTAGGGGTTGGAGGGCTGAAGGGTGGCTGCCTCTTTCCAGCGGTGGGGGTCTCCTCTCTCCATCGCATGGGTGTAGCCAACGGGGGGGAAAACACTGTTTTGCCTATAGCTCCTACAGTTGTTGTCCGACCCGGCTCAAGTTTTCTGCCATCTACCTGTGGCGGGGGGCTCGTCACAGCCTGGTACATTCCACCTGTAGTTCTCTCTACAGCGGGTGGTTCTATGGGGTTATCCTCTTCTTCAGGGGTGTAAGGGGGGTTCTCCGTCGGCTCTGCTTGCGCTAGACGGACACTATCATTAAGTGGCCGCCCGTGCTTGTCCGTGCAAGGTAACACATGTCCGTCAATGATGACATGGGAGTCTGGAAACCTTAGGGCACACTCGTGTAAGGTGAGAAACGGCATGCCAATTATGGCATCTTCATTGATGTCACTAATGACGAAGTTAACGCTCGTTCTCAGTTTACGAAGCTGCAAGTTTACTTGCAGGGTACCGTAAAAGGGAATCCTAGACCCGTCAGCCATGAGTCCATGTGCCTCGCTGCGTTGCAGCGTGTCCTTCACCGACTGTGGCAATTGCTGATACAGATGCTTCGACAGCAAGTCGGTGGTGCAGCCTGTGTCAATCAACAGGGAGGCTGGTCTACCGGCTAACCTTCCAGCCAGGAAGTAGCTGGCCTGGTAAGGTCGCTCCAGCGGTGGCGCTGCCATTTGTGTTCTCCTGGGGGGTTGTCCACTCTTCTTCAGAGTTCCAGGACTATACGGGGTTGTGGGTGTGGTCCGGCTTGCCCAGCTGCAGTCAGCTGCCGGTGGCGCTACTGCGGGCGCCGGCCGTTTCCCGTCTGTCTGGGGTTGTTTGCAAAGTGAGCTGCGCGCTGAGTTCGGGGGCAGGTACTCATCATGTGACCTGGTTGTCCGCAGCCCCAGCAGCGTGTTGCAGGCTCTGCCTCCAACTGTGGAGCGGGAGCCGCCTGTCTTGCCGCTCTCAGCGACCGTAGCTCTTCTGTTAGTAGCTTTAGGCTGTCCATGACTGTTGTCATAGGATCCGGTATGGCAGGTGTAGGGGTGTGGTGTGTCTGCTGTACGGCAGTAGCGGTGGAGACACGTTGAGACGGGCCCTTGGCAACCGTCCTCATCCATTCCTCTTCCTCCTCGTCGGCATCCTCTTCCAACATCCGTACATGAGCCTGGCGCTCCTCAAACGGTGTCTTTATCTGCATATACTCGTTGCCAGCCCTGACTGCTTCGGCTACGTCAATGGGTTGCATGGCCAACAAGTGTCTTTGCAGGTAAGCATTTCCAACTGTGGTGCTGAAGATATCCAGCATCATCCTCTGCATGGGTTGGTTAGGTAGATAAGCATGCGCAATGCGCACTAGGCGCTCTACTTCACTTGCATGCTCTTGGAGCGACGTCTTGTGTTGGCGGCGTAGGCTGGTCAGCCGGGACATAGCTTCCCTGGGTGTTAGCCCAAAACGTGCTCGTAGTGCAGCAAAGATACCCTGCAGTTGTGGAGGCTTTCCACAGTCCAATGCTTTACCTCGTAATGCATCCCTTAGGTATAACATGGCCGTGTTCTCTGGCCACTCATTCATTTCGGCTACCTCAATGAATCGGCTGATGAAGTACTCGACGTCTCCTTCGCCATCGAACTTCGGAGCCTTTAGCCTAGCTGGTGCATTATCTTGGTTGGGCCTCATCATAGCCGTCAATGCTTCGGTCAATCTATCAATGGCTGTAGCTTCTGGGTTGCCAGCGGGTGCTCGACCAGCGCTGCGTGCTCTCTGGGTGGCCATTCTTTGCAGATAGAGGAGTGATCTCAACTCAAATCTAAGAAATGGTCAGTACAACTGGATCCCGGGCCGGTATAGGTTAGATCCGGGTCGGTAGCTGTGTTTCCAGTGGCTCTAGCAGATCTAGGGGTTGGTCCAATGGATACTGTGGCAGTATCTGGCACTCCGTCGCTTGTAACAACCGTTACGAAACTTCTTGTACTGCTGCAGGGCGGAGCGAAGCTCTACGGGCCTACAGGCAGTAGTGTAGTGACACTGTAAATGGATACAGTGCCGGGGTCACTGTTACCAGCTGAGTAACACTCCAAGCTGAGTAACCTCTGGTAGCTGAGTCTGTATAGCTGATACACGACTCTCTCTTCTTTTCGCACAGTGCCGGTATCTCTATGTCCAGGTCGGAGCGAACTCTACGAGCCTGTAGAAGATACGGTAGCGTCTGTACTGGACTGCTGCAAACGGAGCAAGCTCTACGGTTGATGCAGACAGCCTTTAGTAGTGGATACTGTGCCGGGATAGCTGCTGCAGTTCGGAGCGCACTCAAACGAACCTGCAGAGAAATCCGGTAGTATCTTGCGTCAATTGCTCTTCCGATCTACTACTTCGGTAGATCAATTTCTCCTCCTCTCTCCAGATCTACACCCGGTAGATCACTTCTCTTTCCTCAGTGGTAGCTGGCCTGCAGTGCATTCGCAGGGCCAGAGGGTAGCATGAAAGAGCACAGCGTGGGAAGGTACCGTTTATCCCACCGCTGCCACCAATGTAATGGATTCCGGTCTGTTACCACGGACATCCACTAGTCTCGAGTATTCTACCTCTCTCCAGAGGGGACACTGTACTGACCGACAGTGACAACTGTATAGGGCAACCGAATTACCCGGTAAGGCAAGAGCCCATGGCTCAGACAAACAGTACCGAGGTAGTGTTTGCTATAGTGGCTTTATTACAAAGCAGTCCTGAGGGTAATTATTCCTCTAGGTGTTTAGCAATATAAGAATACATGCTATGGCTCATTGTAATGAATGCACAGAGTAACAGTAGGAGCTCTCCTTTTATAGGAGAGCAAATGAGCACAAAACATATAAGAGACAATGCACAGGAAGTAATGCAACCAATGACATTAATTATATAAATACTCAACCAATCACAATGCAATGCAAGATAATACAAGGAGGTGCCAAGTGGCTAAGGGCGGAGTCTTTTCTCCTAACTGTCCAATGATGGCTCCTACAGGGTTCCCAGGCTGTATATAGAATTAGGTCCACTAAGTTGGTACTTTAGGGGTAGGCACTTCCTGTTTACGACCTTGACTAAGTTCCTGGACATCTTTATAGATCCTCGTCTAAGGCGGCCATCTTGTGCCGGCCCAGTACAGCTGTACCGGGTCGGTAGAGGTCACTACCGACCCTGCAGGGGTCAATACCGGCCCTGCTTACTATGCTACCGGCACAGTATGACTTCCTACCCAACAGCTATTAACCAAATGCTGTGGGCAGAAGTCTAGTGCATTGCTTCGCAAGGTTTCTAGTGTAAACTACCTGTTTACTCCTAGAGTGCACTGAAATCTACCACAATATTGAGGTAATTATAAGCCTTTGATTTCTTTGTGCGCGACAGTTTTAAGAACTGATTAAAGTTAAACTGAAGTTAAAAATGTTTTTCAATAAAATGTATTCGTGGATCAAATATTTTTTCTGTCTAAAATCATCTGTTTTGCTATTTCTATTTTAAAAACTGTTTCATGATTACAATGCCTGCAACTGAAGCGGTGGAACCTTTATGCACCAAGTAGAGATAATTGTGTACTACAGTTGTTAAACAGAAGGCCATAAAACGTTTCGCAGCAGGCAAAAAAACTTTCCTTCATGCCTCTAAAAAAACAGTTACTCCCTTGCTGCAGTTTTTCGTTTGGCATACATCTTTCAAGTGGATTCACTACAGCTGGATACAATGTTTGATTTTTTGTTGCATTTTTATTATTGAAACCAGTGTGGCTGCATTAGTAGTATTGTAGGAGCAGATTCCGGTATGGTGTCCAAAGACAAGAAGGTTCTCTTGGTTCCAAGTGTCTTTTGTCGGCACCAGTTACCACGAGAACCTGAGAAGTACCTTTTTGTGTGCACCCGGTGTTAAAATTTAGTTTTTATTTTACTTTTGTCTGAACTGAGTATTTTTTGTAGGGGCTGCTTATAAGTTAAGATGTGTGGGTTGAGTGGTTTATAAGCATTTCATGCATGTTTTGTTCAAACCGGGGCTTTGTATTGTGTTCGATTGTTGGATTAGCATTACATAGTTATTGATATAGTTTTATTACAAAAAATAAAATTCGAGCTATTTAATTTCATATTCATGTCCATGTACACATCTATGTCCACTTGTGTCCATATACATGTACATGGATATTTCCATTTATTCTTATGTCCATACTTATGTCCATATCCATGTGATTATATAATGATGTACTTGACTAATAGTTATGTAATTATGCATACAAAGACCATCGTATTTAAGTTAAAGTTGAAGATAAAGGTTTTTTTATCTTTTCACCAAAGTCTGGTAGGTTCTGTTGTTACTCTATCAGAAAATACTTGTCTTTTAGTGTACAAATATGTGAGCCCTTGTTCTAGTTGTCTGTACAACAACATTTCTCAATATTTTAATATGAAGCGACGATTTTTTCCATTAAGTGACTCCTCTGTGCTCAACACATTTGGATAACTGTTTGTTTTAGTCGTTAATCTGCTTGATTAAACCTTTGGAACTGAGCTTGATTCATTTTTCTTCCGAACAGTAGTAGGATTTGGAGACGAGCACAACAATTCCATCTCCCATAAACTCCTCTTTGAACAACCCCATGCGTTCTTTGTCCATGTTTTAGCACTTTTTCCGCATTAATCAGGCATGTCCCATTCTGCATTCATTGCTTTAATCCTCAAAAGCACATCCCTGGTTATGGTTATGAAAACCAATTGGTTTATTTGATATAAAACTATCTTTTCACATCCGCTTTCACCAATGTTTCTAAAGATCCGTTCGAACACATGTATCTGTATTTATTATATCGTACTGGAAATCAGTTCTGTCAATGTATCTATAATTAAAACGGTGGTTGTATTCTTTACAGTTATGTAAAGTGATTGACATAATGATTAACAGCGTAACCTATAAACACAAAATAGCTTTTGTAGTGACTTTAATTAGATTTAGAGCTTGCAATTTGTTTAGCACTTTTGAGTTTGTAGAAATCCTTTGCTGTCTCCTACGTGTAATTAAAATTATTCCCTGAATACGAATTGAGGCTTTTCTGGAGCAATCGACATGCTTGAAATTTGTATGTTTTTCCTTGTCGGTGTTTGTTTGGCCATAAGCAGCATTTTCTACCAACTCACTGATAGTGGTGAGCAATTTTTCACTAGGATTCATATATCCGATTCTCCTGATTCTCCTATGATCTGAAACCGATGTTTCAAAAGCCTCAACAGTTTTTCTATCAGCTTTTACACTTTTTACACTTTTGTTTCAAATACCACTTTAATGATGGTGTAATTAGCAACATTCTCACTCCTAATATGCGTCAGACTAGTGAGCACTCAGGTTTTTAGGAATTCCCTCGTTTCGGGAAAGACTCTCATCTCATCGCTCAAGTGCTTGCTACAAAACATTGTGTTTTCAAAAACTTGGAGAAATTTTGGAAAATTTATCCATCAGTTCTTTGGGAACTTTAGTGTCAAATTTGCAAAATTCAAGGACATTTTCTGATTGAACTCTCCACCACTTCTTTTTGACTCAGTTCTTTTCAATTTATTTGGGATGGAAAACTTTTAAACTGTGCCAAAAAATCTTTGCACATTTGTTTGAGCTTTTTCACGAGTAAACCATTCATAGTCCCAACTCTAACCAGCGGTGTAACCTATCACCTAAAAATACTAAACATCTTGCACCGGATCTTTATACAGGTTTGATTTGATTTTTGTCCAGCAGGCTGAAACCCTTGACGTGAAGCGTTGTTAAAAGAGCAGCCGTGTCCAATCCAAAAAACATCTATGAAACTGAAAGAAAATTTTATTTTCGACGGAAAATCCATCAATCGGTAGACCTCGTTGCCCGAAAGAGACTTCTCCTCCATTAAGCTGATGTCTGATGTTGATTTTCTTTGCAAAAAGTTGGTACTGTATCAAGCGGTGCAATGATTTGATGAATCTCACTGGATCAGCAACAAAAGACTTACCATTGTTTCTCTTCAAGGATACTTCGTAGGCAGCGACCGCAACATGTGCCATAGATAAAGAATATTTGCGACAACTCCATAGATCTTGTCACAAGTTTTTATTTCTTTTCCGAGCCAATTTTTTTTATCCTTTTATTAATGCCCTTTTTCAGTATCTGTGCATCACCAGACTGGGTCTTCAAATGATGCTTTTTTATCAAAGAATGCAAATCTACATTGCAGTTGGCAGTGAGACAAATTGGGAGAGCCTGCCAGAAGGAAACAATGTGTTCTCAGATATCCAAATAGGAAGAAAGCTGTGGAAGAGATGGTTGTGGAGCTTTGTTAAACATTCATTACATTAGTAATCCTGCTAAAGATATACTATCTTTCAACAGATCGATCTCATGTTCTCTGTAGCTTGCCCTTTGTCTTTCAAAAGCTTGAATGATTTTTGTTACGTCCAAGTTGTTGTACATATTTAAAAATCTTTCATCACTCTCATGCTTTCATCTTTCCATGCTTTTTAACCAATGGCGTACTCTTCTTCACTCATTGTTTCAACGTAGTGTAAAAACCTTGTATGGGTGGTGTATTTTCTCACTGCCATTGGCTCAAGTTTTCCATTCATTCGTAGGAAGAAAATCCTTTGGCAGCTCAGCATTTGTATACTCTCAGATTAATTTCGTTGATGGATCCAGGGACAATAAAGTTTGTAAAATTTAAATGCAAAAATAGATTCTATACCAATCACAGGCATCTTGCTTTGTCTTCCGACTCGAAAAAAATGAAATATTCTGTCAGAAACATCTGCTGAGTGTTGTAGCAGAATTCCTTTGGTCACGTTGATTTCGTAGCTCTGGAAATTTGATCTTAAAATAAGAAATTTTCCATGTACTTTATCAGATCAACCAGAACTCTGGAGGTCCCTAATTTTTATCTTACCTCATTTCTGCGCAAGAGACGATCTATCGCAAAAAAATTTTCATTGAGTTTTCCAAACGACTTACCTTGCCTTTTACGCATTTTAAGAGTTGTGAAAACAATTTTTTCACTCGGATGTGCGCTTTTTCGCTAATGATTGAATCAATCTTTCATTGCATGTTTATCATCACCATTTTTGCTAATGCACTAAGGCAGATCAAAACCGGAGTCTTTTGAACAAATGGAGTTAGCCAAGAGCTTATGTTCGCTGGTGTAGAAGGTGGTGTATATATCTTTATAATCGGCGCATTCGGGTGGCAAACACTTGATGTCACACTTGGAAAAACACTAAGAGTATCTCAAAGGATCATTCGTGGTGAGGTTTAATCGGAATTGCTCCTTTAGCTTATCAAAAGTTAAAGCTCTAAATTTTTATTGACCTCCAAAAAACTGCATGGTCGACAAGTTTGAGGCGGACCACCTGTGTCTTTTCAGATTACCAAATCTGTGAAAACAAGTCAAGTCTTTGGACATTTGTAAGCTCTTGCGTATCCTTCCAAATTTGTGAAGCTGATAAAGTGATTGACATAAAGATCCAGATAGATTTTTTTCTTCGTATCTCACATTCTAATTTCAAATAGCTGTTGAAGTCCCGTCTTCATTTAAAGCAAACACGGTTGTCTTGAACTGAAACACTTTTTCTAAATCACAAAGTCCTGTTGTTTCACTCCTTTTTTTGTTTACGTTACTCCTGTAAACTCTCGCTGTTAGACCAACTTTGATTTCACAACTGATGAATCTTTGATAATCATTGAGGTTTTGTTCCGTCAAACATTTTGTTGGAGTTTTTGTATAGCCTTCTTTTTTTCTGCAGTTCCTTATGTAGTGCTGAACATCTGAAAAAAACAACGATTGTTCATGACTAGTTTTCCATTCTGCTTTTTTATTATGGTTCATACTTAGCTTTTGTTGAAAATGAGAGAGGGTAGAGTCATTGGAGGTGAACCGATTCTTCCCATTCCGATCAATTTGTAAAAGCAAAACGTATTGATTGTGAACAACATCGGTCTTCAAGCTTTACTTCATTTATAAACTCAAACTACAAGTACGATGATTGGTCTCAACAATGCCGGTGATTAATTCATCGACCTGTTTTTGGGCTTCCAACAAGCCAGTTCTTGGATATACGGCGGTGTTGTTAGCTGATGAGTGAAAATAGTAGAGTTCACCATCGTTTTTATTTTCCAGTATACAAGGTACGCTGTAGATGACTTTTGCTCTCGAACTCAACCATCATGATGGTATTTTTCAATCTTTAATACCTCATGATCTTTATTTCCCATCATTGGAGCATTCTCTTCAACAGAATCTGCCGCAATCGGATCCATATTTTCAACTATTTCACTAGCATCAGTTTCTGGCTTTCCACACCCAATCGTAGCTGATTAACTGATTCTTCCGGTATTTGAAAACAGAAAAAAATTTATTCACACTATTTCCGATTGAATTTAATTCCATTTGTTTTTTTTGCATTTATTGCATGCTAAACTGATTCTTGTCTAGAAAAGAGATGATAACTCATAAAAATGCTGCTTTGAGACGTGCACTCTGTACAGAGTGCACAACTCAAAATCTTTAATAACACGCTGATTACTAAGAGTCTCAGTATTTTCAGTAGACGGTGAAACATGAAAAGCAGCTGATTTCTCTTGACGAGCATTTCAATTTCGATCTCTTTCTCATATATGCATTCATCATCTATGTATTCATCATCTATGTATTCATCATTTATGTATTAATCATCTATGTGTTCATCATATATCTTTTCATCATCTGTGATTCTGAGAGCTATGTGATTGTTGACAAGCTAATGTTGGCCATAGAGGAGGGGCAAAAGTGCTTGACAGCCTTCATTACTGCCAACAGGTCTCCCCTAGTCACACAGTAGTTGCGCTCCTGCAGGCTGAGTTTCGTGTTGTTGTAAGCGATTACTCACTCGCCACCTTCCTGTGCCTGTGACAGCGCAGCAACCGCAACCACATTACTAGCTTTGGTGTACACTGTGCACTGTAGTTTTGGGTCCGGGTAACCAAGCACAGGGGCACAGGCCATGTCTACTTTCAGCTGCTTTAAAGCGATCTCTTAGGCTGGGGACCACTTCAACGGAGCATTCTTCTCGTGAGCCAGGTAAGGGGCCATGCCACTGTGGTGAAGTCAGGAATATACTGCCTCTAGTACCTCACGGTACCCACGAAGATCTGCAACCCCTTAAACTCCGTGGGTGTTGGCCAATGAGCTATAGCAGATATCCTAAATACCTGAACTCTGGCTTGAGCAACTCACATTTGCTGTGACTGATCTTCAAATAGGCCTACTGAAAACGTTGAAAGACCTCAGCCAGGCATCGGATGTGAGTGGGGAAATCAGGGGCAATAACAATGTCATTAAGTTAGAGTAGAAAAGTTTTCCAATGGAGACCCTCGTGGTATCTTTTCCATCATCCGTTGGAAGGTGGCTGAGGCTGAGGTGAGACCAAAGGGGAAGACCTTCCACTTCCACATTTTGTAATGTGTTGCGAACGCAGAACTTTCACTGGCTTCATCATCCAAGTAGACTTTCCAGTAAGCACTGATTATATCTAGGGTGCTGAAGAACCTGTTTCTCAATATGACGCCTAGGCTCTCAGTGATGTGGGGAAGTGGGCCAGCATCTTGATGGGTAACCGCATTTAGACGCCTGTAGTCTATCCAGAATCACTACACACCATATTTATTTTTCACTAGTACTACGGGGAGCTCCATACCCCTGATGCTGCTTCTATGAGCCCACGCTTTGACAGTGGCTCCACCTGCCTCTGTGCTTCGGCCTCCTTCTCTGGTCCGAGCCAGTGGGATGGCTGGCGAACGGGGCAAGTTCCAGGAAGTAGGAGATGGTGTGTGTCACCATAGTGGTTGAGCCAACACCATGGTCTTCAGCGCTAAGCATGGCAGCATGCTGTTATAGCAATCCAGCTACATGTCATGATTCATGTTTATCCTTGCACCGTGGCAAAGCGGCTGTGCACAGCTCAGAAATGTGAGGGGGTACTGGGCCACAGGGGGCATGGTCAGGTAGAGCAAGGAAGGCATGGCAATTTCGCACATTGGGCGCACTTCCTCAGCGCTCATTCCTCTGTGGTGACCAACCGTGCTGCCTGCTTTGAGTTCCATTGGTTCAACCAGGTGCATTCAGGCTAGCGGCTATTGAAGGTCTTCTTGGGCAAAATTTTATTAATATGAGAGGTAGATAGTTCTGTGTTGCAACTTTACACAGGGTGGAGGATTCCATACCCTTGGGGTATTTGAGTAGTACGGAGGACCTATATGTTGTTTATCAGTAAGGGGCATCCTTGCCGGTACAGCGCATCTTTTTGTCTGATACGACGATGGAATACTCACTAAATTTTAAAAGGCAGTCATTGCAGTGTGACAAAGGGGGTTCTTAGAATAGCACCTTTGCCTATGTGGTTGACCTCAAATGTGGCTGTAGACTTCTTGTCAATGAAACGAAGGGCAACTCTTATGTTGCCGTAGAAAGGGATATGAATGCTGCACTACAGGGGGTTTGTAGTGCAGCAGGTATCAAAGAGGAGCGTGACTGGTTTGCTTCCTCTTTCGCCTGCCGGAAAGTAGCTTCCGCAATAAGGACATTTGATCTCGTTGTAGGAAAAGCAAATGCGTTGAATCTTTGCAGATCTACAGGGAGGAGGCGACACTCTATTACTAGGGTGTGAAAAGTGCTCCACTGCTGGGCTGGCTGGCTCAACTGCCACAGGAGAAAAGAATGCTGGTGCTTATGGGGACTCGCAGGTGGTAAGGCAGTTGAGTCAGGCAAGACATGTATGGTGGCAAAGGTTTTATAGGGCTCTGCATCTTTTGACACTCTTTCCAACACTGCATTGCAGTTAGGGGTGGTGAGCTGCCAATTAGGCGAAGTGGATGATACTTTCTTCTGAGGAGGGAGCGAAAAACACTGGGTTATACTTTTTCAACCTTTCTAGTTTTTTCTTCCATCTTTGTGCCTTTATGCAGCTAGTTTGAGGAATGACTACTACTACTACTCTGTTTTGCCTGACAAGTGCCCGTTAGCATGGCGGTTACGTGTGCTACTTGCTGCCACTGCCTCATCTGCTGCATCTCCACAGCCAGATATTATGTCGTCGGAAGTAACTTAACAACCGCGTCTTCCTCCGTTATCATGAACTGTGAGTTGTGAGGGTAGCAGTTCATGCAGGAGTAATTAGAAGCAGCTGGATATGGGCGAGACGCATCCATTCGAGCCAGTGACACTACCACAGCCATCTGAGGATGATGGGAATGGGTCAAAGAAGGTTTGCACGGTACCTCATCCTCTTCTTTGGCAGATTTAGGATCCGGCAATCAGTTTATGGGAAGGAACTCACCTCCAGCACGCACCGATTTTTCCAAACTCTGTGGGTACACTGTTTACAGGTGCAGATACTGGGGACCTGTTGTAGAGGAGAACGCTTCTACAATCATGTGTTCCTTGTGTCTAGCTGGTAGGTCTTCATACGCGAACCAGACTCACC
This sequence comes from Cryptosula pallasiana, assembly GCA_945261195.1. Lineage (NCBI taxonomy): Eukaryota > Metazoa > Bryozoa > Gymnolaemata > Cheilostomatida > Cryptosulidae > Cryptosula > Cryptosula pallasiana. Next base: position 19,649,627 of record OX183131.1, on the reverse strand, counting down.
TCTCCACTTCATTACTGTGTTCTTTGATGGAAGCGTAGTGTGGTTACTTCAAGTATCATCTGTCATAGGGCTTCATCGCATGCCAGGCCGAGACGGGCAGTGAGGGCTGGAAATATAGCTTGTTGGGTATTTGGCTTCCTATATTTTAGCGCATCACCACATAGTGCTTCTCTGACGTGCGGCAATGTTGTCGGGCGTTCCATTGATTAGCTTCAGCCACTCTAGGATTATTTCGATGAAATACTCGACATCACCTTAACTTAACCTTAACGTTAACCCTCTGAAGGGCCTGTCTGAGCCTGTCTGAAGCAGCGGCTCCTGCTGTGTCTGTTGGTATCTGTCCGGCGCTCCTGGCTCCCTGAGCCGCTATCAGGTAAGGGGTTTCCGCTTTTCAACTGGGGGTTAATTGATTGGGGTAAGTGGTAACAGTATACAGTGGCCAGTAGCTAAACTTTGTGTAAGAGGTCTAGCAGTGTCTGTGAAGTGGTAGTCTGGATGCTACCAGACAGCTGCTAGTACGATGAAAAGGGCAGATGGAAAAATAACAGTGTCTGGGGATTGGTAGTTGGGTGGCTGCTTGACATACTTATTTGGGGAGATGTAGCCAATACTCGGGTTATTAGGAAAGAGGAGGGGTGGTGAAGGGCCATTTCCCACTTCTCTAGTAGTGTCTCTATTCACGGAGTCCCACCGCTGCCACCAATGTAAATATTTTCTTTGTGCCTTGTGTAACAGTTATGCCTTTACCAAACACTACTGGATAAAGTTAACCATTTAAAGCGCTGTAACCGTACAGTGCACTGTCCTGTTGCTCACACTTGCTGTAGCTGTAATCATAGTACATGGTTGGGAGCGCTACCGGTGATGTAAGTAGTAATATATGAGCAGATCTCCCTACCAAGTGTTTTTTTGTGGATTAGACCTTGGGGGTCATGCAATGGGTTACGACGTTGGATGGATTCGCCGAGTTTATATTATATTTTATTTGAGGGGTATTTGAGTGGCATTTGAGTGGCATTTAAGTGGCATTTGAGTTTTGATTATTTTTTTACTTGATTTGAACTCATATGGCAGCTAGATTTTGAATGTATGGTATTTAAGTTTTGATAATTTTTTTACATAATTCGAACTGATATGGCATCTTGAGAGAGAGGAGAGAGAAGAGAGAGAGGAGAGAGGAGAGAGGAGTTTTATCTACATTGAATAAATATATTGATCAAAAATGAAACATTATAAGATTATATACATTGATTACATAATAAGTAGGGAAAATCTTCCTATATAATATAGCTAGAGTCAGTAAATACTAAGTAATACAAAGCACTACAACTTGTAACGACAATCAATACATACATACATACATACATACATACATACATACATACATACATACATACATACATACATATGGTATCTTGAGAGAAAGAAAGAGATAGAGGAGAGAGGGAGAGAGAGATTCTTCAGTTTTCTATACATTCATATATATATATATATATGGTTAATTATGTACATATTTATGGGTATATTTATATCTACATAGAGAGAGAGGAGTTATATCTACATTGAATAACTATATTGATCAAAAATGAAACATTATATGATTATATATCTGATTACATAATAAGTAGGTAAAATCTTCCTATATAATATAGCTAGAGTCAGTAAGAGAGGAGAGATGAGTATTTGGTAGAGAAGAGAGGAGAGAGAGGGGCTTGAGTGTAAATATTTATTTTAGTTATTTACATAATAAGTATATTGAGTACTATAAAATATCTTGGAAAATCATCAAATTAGTCCTCTAGATGGTTAAAATTTACAGTATTTGGGAAATAACTACTACTTTGTAATTATTAATGAAAGAAGTTATGAAATAGCAGTGAGTAATTGAGTAATTCAGTAAGGAAATTGGCTGGAATCGTAGTAATATTTTTAAATACAACATTGCTTTGCAACGACTATTAACGAAAGCAATTATGAAATGTTGATGAGTAACTAAGTAATCTAGTAAGGAAAACTGATTGAAATCACGGTAATATTTGTTAAAAGAAACTTGTGACATGTTTTATCAATGAAAAAATCAAACAATTTTCAAATGTTTACGAGTAACTAAGCGTTTCAGAAGGAAAAGTCAACTGGAATCACGTGATAATCGTTTTTGAAATATTTACGAAGATGATGAGTAACTAAGTAATCTAGTAAGGAAAACTGATTGAAGTCACGGTAATATTTGTTAAAAGATACTTGTGACATGTTTTATCAACGAAAAAATCAAGCAATTTTCAAAATGTTTACGAGTAACTAAGCGTTTCAGAAGGAAAAACCAACTGGAATCACATGATATCCGTTTTTGAAATATTTACGATGAACACAATTACGACATTGCTGTTATCAACAACAAAATCAAGCGAGTACCAAATGTATACGTGTAACTAAATGATTCAGTCGGCAAAAGCCGATTGAGATCATGTGACATCCGTTACAAATATTTACGTTAAGTTAGCAACGAAAAAATAAATATTTCTTAGAATATCCGCTATAGCCAGTTACGATAATTTTTTACTCACCCTAAAGGTTTCAGTCCATTTTCGGTCAGATCAAAATTTATACGAGACGATTTAGGTATTATTTCAGTCGCCGTAATGTTACCAGTTCATTTTCACACGTTTTAAAAAGTAATTAATTATAATATAGCGCAAGAGTCATTAATCACCACCTCTCACCTAATCTTATATGTTTTGATCTTTTTAATGTTATGCGTTATAAAGACGCTCGAGGAAAGTCATTAATTACACCTAAGCACTATTTATTAGCATGTTATTTTTATTTAAAACAGACAATGAACAACCATAGACATCAGAATTATCGGTTTATCAATTCAACCTAAAAAGGAAGAGAACTTGATTACATTTATCTCCTGTTTTTATTGTGTTTGATTACATATTAGTGAATGTAGTCGCAATCTTTCACCAAAAAGTTAATGAGCATTCCAACTCACTTCCAACAAAACGGATTTATGGTTATACCTCTAATTTTAGTTATCTCCGCTATTGGTCTCAAAAAACATGACCGAAGCATGATTTTATCCACTCGTTTTATTAGTTAGACTGTTACTTTTCTTAAAATATCTCATTGTTTTTGTGTGAAATACAAACATTATATCAACATACATATACATATTTAAATGCTATCAGTTACCTGTAAAGTATTTTTTACATTCCCCTAACTCATACTTAATGTTGTAAACTATAATTGAAGTTCTTGCATTTTAATTCACTGTCTGATGATATAAAGATGGAACTACACTGCATCAATGTTTTGCTGTTGATGTGTCTATATGATTGTTTGTGATGTATTTAGTCAACTACATAGATCAAAGTAGTATGTGTTGTAGTAGAGTATATCAATAAACTGCAATTGAACTAGTTATTAAATGCTATCAGATACCTGTAAAGTATTTATTACATTTTTAACTCATACTTAATGTTGTAAACTATAATTGAAGCTCTCACATTTTAATTTACCGTCTGATGATATAAAGCTGGAACTACACTGCATCAATGTTTTGCTGTTGATGTGTCTATATGATTGTTTGTGGGTATAATCAGTTGACTACATGGTTCGAAGTAGCATGAGTGTTGTAGTAGAGTATATCAATAAACTGCAATTGAACTAGTTAATCACACATCATATTTTTGCTATAAAATATGTTTGAATGATGTGAGTTGTCATTCAAATGAATTGTAAGTTTCATCCTAGCTAGATATATTTAAAAGAGTGACAATCTAGGACTTGTAAAATTTGTTTATCCAACGCTCTACATTCAAAAATTTTAGCTAGGTAGAAAAAGTTTACAGGAGTGGATGGTCCAAAAATTTTAGCTATGTAGAAAGGGAGTTTACAAGCATGTGTGTAGTGCTTAAGCTTATTAGTCTATCTAATCTCTATCTTCCTATTTTTTTAACCAACTTCCTAATTGGCTTCCACTTTTTTAAAAAACAATATCATTTATCATAGTAATAATCAGAAAATCAGTCTACAAATTAATCTTGATAAATGACTTCAATGTTTTGTATATAAGAGAAAGCATTGTTTCTAAGCAGTATCAGTTTTCATTCATACTTCATTTCAAGTATTACTCTGCAAAACAACAATGGCTAGCAATATCCCTACAACAAATGAGTAAGTTATTTTATACTATCTTTTACAATTTTGTTGCAGTTACATTTATAAATTTATACAATTGTATATATATATATTACTTGTAGGTCTACAACCTCAAATGAGGAGCTACATGTAAATATAGAGGAAATCGATTTCAGTGCTATGTAAGTATATTATTGAAACTTTATCATTCAACTGTATTATATAGAGTTTTTAATTAATCACAATCTTGAATTATTGTTTTATTAAGCTCTACCGATGATGAAACATTAAAGTGGTTGGATGAGTGTTTTGCGGAATCAGAGGAGGTAAAACAGACCAGAGCTAGCGCACAATCAAAGAAGGAGGTAAAAAAGACCAGAGCTACCACATACATTGCCATGAGTAAGTTTTTTTTCTGTTTTATGAAAAATGTAAATTTTTCTGTAGGTAAAATGATAACGACTCTACATTTACTACATTATTTTTGTAGAAAAAACATCTACACGCTTTATCGGGAGCGCTCAATGTATAGGGAAGGATGAATCCTTTCTCTCGTACGACCAACACACATTTGAATGTAAGTATGATGAAAATATTATTTACTACATACTCATTCAGTTTGATAATTTTTTCAAAAATAACATCACTACATTCACATTTTTTTATTTTAGTTCAAGCGGAGAATCCTGAACTTAAAGAATTCAAAGAGTCAATTATCTTAGATGGAAATATAAAAGAAGATAGAGAGTGTTTTAAGTGTAAGTGCTATGTGTTATCTTTATATACATATACCATACTCAAGCAGGCTATCTATATATAATGAGAATTTGTTTATTTTGCTTGTAGATGCAGATAACAAAAGGACAAGGTATTTTCTTTCAGTGCTAACGATATTGCTTATAGCATTTTGTACAAAGTTGCTGACTGAAGCACTGAAAGAAAAAAAAAGCAACATTTTGTGTATATTTTGTGGTAAGAATTTTAAATTAGGAGAGTTGCATGAGCCTGGCCGAGTTGTTTCAAGACATTTCTTTGCTCACTTGTTTATTTTTTATTGTTTATGCGGAAAATCACATACAACATTGAGAGATCTCCAGCAACATAGTTGTATTTTAAAAACTAAAATGTTTTTTATTGTTGATATTGATAGTTATAATAATTTTGTTTTATTTATTAATAAAAAATATTCTGATTTAGTTAAGGATATTACTTTTCCAAAAAATTTTGCGTTAGTGTATCTCTATCCAATAGAAGGTCATTTTTCTGAAAACATTGTTTTAGATTTTGAATTAGGGAGTAAATGGTTGGCAATAGCTAAAAAACCTGCTGCTGGAGATCAAAAGCTTTTACTTAAAAAACAGTGTAAAAAAATGAGAGCACTTATATCTTCAGATTCTGATCTTTCAGAAACTGAAGAAAGTAATAATGACTTAATTTCTGTTGTTAGTTCACAGTGCAGTCCAAAAACCAGTGTTTTAGAATCTAATACTGTAATAGATAATCCTAAAACTCAAGTAGATTTAAAAGAAAGCCAAAAGATTGATGATAAGAAAATTGATATAACTTCAGTTAAATTAATTTTGAATATAAAAGATGGACTGAAAAAAAAGGGTTTTAATGATTGTGTTAAATTGAAATTAGCGTCTATTAGACAGAAAATGCAAAAAAATTCAGACTTTTCTCAAGAAGAAGTTCTTGTATTAACTGCACTGTTAGGTGAATTCTAAAATTTTTATTTCACTATATTTTTTAGTATTATCATGACTCTGGAATAGGCTTTATGCAACTGTACTATTTTATAATTTCTTACCACAAAATATATAGTTAATAGGATGTTTTTTATAAATACTCTCTATATATATATTATATATACAGACAATAGTCTGTGTTTTTATGAATACTTTATTCATATGTATACACTTCATGTAAAATTGTTCTGTCATTAGTTTACCTAATGCATTATTTTTATTTGTTTTGTGGTTGAGAACTCCATACGCTTCATTCTTACTGTATTACTTTGCATAATATTACAAAATAAATATTACATCAACTACCTTCATACTGCATCCAAGTGATGAAACAGTAAATTTCACATCTGTATTACTGAATCTATAGCATTGTTATGAAAAAGACTATAATGACTTAAATATTATGTCATATCGTGACAAACTATCAACACCCAATTCACAAAACTGTAAAACCTAAAGTATAATGCTTGAGGTTGTAAAAAGTCTTCTACTGTTTTGGTTTCTCAAACAAATTATAAAACATTTTTCACAATTTTTTGTGTAAAAGCGGAGTTGTCTTACCATTTTGACACAATGTGCCGACAACTTTTACATATTTTTCAAAAACGAAGTTTAGAAATTATAAATGGGAGTTGTCTTAACATTTTTGAAAAATGAGACGATAACTTGAAATATTTATTTTTGTGTCGGAACATTGAAATTTTTTAACATTTTAGAGTTGTAACCCAGAAAGTTTTACAAATTGACTAAATTACTAATGTTAAATATGAATAAAATACTTTATTACACTAAATATATACAAATTGTTGCACAATACAAATAATATATAATTTAATGTTCATGAGTTGTTGCTGATAGATTTGGCGAGCCGACGGTCATTCACTTGTACACGTATTCTATCTAAAAGCATACATAGATGTCGTTATAACAACTACATTATACTATGGTGAAAAATACGGCTATTAGTAGTTACTTATTACTAGTGAAGATTAACATACCTTAATTAAATTTCCGATATCGAAATCCTGCTAGCTTCGCTTGAAATGTGATTGTTATCTTCATTGCTTTTCTCACTATCATTGTCGACAACTTCATCTTTTTCCTCAAATTTTTTGTTTTCAGAGTCATCATCCGTCATATTATCATCTTCTTCATCAGTATAAGCATCAATGTTATCATCGTCATCATCATCATCATCATCATCATCATCATCAGCAGCAACATCATCATCATAACTTTTCATCAGCTCCGCATCATCAAATAGAGAAAGTCTGAAAGCTATTCCTTCTTTTTCACTTGAAGTAGATAGAAGCATCAAAGCTTCTTCAACACTCAGAATCGTGAGAATGTGTTTCTTTGTGCCGCTTTCAGTTGTCATCGTACTTTTATAGTGGATCATACCACATTCATGATTTTTGATCTTCAAAACATTCTCAGGAGGGACAACAATCTTCCCAGTCATCAAAGATCCATCATTCATCATGTATCTGTAAGTGACAGTGTGAGTGATACGTGGAGGCGATGTATCTTGTTTTCGTTTTCGCTGCTTCGACTTCAAATTTTTCCAAACTGAAAGTCTAGTGAATGTCAGAAGAGTGTTGACAGGAATATTATCGAAAGTGATGATATCAAAGTATGCTTGCAACTGTTTCGATGATTTTTTTCTCAAGATTTTGGCTATAACTCGTTGTTTTAGCTCTTGATGATGATTATCTCCTACAATACGCAGATCGGGTTGATTTTCTTCTAGCTTTCCCATGTACACTAGGATTTGTGAAGAGCCGGGATCAAGTTCCTGTAGCTCCACCGTAAGTTCTTTGTCAATCAGTGACTTGACTTGAATTCGATGATTGTTTTTTAAAACATATTCATAGTCCAATATACCATAATCTTCAACGTAATTAACATCGAAAACCTCCAATATCGTAGGAATTGGTAAATCCAAAAAACTCTCAAAATTTCCGATTTCCAACATTCCTTTCTGCATAGCTCCTGTCATTATTCCACCCATCTCGAGCAATTCAAACTCTCTAAGTTTGTTTACGGTATTATTCTTGCCGTTGCTGAATAAAAAGGAAATTGAAGCTCGAGATAATGTAACTGTCGGCTTTTGTTATCCTCCGTTCGTTTGACTTCACTGTTCTCATGCAGATATGTGTAGTCCGGTGTGGGACTCAAAGGAGAGTCAGCTGAAACTACATGATGTTTCATTGCTATATCAGCAGGAGTATTGGTGTTTGAGCGAGAAGATGTATCATTAAAGGTGTTAGGATTGGATCTTCTATCATCAATGTGAATGTCGTTGGTGGTGGAAATAGCGTTAGTGTTGTTGGTAGCTGTGGTTGGTTCAATATGGAGCTTAGGAAGTGCTTTGGAGTGTGATGTCATCATACCTGCAAAAAGTAAAAGAACTTAGTTTAATGATGTAAATATACTGAAATTATTGTTTTATTAAAAGATTGTTTTTAAAAACTAAGATTCAAAAACCTAGATGTTTCAATTAATTAAAAACAAATAATTATTTTAGCGCTTCTTACCTTGTTGCTCTCCTGATAGCTGTAGTAGATGTTGCTCCTCTGTTAGCCGCTGTAGAACTGGATGCTTTCTGTGTGAAAACGATGGCTCTTATATAGCTAAAGTTGTACTGATTAAAGCCTATGAACCCCATCTCGTGTCAATCTCTATGAATCAGCATCTTTTCACGCGAAGGAAAGTCAATGTTTTCGCGGGAATAAATGAATTATTTTCACGCGAATACAAACCAATGCTTTCGCGGGAATAAATATTTTAGTTTCACGCGAATGGAAACCATTGCTTTCGCGGGAATAAATGATTTTATTTCCCGCGAATGAAAGTCAATGTTGTCGCGGGAATAAATACTTTATTTTCACGCGAATACAAACCGTTGCTTTCGCGGGAATAAATAATTTATTTTCACGCGAATAGAAACCAATGCTTTCGCGGGAATAAATGATTTCATTTCCCGCGAATGAAAGTCAATGTTGTCGCGGGAATAAATACTTTATTTTCACGCGAATACAAACCGTTGCTTTCGCGGGAATAAATACTTTATTTTCACGCGAATGGAAACCGTTGCTTTCGCGGGAGTAATTAAATTATTTACTCCCGCGAAAGCAACATTCCATTTGCGTGAAAATAAAACATGTATTCCCGCGAAAGCAACGGTTTGTATTCGCGTGAAAATAAAGTATTTATTCCCGCGACAACATTGACTTTCATTCGCGGGAAATTAAATCATTTATTCCCGCGAAAGCATTGGTTTCTATTCGCGTGAAAATAAACTATTTACTCCCGCGAAAGCAACGGTTTCCATTCGCGTGAAAATAAGTTATTTATTCCCGCGACAACATTGACTTTCATTCGCGGGAAATTAAATCATTTATTCCCGCGAAAGCATTGGTTTCTATTCGCGTGAAAATAAAGTATTTATTCCCGCGACAACATTGACTTTCATTCGCGGGAAATTAAATCATTTATTCCCGCGAAAGCATTGGTTTCTCTTCGCGTGAAAATAAATTATTTATTCCCGCGAAAGCAGTGGTTTGTATTCGCGTGAAAATAATTCATTTATTCCCGCGAAAACATTGACTTTCCTTCGCGTGAAAAAATGCTGATTCATAGAGATTGACACGAGATGAGGTTCATAGGGTTTAATCAGTACAACTTTAGCTATATAAGAGCCATCGTTTTCACACAGAAAGCATCCAGTTCTACAACAGCTAACTGAGAAGCAACATCTACTATAGCTATTAGGAGAGCATCAAGGTAAAAACTAAATAAATTACAGTTTTTACTCATGCATTATTTATTATACTAAAACAACTGAAAAAAATTAATTATCTGTATTTTTTTAGATTCAACCACAAAAAATGGAAATAGTTAACAACACAGAATCAGAAACTCAACCTAAACCTTTGACTCAAGAGGACTTGATACTTCTACAAAACCTATGCAATAAAAAAATTGAAGAGAGAGTGCGAATTATCTCAAACAATTGTAAATTCATCCAGAAAGACTTGATAAAACAGCTAAATAATTTTCGAACTGAATCTTTTCTAACATTAAAGCTCTTAGGGAATGAAATTACATCAGACATTCAGAGATTACATTATGTATTACAACAACGACAATATCAACTAGAACAGGTAAGCACACCAATTTCTATCGAGTGTGCTCGTAAAGATCTTGCTCTAAAAAAAAGAAACATGCAACGACAGTCTGCTCAAAGACAAGCTAGAAGGGTAAGGACTCAACAACGTAAGGCACGACAAGCTACAAAAACATCTGATTAACAGTCAATTTTTGATGATAAGGTAATAATTAATAAAAAAACACTATGTAGTAAAAGTTTGTAGTTGTTTTAAATTTTCTGTTTAACCATTCTATACTAATACATAACTTTCATTTTTGTTTAATCATCCTATGCTAATACATAACTTTTTATTTTAGTTCATTATGGAATCAAAAGTACATAGAACAGAAGTCTTCCTTCCTAAGATATAACATCAGTACATCAAGTACATCAATGATGACATTGTAAAAAAGATTATGTATTGATTATCATTACAAGTTGTAGTGCTTTGTATTACTTAGTATTTACTAACTCTAGGTATATTATACAAGGATATTTTCCTACTTATTATGTAATAAATGTATATAATCATATATTGGTTTAATGTAGTTATTTCTCCTTGTTCTTCTCTCCTCTCTCTCCAAATATCATATGAGTTCGAGTTATGTAAAACAATTATCAAAACTTAAATGCCATACATTCAAAATCTAGCTGCCATATGAGTTCTAATTAAGTAAAAAAATAATCAAAACTCAAATGCCACTTAAATGCCACTCAAATGCCACTCAAGTACCCCTCAAATGAAATACAATATAAACTCGGCGAATTCATCAAACGTCGTAACCCATTGCCTAAACTCCAAGGTCTAATCCACAAAAAAACACTTGGTAGGGAGATCTGCTCATATATCACTACTAGCGGCAGAAGTAACAAGTGTAATGCTGGTGTATGTGCACCGACAGGTGCCACCTGTTCTCAGCAAGAAGTTTACAGAATGGGTATGCGCTATGCCATCCCCTTTTCAAATTTCTCTGTATGCTTGGCATTTTCTGTGCTTGGGGTGGTCCACTGCAGTAGCCTTCGAGCACCAGCAGCCTTTTCTCAGATAGTTCAGGACCACCATCTCCGACTCAACGGTGGATGAGGAAGGATGGGTGGCAGCATCGTCCACCAGCCTGAAAACTGGGATGCAAACGAGTGCAACAGTCCATCCACAGGCAATAGGGAGGGAGGAGGATTGGTTCGTGTAGGTGCAGAGGCCAGGAGCAAGGCAGGTGTACTCACTCTCTTTCTGCACGAATCAGGCCAGTCATCAGAATATTTTCATTGGGTTATGCTCGACTTGGAATAGTGGGGGCGGCTTTCACTGTCAAAAATAGTGGTGCAGGCGCACAAATGTGGGATGGTTGTGAAGGGGAAATTTTATCACTTAATGGGCCCAGCAAAGTGCTTTGCTCATCTCGTCCTACTGGACACTATCTCGCCCAGTGTCTGCATGAGCTCATGTGTGACCACAAAAGACAACTGAGTGACAGTGGAAGATTGTTTTTAACTGTGACTGGACTCAAACTCCACTCCAGGTCATCCTGGTCAGGGTAGCGGGGCATCGAGTCCAGGTTCAAGCATCTATGACCCACGGGGGGTAGGGAGCCAATGGGAGAAGGAAAGGTGGCAGCAGGGTTGGAGATAATCTGACTATAGGTGAGTGTGCACTTAGCTGGTGCAGTGGACATACTGGGGTTTGCGGAGGCAGTTGGGGGCGAGGGGGGGGGGTAGGTGGAAGGGACTTGGTGTACTTCTACTCGATTGGGGGAGTTTGCTTAGAGCAAAAGGGCCATGGGAAAAGCTGTGGAGGCCCACCCGTCTCTCCGTCAGTTCCGACTCGCTCTCAACTACCAGCGAGTAATCCTGTCTTCTCTCTTGATCTGACCAGTGTGCCAGGGTGTAGAGGCAGTTATCTGCACAGGAAAAGTGCGTTCAGGCAAAGCTTCAATGAAAAATTCTATGTGGCGATCAGTAGTAGTACAACTGGACACTCCTAAGAACTGTGAAGAAATGTTTTCGGACGTGCGCGGCAGGCTTGCCTAATCTCGACTAGAGCTTGTGCAATTAGCAGGCACAGGTGGATGAGTAATGGGTGACTGGTGACTAAACTCAGATTCATAAAACAGAAAACTAAAATCAGAACCAGCACACAGAGAAAGAGTAAAAGCAAATTTGTGCACATTGTCTGGTAACTTTGAGAGATTTTCCTACTTCAGTAAGAATAAAAGCCAATCATCCCTAAAACTCTGCACTAAAAAAACATATTTAACAAGAATGGGAAGGCAGCTTTGCAACAACAAGCTAACTGAACAAAGCAGCATAAGGAAAGCCAGCAAAGTCTATGAAGTCATCACAATCACCCTGACACAACACATAAATGAGCAATATCTCTGTAAGCTCTGGATACAACCACACTGACTGCATACATCTCAACAAAAAGCTTTGGAGGAAGAGCCAGCTGAATCAAACAGATTTTACTTTTTGATTTACCCATGTGTACCAATCATTTTCTTGTACCATGGGCACCCATTCAATGGTTCACGTCACTCCTGTTCATTAAAACTTATGTTTGAACCTTGTCATCCAAATTTTCATGCGCATTTGAGAATACTCACCTAATGCTTGACAGGCCAGAACTGTTGTTATATTTTACGTTGTTTGCGATCATTAAATCTACGATTTATTATGTTAGATCCTGCAGTGTGACTGGCCACATATTCAACAACTGATACCTATGGCAAAATTTAGGGTTATCAAAACCAATTAAAATATCCCTACTACTGCTATTACTAGTCACCTGATTGGATACTATTGACAAACCAGTGGCAACCTAGCTAAACAGTAAAGAGCTGAGTTACAGCTAATACGCTTGTACCATATGAGGCAGGGTTACTTGTAGAATAGGGAAGTTGTGAATACTAGCAACATTTGTGTGTCAAAGCTTATGCAAAACCTACAAAAAAGCAGGTATATTTTATATATGTACGATATTGCATAAACTTTGAAACACAAATGTTGCTAGTATTCACAATTTCTCTCTTCCACAAGTAACCCTGCCTTGTATGGTACAAGCTTACTGGCTGTAATTCAGTTCTTTATTGTCTAGCTGGGCTTTCATTGGTTTGTCAATTGCATCCAGTCTGGTGACAAGTAGTAGTAGCGGCACAGTTTTAATTTTTTTTCGATAAAGTCAAATTTTACCAAAAAAACGAATATATTTTTATATATGTAAAGATTTGAATAAACTTTGAGACACAAATGTTGCTAGTATTCAAAGTTTTTCTGTTCCACAAGTAATATGTATATGTATGTATAGATATGTACATCACAACAGTTGAGCAATTTAGTCTTAAGGATAACTTATTAGTAATGGAGTCATTAGAGAACTCAGATAAGTGAAGGAAAGCCTTTTGGTATTGCGTTGTCGATTCAAAGTATCTTTTTGAAAATTGTTCGATTAAAATTTTGCAAGAAGTCTTGCTTGTTTTATTACAAAGAAATAAGTAAATATTTGGTGATCTCTTGGCCCTACAAGCTGTTGCCCACCACTCTAATCCACTGAATTTTAATATGGCCCGCCAGTTTTAACTTTCAATGTATTTAACCATAAATTTAGTATATTCGCCCCAATTACAGCCCCTAGTGTAAATATAAGTTCCTTTATTTTCCGTTAAACACTGGTAGAGATTATTACAAGCTTTACTGGAGTTGTCCTCTATGGGGGACACAACCCCTCAGAATTAGATAACCAGCAAACACCGAAACCGTACTACCTAGTGCAGCTATACCCAGGAGCCAAATATAGAATATTCTCTCACAAGCCAAGCCATTGGAGAGGAAGTTAGAGATTTATTACAATCAGCCTGTTTATCATAAGCCGAAGAGATGCCTATTTTATTCACTTTTTAATTTGTATTGCGAGTGAAGATATGTTAGTGGTTCTTTTGTATCAAAATATTCCTAAACTTTTTACGTGTACATGATGATCGTTATTTGGTTGGTTATATGTGATAGTTGGTTGTTACCTTCAGTCTAGTTCAAGTATATGTCTAACTGAAGTCAAGTCGAGGTCTAGTTTTGGTCAAGTCAAGGTAAAGTCAAGGTCGTGTCAACGTTTAGTGTGTTAGAAACGTGACTAACATAAAGACAAAATAGATTAAGGTGAAAGTTTTGATGTATCTAGCCAGTCCACTGTAGAGCGTACCTCTTTCTTGCCCTGATACACTACCGAAACAGTAAGATGTGCTGAAAATCTCCACACTGTGTAATCATGGTCATTCTGCATTTCATGAGATATTCCATGAGAACAACTAGCGCTAAACAAGTTTTTTGTCATCAAAAAAAAATTTTTTTGTCTGTTATTTGTTTCAGAAAGGCTAGCCTCAGAGAGCAATGGGTTGAGCCAGGTGTTCCTAGAAGCTCTCAACATTCATTGTTACAGCAAAGGCTTCATGACATAGGATCTGGCAAGAAAATTAAAGTTAAAAAGCAAGTATTGAGGAAAGTTGGACACCAACAAAATTATTGAAAGGAGCAACTTACAATCGAGATATTCTATACAATGTGATGTGAACACTCACACAGTAACATAATAAGTATCGCTCAACTTCAAATATCCTGCTTCCATGCTTTACAATTCACCTGAACAGTTTTTAACATTACTCTCCAAATCTCCACATTATTTTCTGATATTTATTTCTGTTTCAGCTGAGATTGATTGTTCGACTTTCTTTACTTGCAAATTTTTGCTCCTATAAGTGCAATTCAATAGTTTTTGACAAAATTTAATCAACTTATCTGCGTCAAAAGACTTTTTAAAAGACTCTTGATTGTCGAACGGTAATCTTGCTCACTGTCTCAATTTTAATTGTTAAGTTTTTAAACCAGTCACCGTAAGCTTACCAACAATACATTCAAAAATTTAAGTCAAACTTCACTGTATCACATTGTAGTGTTTTTCCTCCTTCACACTACGACACAACGGGATCCACTTGCTCAACTTTAACCAACTGATGTAGGGACTGCGCCCCAGACGAATGATACAGGGTGCCACTTATCAATAATTTATTTTACAATATGCTTAGCAGTATAATGTAATAGACTTCTGTCCTCTATCACTGACACAACGAAATCCCCTCCTTCTTTTCTCATACTTCGAGGTCTATCCCAAATAGATTTTAACAACTTGCACGGGGTTCGCCACTAAGACGCACCACAAAGAGATTTATCGAGTAAATGCTTTATTCCATAATCTATTTAGCAACACAATAAAAGGGTATTTAGCAAACTCCTCAAGACTTCTAACTCTCACAATGCACAGCTGCTCCTTTTATATGAGATAAGGGGCAAACTCATTACCTTATTAGGCATAGCCAACAACATAATGTAATACAAAAGATTTACAAATGATATGACTTGGCACACAACACAATAACAAAACAAGCCAATAAAAATACATGCACATGGTAAAATAGTGTTGGTCTATGCTCCCCGCTCTTTTTAGTGTGGTGGTACTGTTCCACTCCTCATTAGGAAGCTCCACTTCCTAGTATCTGTTCCTGGTAGGTGCAAGGCACCGGTCTCAATACAGTAGTAGTAATAAGGGAGCAGATCTCGGTTATGGAGTCTAGGGATTAGAAAGTTCTCCTGGTTCCAGATGTACTTGAAGTAGGCCCCTGTTACGACATGAACCTACGAGGTGCCTTTTTGTGTGCACCAGTTCTTTATAATGAATGTTATTTTTATGGTGTTGAATGTCGATTTGGACGATGATTTGCAGGTAAAGTGCATTTGTTGGATGTTTTGGGTGTTCTCCTGGTGCATTGTTTGGGTGCCTGGTGACTGAGGTGCCTTTTTGTGTGCACCAGGTGTTTTGTCATTAGTTGTATCGAGTGAGGTACCTTTTTGCTTGCGCCGGGTGTTTTAATTTTTCCTGTTGTGTTTAGTAGGGCAGGGGGTTTATATTGCAATTATTTATGTCCTTAGATTATGGGGCTGGCTGGTTTATAAATGTTTGGGTTCATACTGAGTTTTGCATTGTGATTTTGGTTGTTGTATTAACGTTGTATAGTTATTGGTATAATTTCATTACAAAAAAATTTGAGCTGATTTCTTTATACATAACCGTGTTCATAGATACGTATTTAGACACGGGTTTGTATAATAATGATGAGGATGATGATGAGGATGATGATGATGGTGATGGTGATGGTAATGGTGATTGTGATTGTGATGGTGATTGTGATGGTGATGGTGATGGTGATGGTGATGGTGACGGTGACGGTGATGATGGTGATGTTAGATTGGTGGGTTTGAGTATTGTATAGGTTCCATGTGAGCATCAGTTGCTTAGAATGTATTGAATTTATAGTGTAGAATGTCCATTTAGACGATGGTTTGTATGTTATGTGCTGTGTTGGAGGTTCTCCTGGTCAATTGGGTAGCTAAGGTGCCTTTTTTGTGCACCAGGTGCTTGGAATTATTTGTGTTGGATGAGGTACATTTTTGTTTGCGCCAGGTGTTTAGAATGTATGGAGTTTTATACTGTGGATTGTAGATTTAGACATTGGGTATGTAATCGTATATGCATTTTTGTGTGCGCCAGGTGTTTAGGTTTTCGTTGTGGTCTGAAGTACCTTTTGTGTGCACCAGGTGTTTTAATTTTTTTGTGTTGTATTCTGTATAGTTACTGGTATAGTTTTATTACAAGAAAGTTCAAGCTGTTTCCTTACATAATCATGTTCATATATGCGATGAAGATGATTTTTCAGCAACAACTATTGGAGCTGTAGAACTTTTGAAAGTGATTTTTAAGTCATTCATTTTGAGAACCATTCTAAAAAAAATAAACAACAAAAACTAACTGATTTTTTGTTCAGTTATAAATAGTTTAAATCTAGTTGTTGCAGATGAGAGAAAGAGTAAAACAATTATTTATTTATTTATTTATTTATGATTTCCGAGAGTGTTAGTTGCTGCTGTAATAGATGTTCCTCCTATAGTCATCTACAATTACTTCGATATGATCTTGTCTAGAATCTTTAAAATGCTTACCACCACTGTATTTTTATCCAAATGAGAGTTCAAAGGGGGCATCATGACTACAAAAGACAAAAATCTATTGTTAATTCCAAAGTTGATTTCTGTGTTATTCATTTTGATAACCATTTAAAAAAATGAATAACAAAAAGTTCCCTCTTTTGTTCAGTTATACATAGCTAAAAATTAGTTGCTGCAAATGAGGGGTAGTAAAATAGTTATTTAACAATGCTTACCTCATTGGATGGTGAAACTTGATGAGCAACTAATTTCTCTTCACAAGTCTTTTCAAGTTCAATCTTAGTTTCATCAATGTATTCACAGTCTGGAATTTTGAACCAAATGCGATTTCTCACGAGTCAATCCCAGTTCACCTGTATTCCTATATCACTATCCTCTTCCATCTCCATTCCTCCTCGTAAAAGTAAAAAAATTATTTAATACGATTCGAAATACTGAATTACTTTCCGTAAAAAGGATTACCACTTAATTTGCATCTTTTTTATGCCTGATTGATCTCTGTAGGCTCATGTGCTTTGACAAAAATCATCAAATTTTGAGAATTTTGTTTAAATTCAACTGTTGGTGTTACAGAGTTGAAAAGAAAAGCATCAGATCCAAAAAGAGCTATTTTATCGGTAGATTCTTAAATAAAGCTAACTTTGTACTTGTGAAGAGGTAACAATATTTTTTACTTGACACACTTTTATTAACACTTCTTAAATTTGACATTTTTGATTTGTAAGAACACCAAAAGTAAAGCTCAAAACAAAAAACTGATGCAACAGATAGAAAGAAGATTTAATTTTGATGCATGTAGGTACTTTTGAAGAATAATGGGTTACTACACTAGCCAAAACACGTCAATCAAAATTAGCCTTATTTTTTTGCGAAAATCCCATTAAACTTTTTCAAAGAATAATATTAATAATTGTTTTACTAATCAAGCTAGCACCTGAAATTTTACACCACTCAATAGAGAATTTCAAGCGCTATCTTCCGATATAAATAACCATAATAGTAAACATTTTTGAAAAAAAGATGAAAATAATTAAAATATTACCATTTATTATTGTCGTCGTCATCCAAATAATTAAATTTTAACTCACTTGGTCTCAGGTTCAGTCCTGAATAATTTGAGACCGCTCAAATAAATATAACTTACCCATTTCCTAGAACAAATCTCATCTGTTGAGGTTCTTTGCCAAGAGATTATTTCAACCCAGCTCAGCAAGAAAAAATTATTTTCGCTCCCAAAAATAAACATGGCGCAGTTGACATGAAATTTATTCTGTTTAAAGTGACAAAATTTCTTCAAATAAAACCCAAAAATAAAAAGTAATCTGTTCTACACGATGGTGTAAAAATTTGTATTGTAGGTCTACTAAAAACATTAAAAATTTTGTCCGAAAACTGTTGCGAGATGTGTTGTCAGGGAGGAATGAGAAAGGACAACTCCAGGCGAGATATCTGGTCAACGAGCTTGAAAAAGTGATTTACTTTCATTCCTATGTTATTTAAACACTGATACCTTTATCTATTTACAAATTTACTAGATAGACATGATGTTATTTACACAATAACTCCAGTGCAAATAAATCTTGTATATGGTAAATGGAAACCAATTGCTTCAGATAAACTTATTTGTCAGCACAGACTGTAAAGTCTTGAGAGCAATCCATCTTATATTTAAAAAGATACATCATCTCCAACACAAAAAATGTCTATCCCATGTACCCTACATAATAACAATAAGAGATTCTCAATGCATCAGATGAAATTCATATTTATCAGCGTCGAATGTAAAGTCTTGAGAGCATTTTACAATAGATTCTAGGAGATTTCCCATCTCCGGCGCTAGCAGTTGAGCTCGCCACTGTTTTATAATCATAGTTTTTATTAAAACTTACCCTGCACCGAAGATTTAGTAGCTCTAGTGGACATTGGTCTTTGAAATGCTGGTCTTTTTGTGTGACGACAATGGCTCTTATATAGCTCAAGTTGCATCAGTTGTTTGGAGAGAAAATTCAGTTTGTTCAGAGAGAAAATGTTGTTTTATTGTTGGGGACACCACCAGCAACAACACCATTGACAATATTTGTACAATTCTATGCTATCATTCTATGCCTTATCGTTCAACGTTTTTGTCATACAATATTATTATTAGTTACTAATATGTGCTTACTAGTGTGATCAGTCAACCATTCAGCTACAGACAGCCCAGTATTACTTTCTGGACAATCCATTCGGTACAGTGTACCAATTAACTCATACTAGGCGTGGCCTGCATTCAACCTTTTATTTGTTTGCCAAATATTTTGTAATGCCTTTGTATAAATATTTCTGTCAGTAAATAATAAAGCAGAGCTAACCTGACTCCCACAAGCTTCAGATGATTCGCACCCTGCACAGACAATGACAACTAAACTCAAGTGGAAGATAGCAAAACATAACAACTACTTGTTCAAGTCGACTATCAGTGGGGGCAACAACTAGTAAAAAGTGAACTGTCGAATCGACTTTCACTGCATACGGCCATTGGCGTATGATACTAGAACCTTGTTTCCTCTGATAATTCCGACTCTTCGCAATTACTCCTTTCAGACGGAAAATCAGTGGAAAGTGTGTCAGTCAATTCGACCCCTCACTGTGTATCGCTCACTAGCATGCTATGTTGAACTTACTGACCACATACAGTGACCACTACTGCGCAGAGGTCCCCCTGTTGGTGGCTACCACAGGCATGCCTCCAATGAATGCGATAGACATAGACCGGAACCTATTGTAATGATTATATTGCTTGAACAAATGATTATTACTAATAATTAATCATACCGGCACTGGGTGTTACTACAACGACCCTGAATATTAATCCAGCAACTCCGGGTATTTACTACCCCGACCTTGGGTAGCTATCCCGGGTCGGCAGCAAGATGGCCGTCAAGTTAAGAGTGACAAAATATAGCCTAAGAGCCTCCAGATGCCACCTACCAAAAATATCTACCCTTTGATATAGAGAAATGAGGACCAAAGGCCAAGTAACTTACAAAGACAATACTAACCAATCACTGGCCAAATTAGCTATGAACTCCGTCCCTTACCTACAGGCGCCAGTGTGCTTTAACTCCTTTAACCTTATATCATTGGACAATACCGCTTGCTGTATCTATATATTGCTACTATGTACTGTATAACTTCCTGTCATGCTTCCTGTGTATGGCTGGAACTTTTCCATAACTCTGCCTATAAAAGGCAGATATTTTACCATACTCATGGCATTACCTGATATGTCATAGCATGAGCAGTACGTCTTGTCTTTGCATGGATTGCCACTTTATTCTGTGATGAATAAAGGATATATTTATACGCTACTTAAACACAGTGTATGTCTGAGCCAAGTGTTCGCTACCATTGTTCAAGCCGGTCAATTACTTTGCAACAATTTGATTGTGCCATCCCGGCACGGGGTTACCTCTGAGTTGAAGTAGACTGTAGATTGTCAGGCCTGCAGTGGCTGACGGTATTGTTGTGGCTGAACAAGACAGCGCGTCTACCAGCACAATCCCCTAGCGGAAGGTAGTTTATGTCAAAATCCGCTACAATACAACACTGCCAATTTCGATCGCTGGGAATAATGTGCCAATTCTGTTGCCTGCAAGGAAAATGAAAGCTACCAACTAAAACTGCTCCAAATAATTATCATGTTGTGGGAAGCTGTACAGGTGGCAAGCTACCACAGTTCCACCCTAAACTCCTGTAAAAAAGGTTTTCGCGCAAAAAATGATGCTTCTTTTGCGTGACAATTGATGATTTGTTTTCGGACGATAGAAGGTGCATTTTTTCCATAAAAAATTATGTTGCTTTCGCGTGAAAAATGGTGATTTTTTGCTTGAGAACAGATGATGTTTTTGCCTGAAAAACGACATTATTTTTGAGTGAAAGAGTATGTTTGTTGACCAAGACTTTGTGTTTTTTCGCAAAATGATATGCTTTTTTTCGTGCGGAAGAAAATGTTTTTTGGCCCAAAAAATTACGTTTCTTCTGCGCAAAAAATGATGCTTCTTTTGCGTGACAAATGATGATTTTTTTTCAGATGAAAGAAGATGCATTTTTTCCATAAAAAATTATGTTGCTTTCGCGTGAAAAATGGTGATTTTTTGCTTGAGAACAGATGAAGTTTTTGCCTGAAAAACGACATTATTTTTGAGTGAAACAGTATGTTTGTTGACCAAGACTTTGTGTTTTTTCGCAAAATGATATGCTTTTTCTCGCGCGGAAGAAGATGATTTTTCGGCCCAAAAAAATTATGTTTCTTTCGCGCAAAAAATGATGCTTCTTTGGCGTGACAAATGATGATTTTTTTTCAGACGAAAGAAGATGCATTTTTTCCATAAAAATTATGTTGCTTTCGCGTGAAAAATGGCAATTTTTTCGCTTGGAACAGATGATGTTTTTGCCCGAAAAGTTATATTATTTTTGAGTTAAAGAGTGTGTTTGTTGACCAAAGCTTTGTGTTTTTTTGCAAAATGATATGCTTTTTTTCGCGCGAAAGAAGATATTTTTTTGGCCCAAAAAAATTATGTTTCTTTCGAGCAAAAAATGATGATTTATTTTGCACGAAAAAAAATGGTTTTTTGTCAAAAAAAATTATTTTGCTTTCGCACAAAAAATGGGGATTTTTTCGCATGTAAAGGGATGATTATTTTGCTCAAAACATTATGTTTTTTTGCGTGAAAGAACCTGTTTTTAGCCCAAAAATTAATGTTTCTTTTTGCGTAAAAAACTATGTTTCCTTTGCGCAGAAATTAATAATTTTTTTTGTGCAAAAGAAGATGTCTTTTTGCCCAAAAACTTATGTTTTTCTCGCAAAAAAATCTTGTCTTTTTCCGTGCAAAGGAAGATGTTTTTTGCCAAAAATTTATGTTTCTCTCGCGCAAAAAACCATGGTTTTTTTGTCCAAAAACTTTATTTTTTTCGCGCAAAAAATAGAAAGAAGATGTTTTTCTTGCCAAAACATTTACGTTTTTTTTGCGCAAAAATTGATGATTTTTTTCGCGAGAAAATATGATTTTTCTCTTTTTTTCATGTGAAAAATGTATATATTATAACGGGTTCTCACGCGAGGTTTTCCATTGACTTCAGCTCATGTCAATTGGTGCAACTTTAGCCATTTAAAAACCATTGCTTTCACCAAGAAAGCATCCATTTCAACAACAGTGACTGAAGGAACAGCATCTACTTCACCATCTACTACAACTACTAGGAGGATTTTCTGTATTAAGGTAAGAAATAATAAAAAATTATTTTTACTAGCTGAGACACTCAACTCGCTGCTCTATGGAGTGTGTATCTTTAAATTAATTACTAAGAAATTATTATTATCAAAACTCACAGTTTTAGTTAATCTTTCCAGAATGAATAGGCAAGATGATAAAAGTCCATCAATGGATGAAGAACCAGAATCCCAGCAAGTATTTTCTCCACCATCACCTCCCATCTTCGACATCCCGTCAAAAAATAGTAGTAAAGACGCTGAAAGTCAATTGATGATTGACCGATGATTTTTCTGATGACTTGATGTACACCATAACCTACTAACTTGCAAAAGACTCCATCACAACTATTCCAACCTTCATTCAAACTTCTGATATAATAAATGTTACGCAACGCGACTTTTTCTCCTATTTTAATGATACCGACACAGTATAGCCAGCCAATTTCCAAAAGACTCCACTCACACCTATTCCAACTTTGATTCCAGCCTCCGACACAACAGATGTTAGTAGTAATATATGAGCAGATCTCCTTACCAAGTGTTTTTTTGTGGGGTCAAAATCCGGGGTGATGCAATGGGTTAAGGCGTTGAACGAATTCGCCGAGTTTATATTGTTTTTCATTTGAGGGGTATTTGAGTGGCATTTGAGTTGCATTTAAGTGGCATTTGAGTTTTGATTATTTTTTTACTTAAGTTGAACTTATATGGCATCTGGATTTTGAATGTATGGCATTTGATTTTTTTGATAGTAAGTAAGGGAAAATCTCCTCATATAATATAGCTGGATACATAATTCGAACTCATATATACATTTATTACACAATAAGTACATTGAATGCTATAAAATATATTGGAAAACTTTTAACATAATCTCAAACATAAAAATATATGAAGTTAAATATTCATCTATTTGTTATCGATATCCATAAAGACGGTGAATGATTTCTTGTGTTATATATATACATAGTTATAGTAACTGTTGTAAAAAGAAGACTATTATGAAGGTTTTTAATTAAGCCAAAGTACGTTCGGTAGATACTCCATCAGAACACACTCGTCTTTTAGCATCAAAATATGTGAGTCCTCGCTTTATTTGGTTGTATGTCAACATTTTTTTATCCTTCACTACAAATCCTCGATTTTTACCCATAAACGACTTTTTTATGTTCAATACATTTAGATAACTGTCTTTGTTCAATTGATTAGTTCGTTTGTTCAAACCTTTTGAGCTAAACTGGTTTCCTTTTTCTCCCCAGCAGTAATAGGATTTAGAGTTAAGAGCAACAATTCCATCTCTGGTAAATTCCTCTTTGAAAAGTCCAGGTGTTCTTTTTCCATGTTTTAGTACTTTTTCACAACAGTCTTGCATGCTCCATTCTAAACCCATTGTTTTGATTCTTAAAAATTCATCCCTATGTTTGTCACAGTATGTTCGTGGAAACCAATCTCCATATTCATTGTAAAACTCTTTTTTCATACTTGGTTTTACCAGTGTTTCTAATGTTCCGCTCAACGCCATGTATGCGCTATATGTATCCATTTCAACATATTGGAAATCACTTCTGTCAATATATCTATAAATAAAAATATGGTTTCGATTATTTGGAAGTTTTACTTACTTGTACATAATAATAGTAGGGAATTAGGTTTTACTTACTTATCCATAAAGTCGTAGTGAAACTGTAGCATTCTCAGTTTAGCATACTGTAGCACGGAGAAACCCAAGTGTACTGGAACATTCATAGTTAGCTGAAACGATGGTGATACTGATTATCAAAGTAAAGTTGGAGAATATAAATTTTGAATTGCAAAATAATTGTATTAAAACTTACTAGTTGTTTACAGGTTACGATTTCATAAAAATCATCTGCTATCTCTTCCATGGAGATAAATTTGTTTCCTCTGATACGAAATGAAGATTTTCTGGCGCCTTCGATGAACTTGATGGTGGTGTGTTTTTCTTTATCAGTGATTGTTTTTCCATAAGCAGCATTTCCTACCAACTTGCTAGTAATAGCGAGTAATTCTTGACTAGGGTCCGCATCTCCCATTCTCCTAGCGTCTGAAACCGATGTTCCAAAAGCTTCAAAAGCTTTTCTAGGAATATATTCTATTAGCTGATAAACTTTGGTGAATTTCAATCCTTGTTTCAAGTACCATTTCAACAAAGGACTCATTAGCAATATCTTATCTCCATACATACTTCCAACTAATGAGCGTTGAGGAGTCTTTAGAAAACTTTCGGCTTCAGCAAAGACTTTCATTTCATCGCTCAAGTGTTCTCTGGTTAACATCGTATTTTTAAAAATCGGAGGCATTTCGGAGAACTTTTCTTCCTCTTCCTCAGGAACTTCGATGTCACATTCAACAAATCCGAAAAGCTCTTCTGATTGAACTTTCTCCAACGCTTCTTCTTGATTCAGCTTTTTTCAAGTATTTTAGGGTAAAAAAAATTGTAAAACGTGTTGACAAATTTTTGTAAATTTGTATGAGTTTTTACACGTTTCATCCACTCACACTCCCAAATCGAGATTACAGTGTTACCAAACGCTCGAAGATATTTTTCATTTTCAATCGTAGTTTTAAACAGATTTGCTTTTGATTTTCTTCCACTAGCTTGAAGCTCTTGCTCTTTAGCATTGTTATAAGAGCAGTCGTGTCCATGCCAAAAACACCCATGGAATTGAAAAACATGACGATTTTCAACACAGAATCCATCAACTGGTAATCCTCGCTGTCCGAGAACAACTTCTCCTCCATTGAGCTGATGTCTGATATTGATTTTTTTTGAGAACATTTAAAACTGTAACCAGCTATCAGCTACCTTGCTAAATATTACTGGTTCAGCGACAAAGGAGTTTTCAATTTTTCTTCTTCGAGGATAACCAGTAGGCATTGATTGCATCATACACCATAAATAGAGCGCATTTGCATCAACTCCATAGATTCTATCACAAACTTGTGCTTCTTTTCCCAACCAATGCTCTCTAATTTTAGTTATACATTTTTTGTGATATCTATGCATCACTAGACTTGGCCCGCCAACTTTGTTTTTCTTTATTAGAGGATAAAGTTCTGCATTGCAGTTGTTAATCAGACAAATTGGGAGAGTCTGACAATATGAGTAACCAAGTTCATGGAAATCCAAGTATGTAGAGAGGTATGGAGGGGGTGGTTGAGGAGCTTTGTTGAACTTCCATCGAATCGCTAATCCTGGTAAAGATATACCATCTTTTAACATATCAATCCCATGCTCTCTGTAGATCGATCTTTGTCTTTCCAACGCTTGAACAAATGGTTTTACATCCAAGTTGTTGTACCATTTTGAAAAATCCCTCATTGTCTTCATGTCGTTATCTTTCCACCCTTCTTGACAAATTATGTACTCTTCTTCACCGATGTTTTTCTGTTTTAAAGAACTGTAAAAAGCTTCTCTTGGAGGTAGATGTTCTTGATTAAGTTGTTCCAAGTCTTTCATCCATTCATAAGGAAAAAAATCCTTTTCCGGCTTCACATTTGTATGCTTTGAGATACATTTCATAGCTATATCCAGGAGCGATGAAGTTTGCACAATCTAAAAACAAAAAAGATACTATTCCGATAACAGGCATCTTGTTTCCTTTTTTTATAACAAAATCAAAATCTGTGTCGGAGACCTCTTTCAATTTTGAAGCAGTTTTCCTTTCATCACATTGACATCATAAGTCTGTGAATTGAAACCTAGAATAGGGAGTTTTTTCATATAGCTGTACAAATCATTCAGAACTTTTTCAGCTCCTGTTCTCCGTCTGAAACGATTTTTTTCAAAATCACTACGAAACTTTTCTTCAGCTTCTTCCAGTCATTGTAATTCACCTTCTATCTGTTTTATGATTTGCGAAAATTGTTTTTCCAATCGGCTATATGATTCTTCACTAATATCTTCCAAGTATTCAATGAACTTTCCAACACATTCATCATCATACCCGTTATTGACAATACAACGCGGGTTGTTGAAGCCTGGTACGTTTGAACAAATTGAAATACTTAAAAGTTTATACTCGTTAGTGTAAATGGTTGTGTTTGTATCTCGATCTTTTTCGCAATTAGGTAACAAACACTCAATGTCGAATGTTGCAAAAAACGGATAGTATCTCAAGGAATCATCTGACCCGATATCTATCTTGAATTGAATCTTCAGTTTGTCAAATATTGTAGCGCTAGGACTGTATTGCCCTCCAGAAAACTGCATAGTTGTTGCGTCTGAGATCGAACATCTGTGTCTTTTCAGATTCCCTAATCTGTCATAACAAGTAGAACAGGTTGGACATCTGTAGGCTCTGACATATCCTTCCAAGTTAGTAATAAGACTGAAGTGATTGATATAAAGATCCAAATATAGATTTTCCTTATAACTGGAGTTTGAATTCCAAACAACTGTTGAAGTCATATCATCATTTAAAGAAAACATTGTTATCTTCAGTTGAAATGCTCGCTTCAAAAGCAATAAATCAGCTTCTGTTACTCCTTTCCCATCACACTTTTTAGTACTATCAACATAGATGAAACAATGATATTTTTGTTGGTACTCCTTCACCTCTTTAATTATCGGATTTTTTGCAAATCCAGTGTTTTTTTGTAGTTTTTTGTGTATTGCTAGACATCTAAAAAAACAAAGATTGTCGGTAATTCGTATTCCTTTTGTGTTTTTTAACATGGTTTGTATGTGTCTGTTGTTGATGAGGTGAGAGGGTAAATGCTCTGGTGGTGATCCAACTTTTCCCATTCCGAGTAGTTTGTAGAAATAAAACGAAATGTTTGTGATCAGCATCAATCTCCAAGTCATATTTGGTCCCCGTCCTAAGCTATTAGTACGATGATCAGTCTCCATAACATCAACAAAAAAGTCATCAAGATCTTTTTCAGTTTCAAGCAGTTTAGCTTTTGGATATACGGTAGCATTGTTTGATGATGAGTGAAAGTATCGGAGTTCACCATCATTTTTGTTTTCTAGTATACAACCTACGCTACAGTTGACTCTTGCTCTCGAGCTCAATTGTCTCCAAACTTTTTTTAGCAAGTTTAGCACTCTTGAATCATGATAGTATTTAGGTAGGTATCAGCTTGATCTCTTGGAATCCCATCCCAAAGTCTTACATTTAAAAGTTCTATGACTTTTCCAGCTCTATGTTTGGTTTTCATAGTTTCCCATATATCTAGCTATCAAATCATCCCATTCTTCATCTTGAAAAGTTGGAGCTATGCTATCATCAACAATACCTAGGGTCGATACTCGGGTAGATTTTTCAAAATTTAAATCTTCCATTTCTTGTTCTTGTTGTTCTTCCTCTTGTGCTTCTTCCTCTTCTTCTTCTTCTCCTTCTTCTTCTTCTTCTTCTTCTTCTTCTTCTTCTTCTTCTTCTTCTTCTTCTTTTTCTTCTTTTTCTTCTTCTTCTTCTTCTTCTTCTTTTTCATTTTCTAACATTGGATCATTTTCATTTTCTTCAACTATATCCTCCACAACTGGCTCTATATCTTGAGCTCTTATGCTAGTCTTTGGTGGTGAAGGTTCAGCACCGAAGCCTATTTGATTGATTGTTTCATCAGGTAAACGAAAACAAATGAGATTTCCTTCTAACCATTTCCAATTAGGGGAAGTTTCAGGGTTTTTTTCTTCTACATTCTCCTCCTGATAATTTAAACTTTGTCTACAATAGAAATGTTAACACATAATAGTTGTTCTATAAAGGATTCACATACATTTTTTATGAAATGCAACAAAAGAAAAAATGACTTAAACATCACTATCAATTATTTTTTTCAAATGGAATTAGGAAAAAAAATGTCTCAAACACTATTATTAGTTGAGTTTTCAAAAACTTACTGTGTGCTATGAGATGAATTCTCAACTCCCTCTTTTACATTCATTCTCTGATCTTCTGAGTCCTGTCTACAATAAAGAGATATCGCATTATTTTTGCTGATTCATGAGATGTCTATAGAAAAACCAGCAAAAAGAATTACTCTACCAACATTATTAATTTATGATTTTAAAAACTTACTGCATATCAAAGGCTATCGTATTTTCAGTAGTTGATGAAACTTGAAAAGTCGGAGGTTTGTCTTGAAAAGCATTTTCAAGTTCAATCTCCATTTCATTTTCATATTCAGCATTGCATTCATCATTCATGTATTCATTATCAGCGTTTGAAAAACTGATATCATTTTGATTTTTCATGAGCCATTCCCATTCCTTATGTATGTCTACATCAGTATCCTCCTCTTCTGTTTCCATAGTGCTATAATAACAATAGAATCATTACTTTTTTTAATAGAAGTGACAATAGTACATAGAAAGGTAAGTTAAATGCCTCAGCTAATAAATTTTACCTTCTGAATATAACTCCTAGTAGTCAGTTGGTATATTATATAGTAGATGTTAAGTCTTTAGTTACTGTTGTTAGAACGTGTGATTTATTGTGTGAAAGCACTACTTTTTGAGTAGTCAAAGTCTGTCAGATAATTAATACTTAAGTTCAATGAAAACTTTTAAATTCACACAGAAAAACTTTTAATAGTTAGTGGATGTAGTAGTAGATGTTGCTCTTCCGCTGGCTGTTATAGAACTGGATGCTTTCAGTGTGAAAACAGTGGCTCTTAAATAGCTAAAGCTGCACTGGTTAAACCCTATGAATACCAAACTTCTTTATAATATAACTATGAATCAGCATTTTTTGCACGCGAAAACCAATGCTTTAGCGGGAATAAATAATTTATTTTCACGCGAATGGAAACCGTTGCTTTCGCGGGAATAAAAATTTTATTTTCACGCGAATACAAACCAATGCTTTCGCGGGAATAAATAATTTATTTTCACGCGAATGGTATCCGTTGCTTTCGTGGGAATAAAAATTTTTCTTTTCACGCAAATACAAACTAATGCTTTCGCGGGAATAAAAAAAATTTTTTCAGGCGAAAAAAACCAATGCTTTCGCGTGAAAATAAATTTTGTATTCCCGCGAAAACATTGGTTTTACTCACGTGAAATTAAATTATTTATTCCCGCAAAAGCAACGGTTTCCATTCGCGTGAAAATAATTTATTTATTCCCGCGAAAGCATTGGTTTGTATTCGCGTGAAAATAAAAACTTTTATTCCCGCGAAAGCATTGGTTTTCGCGTGGACAAAAATGCTGATTCATAGTTATATTATAAAGAAGGTTGGTATAGATAGGGTTCAACCAATGCAACTTTAGCTATTTAAGAGCCACTGTTTTCACACAGAAAGCATCCAGTTATACAACAGCGAGCGGAGAAGCAACATCTACTACACCTTCCATTGCAACTACTAGGAGTTATCTGTTTATAAAAGGTATAATTTAAAAAATTTATTATTCCCTACTTAGCAAAGATCAAAAATAGTTTAGCTATAATGTAAAGTATGAAATAGATAATCTTTTAGTTCCACATGAAAGCTGAATTATATATTATTTCAAACATTATTTCTTTATTTTTTAGAATACTATGGAGGACTTTTTTGCTTCTTACATGGATTTAAAACCAATCGAAACAAACAAAAAACACTCAAACTAGCCACCAAAAGAAAAAACTCCAACTCTGTCACAAAAGAAGCAACAATAAAAAGACGAGCTCTTCCAAAACTGGTTTTACCCACAACATCAAACACTATGGAAAAAAAAGAATTGCTCACTGATGCTGATAGAGCTCTCAAGATGACAAAATCTCTCAAAAAATGGAAGGCAAGCGATTTGAAAAAAATTGGAGGTTTTCTTACACTATCATCACTTCCTGTTCCATCAGTTTTGCAAATTGTTTCTATTGAACAGAGTACTGGTGCATACGGAAATTACTACATTCTCACCTATCTTGATAATTCAACTGGAGCGAATTTTCAGAAAGTCGTTTGCCCAAGTAGAGTAGTTGAAAACTTCAATGTTGATAACTACCCATTGCCTTTCAACATTTTGTACTTGGGTGAGATGGAAAATTCAAAAAAAACAGAGACTACTTACTACAATGTCAAACGTATCAGCACAAAATGCTTAACCACAATGGAAGCTACTGCTGAAGCTGAAGAACTGAGAAAAATTAGTGAAGAAGAACTCAAACTCGCTTACGACATCGAGTATCTCAGCAATTTCAAAGATTGTGCAATTTTCCCTTACATCGATATTGTTGAAAGATTCATTCCTTTTCGATTCAATGGAGAAGAATCCGTCGTAAATTGCATTCGCTATGTCGCTGAAAAAGATGGAAAAAGAGAGACAAGAACACTTTTACTACCAATCAGATACAACGAGGAAGCTAAAAGATGTGCACCTGGTGTGATGATTTACTAAGGAAAAAAACAGAGTAAGAATAGAAACCCTATTCCATACCACAATGTTGTCTTTATTTCTTCAACCAACGCTAGTGATTGGGAGCAATATTGCACACACACAAATTCCAATGAGGAGCTAACAAAAACGAATAATGAGGATGAAGTTCTTAAGGAATTCCTAGAAAACGAATTACAAGATTTTGATGAACAGCTTGGTGTTGATGGTATGTAAACTCAATCTCGAATGCTGACGACATGTAGTCTCAAGCAGATAAAACGAGCTATAGTGCTTTGTATTATGCAAAATTTAATGTAAAATCTTAATCATCTAAAGGGTTAATTTGATGATTTTCTCAAAATTTAAGAATGTCAAAAAGTTAGATATAATGTTTTCTATTGCAATTATTTAACCATCTAGAGAGCTAATTTGATGATGTTTTTCAAAAATTTATACAGAAATAGTCATAAATATGTACATAATTATCCATACATGAATGAATGTATAAAAAAAACCTATGTATTGATTGTCATTACAAGTTGTATTGTTTTGTATTACTTACTATTTACTGACTCTAACTATATTATATTGAGAGATTTTCCCAACTTATTATATAATAAATGTATATAATCATATATTGATTCATTTTTAATCAATGTATTTATTTAATGTAGATATAACTCCTCTCTCCTCTCTCTCAAGATATCATATGAGTTCGAATTACAACAAAATATCAAAACTTAAATGTCATACATTCAAAATCTAGATGCCATATAAGTTCAAATTAAGTAAAAAAATAATCAAAACTCAAATGCCACTTAAATGCCACTCAAATGCCACTCAAATGCCCCTCAAATGAAATAAAATATAAACTCGGCGAATTCATTCAACGCCGTAACCCATTGCATAACCCCCGAGCACTTATCCACAAAAAAACACTTGGTAGGGAGATTTGCTCATATGTTACTACTGATGTTACACAACATAGCTTTCCCGCATAATTTCATGATACCAAAACAATGAATACTCAAACTGCATGGATTTGGAAAACTGCATACTTCTCCAACACACTAAGAATCCCTTTCAGGATGTCAACATCAACAACCTGATAGCTTTCATCCACAAGAGTGCCTCTCTGTAAAATAGTATGACCACACAGCAGCCAAGCAGCGTTAAAAAAACTGCAACAATTCAAGATCTACCAACAGCTATGATGGTGTTCACCGATGAACTTTCTAATGATCCTATGTCCACCATAACCGGCCAATTTCCAAAAGACTCCATTCACCGCTATTTCGACCATCATTCAAGTGTGTGATACAATAGATGTTACACAACATGACTTTCTCTCCTATTTTGATGATACCAAAACAACATAACCTATGGATTTTCAAAAGACTCCACTTACACATGTTTTGATCTTCGTTCAAGCCTCTGATTTGACAGGTGTTATAAAAATGACTTTCTCTCCTACTTGGAGGATACCGAAAAAAAACAACGACCTAGATGACAACAAAAGAAAATTTGTGATGGACTTTGAAGACAACACACTTCTCCAACCCACCAAAAAATCCCCTCCAGGATGTCAACATCAACAACCTGAGCGCTTTCATCCACAAGAGCGCCTCTCTGCTAATTACTTTGACCATACACCAGCGTTAACAAAACAGCATCAAGTCAAGATCTACCAACAGCTATAATGGTATTTACCGATGAATTATGCAATGATCCGATGTACGCCATAACCTACAAATTTCTAGAAGAATCTGCTCACACCTACTTCTACCTTCATTCGATTCTCTTATACGATAGATTTTACACAACATGACTTTCTCTCCTACTTTGATGATACCGAAACAGCATTCAGCACTCATTATCAACTACGCTCAGAACCAAACTATGAAAGAAAAATCTGTGACCAAATGGATGCTTACTTTGAAAATCATCATTTTCGAGAATTTGCCTGACAACACACTCCTGAAATTCAGCAGACTCTTCGATTGGAGGAATTTTCAGATTAGAGAGCGGATGCCACCTCTGTCTATTGCTCACACAACCATCTACAGGTTCACTCATGTAGTGGACTGACTTGGTTGTAAAAGAGGGCAAAGCTTTGAAGTTTTCTCTATTTGATGATGACGATGACGATGACGATGACGATGACGATGATGATGATGATGATGATGATGATGATGATGATGATGATGACAAGGATGACAAAAGCAATGATAAACAAGCTCAGAATCGAAGTAATAGCAGATGATTGAACGAAAAACATGTACTACAGCAGCAACTAGGGCTCGTAAAAACACCATGGTGAGCATTAATGAAGAATTCTCATTTTAATTTAGGTAGATAAAGTCAACAATGACGAATGAATCAATTGTAACAGTCAATTTCTTGTATTTCGCAGACACAATGATCACGCTGTTGCTTTTTGCGCAAAATAATGTCTTTATTTGTGCGAAAAGATGATGTTTTTTTGTACAAAAAGTGGAGTTTTTTCACACAAAAACTGTTGTTTTTTCCCAGAAGTCTTTTATAATTTAAATGATTTTTTGCACAGAAAATAATTTCTTGTCTTGGCGCAGAAAATGGTTTTTTTTATACGCAAAAAAATGCTGTTTTTTTGCGCAGAAAGTGCATTTTTTGCAGTTTTTTCTCATCAAATATTGCTGTTTTCAGCACGAAAAATTAACTATTTTTTGCAAAAAAAGTAGTTTTTTCTCGCAAAACTTGTTTGTTTTTTTCAAAAAACTCCATTATAACATATATGATTTTTGCGCGGAAAAACAAAAATTTTTGGCGTGAAAAATGGGGTTTTTACAAGCAAAAAGTGGCTGATGGAGCTTGGCCATAAAGTTCCATGCATGCTTTGCAGGGTTTGAGATGGCTACCATTTTGAACCAAACGTTGGCAGCGCCTTCAAATGAGATATGTATGTTTGCTATATGCTTCCTCTATGATGTAGGGCCTGACAAACTTGAGTTGGAGTTTCGGGCTCCCATTCTTTCCCCGTCTCTCATTTTCTAGCCACACATTCTCTCAGCTGGAATAGTGATGGCTCTTTTCCATCATCTCCTCTTACTGCTTTTTGCTCTATCCTTAGGGCCTCGTGGACATCTTATAGTTTTTCTTGCAGGGCTTGGGCATATTCATGTATTGGTACGCACTCTAGCAAGGGGGGATGGTAAGTGAGTTGGTAGGGGAGACGCATTTCTCTGCCCATCGTGAGAAAGTTGGACGCCTCGACCGTGGTGGAGTGGGGGATAGCTAGGAAGGCACTCATTTTTTGTGGAAGGACCAAGTCCCACTCCTCCGACTGTTTTTTCAGGAGGAGGGAACATAGGGCATCTCCAAGCACTCTGTTATTTCATTCCACGACTCCGTTGGCCTGGGGGTGATAAGGAAGAGTCCGGGTCTTAGCCAACCGCCAGAAGGTACATAGTTCTCGCATCAAGCTGTACTCAAATTGGGCGCGCTGATCTATACGCATTTGTTTGGGAAACCAGAAGTAACTAAACGCATGTTCATTTATGGCCGTCGCCACTACCGGGGCAAAAGCGTTGAGGAGTGGAAGTGCATCTTTCAAGCGGGTAAAGTGGTCATTCAAGACGAGGATCCATTTATTACCCCTGGCCGTCTCAGGGAGAGAGCCAACCAGGTCCTCTGTTAGTTTTTGCCATGTCCGACCGGTTAAAATCCGTTGTTGAGATAGGTTAGGTTTGGTGCCTCAGTGTTTAGCTCGCTGGCAACTTTAGCAGCTGGTGACGGCTCACCGTACGTTGGCTATCATGCCCTGCCAATACCTAGTGAGATTCAACCTCTTGAAAGTCCGTTGAATGCCTTGATGGGCCATGGCGTGGGTCTCCAATACAACTTTGCCTCGCAGGCTTGGGGGGGGGGGGAAGGTTCACAGCGCACCAGTCAGACCTGGTATGGCAGGCATGATGTATCTCTAGCAAAGCATCTGGTCAGAGTTGCATGGGGTGCCTTGGCTTCTCTACTTGGCGCAAGTCATTGCAGTTTACAGGGGAATCATTCCTGGCCGCATCCTAAATGACAGCCACAGGGTGATGGCCAGTCTTCTGTGCCTTTGTCAGATCTGTGTCAGGGGGTGGTGGATGTGGACCATCCGGGGTGTAATGGGATGGAATGTGCTAGTAGTAATATATGAGCAGATCTCCCTACCAAGGGTTTTTTTGTGGATGAGTGCTCGGGGGTTATGCAATGGGTTACCGCGTTGAATGAATTCGCCGAGTTTATATTGGATTTCATTTGAGAGGCATTTGAGTGGCCTTTAAGTGGTATTTGAGTTTTGATTATTTTTTTACTTAATTTGAACTTATACGGTATTTAGATTTTGAACGTATGGCATCTAAATTTTGAATGTATGGCATTTACGTTTTGATCATTTTACATAATTCGAACTCATATGACGACATTTTTATGAAGATGGAGTTGTAATTGCCACTGAATTGTTTTTGTGTATGATATAACTATCTACAACACGATAGTTATTGTTATAGGTTTATTATTACATAATAATAATTCAATTATTTGCTTACTGGTGAATGTAATAAAATAAATATCATAATAAAGTGTAATAGGTTGAATATATAGTGTTAAAGTCTATAAAAACTTTTTAATTTGTGAAGTATTTAATGTCTTTACAAGAAATATCATCACATTCAGGTTCAATGATGATGAGAAGATTTTCTTCAAGTTTAAGTTTACTATCTTCCGATACAGACAGAGAAAGTTTTGAAAAATCCTCCAAATCATTATAACTGAAAACTCTATAAATCGGTGGTGTTGAATTTGTAATTGCTACTGAATTGTTTTCGCATATGATGTATCTATCACACACGCAATCAGTAGTAGTTTCAGTTTCTTCATAATTGTACATAGTAGAGTTTGTAGGGCTTGGGTGTTCCAAAATTAAATCGACTAAACCCAGAGCTTGTGGAAGAGATGGAATTGATGGTGATAAAGCTGGAACTACTGACTTGTTTGTAGTTTTTGTCATCGTTGAAGTTGTAGTGGTTGTCGTCGGGGTTGTTTTCGTTGTTGTCTGTGGAATTGTGGTGGTTGTTGTAGTCGGGGTTGTTGTCTGCGGAGTTGTGGTGATTGTTGTTGTTGTATGTGGAGTTGCAGTGATTGTTGTTGGAGTTGTTCTTCGAGTCGTAGTTAGTAATCCTTCATCGTATAAACGGATGTAATTTAAAGCTTCATCGGTTTTGCTAACAAAGTAGTGTTGAGGCCACATATCACGAGTGTCACAGCTTCTACGTGGGTGAGCAGGTTCCATGAAACATCTGAGTCCATATATATGATATTTTAAGTTTTTTCTTAAAATACGAGTTACTGAATTAACCGCTTCCATATTAGGAACTCCCCAAAAACATCCAGAAGTTGTATGAGATAAAGTGATTGGTTGAATCTCTGTTGCAAGATAATAACTGCTTATGATTGGGAATAATACAAGATAGATTCGGTATTTCATTTTTATTCAGAGAGAGAGACTTTCAACCTAGTTTATGCTTTCATCATCTAGAGCTAACTGTCGTGCATTTCGGTGGACTTTGGTTAATATGCTTCAACTAAAGTTCTATATAGATAACCTTGGGATTGCATTTGTCTTTGTTATCTCCTTGACATGTGATACTGATGATAATCTTGTTTTGAATAGACTTCAAACTTTCAAAACTCGAAAATTACAAACTTACGCCTTCAATACCATTGATGTTAGTGATGATAGTAGCTATTTTCGGCTTCTCGTTGGTCAAATGATTGCATTCCACGCTTGCAAAGTTGGCTGTCTCAAACTCTTCTGTTAGTGGACAGATCAAACGTGAGGTGTTGTATTCAAATACGCATAATTCCCCATTCCAAAATAATTTTGTATTTTGAGTAAGACCTTCTGTATCATTTTTAACTCCTATTACACATTCCTCCTGATTCAGAGTGTATTTTGTTGGAGTATTACAAGACGCAGCATCTGTAGAAGTTGTGCTCTTGAAGACCCAAGAAGCGCTTCGAGGGATGAAAAAACCACAATATATCAAGTCAGGAGGGTAGAGTCGCACACAGTTTTTTCCATTTTCATCTTTATATCGTATAGTCCTTTCGAAAGGTGAAAAAACCAAGACATCGGTCTTATCCATAGCTCCGGCTTTACATTCATCAATTTTGTTGCTATACAATACTCCACTAACATTGGAAAATGTTAGTGTCAGTAGCAAGAAAAATACGCAGCTCATTTTTTAAAATGTTTTTGCTTTCAGTGTTGGAAGTTGAATACTTTCTTTCTTGATGCTCTTTCTATTTATACGTAAGGGGCTAGTGGCTTATTCAGCTCTCTCAGCTGATTTTGAAGATGTGAAACAATCTCATCAACGTAGTTACCAAAATGTAAGTATGGTTCCAATCGAGACTGAGACAAAAGAACAAGTGTTATTGTCAAGCGAAATGAAGTCAAACCTCTTAAAATCGAAATATCTATCAAATCGCCTAGTTCAGCATCTTTCAAACATTGTTTTATATCAAGCAGTTTGATCGCTCTTTTGGGATCTTCAAAATCTATCAACTTGTCTTGCGGACAGCATACTTTTGGAGGATTTGCTCTTGAAATACAATTACAGCTCAGAAGCAAGCTTTGTATTGATTTACAAACTAGATTGAATCCTAACACAAAATAAAATACTTCTTCGGTGATCAGTTGAACAAAAAGAGGATTCGAACGCTCTAAAGGAATGTGTTCAAAATGAGTCCTTTTAAGGACTCATTGGCTGATTTTGTTCCTAAGTTCATATATGAACTTAGGAACAAAATCAGCCAATGTAGCAATTGACTTGAATCCTTGAGTTTTTCCACTCATGTTTTTTCTGTAGTTCAGAGATGAATGAAGCAACATTTTTTTATGCAGCTCTTTTTTGAGTCCTCAAATATATTTGTCGAATCAACAGTTATTATCGGGTTGATTGAGTCTTCTTTTTCATCAGGAGTATGGGCCTATGGATATCTTTCCGCTATCGCAAGCAATTTATCCTTTAGACGTTGATAAGCCAGTTTGCTCGGACTAGCAGGTAATAGGTAGGGATTTAATTGTGCTCTCAAATTTGTTAACATAAAGGGAGACTTCAAATGATCGCAGGAAAGATCCAAAAAAGCATTGATCCATTCATCATGCACCAAAAAACCCATTTTAACGTTTTTCAAAACTTGTCTTCTATCAATCCAGTCAATAGCACCACCCAATTCTTTTTTGGTAGGTGTAGCACCTTCAACCATTTCAGCATATCTTTTACAAGTGATACATTGGTCATCAACGTGTGAACAGTAACAGTTTAGTAGTGATAGATTGGTTGCTTGCTTGTAAAAACTTCCTCCTAGTACACAGTATACACATTCTTCCGTAAAATAAATCCTCAACATTTCATCAGAAACCTCAGCCAACAAAGTCTCAGGTCCTATAGCATCGGAAGCTTCTTGGTGAGCAAAGTCTTCAACACGTAACATATTTGTTGTTATTCCGTTGAATTACAAAACGAGAATGATTCGTTTTCAAATTGAGATACCTATTTAATCATTCATTATTTTTTTTCTTTTTTTTGAGGTTAATTGTTATGCTAGCTCAGGTAGATCTTCATAAATGCTTTAATTTCAACCTGACAACCATCAATTGGACAAGGTTTTACTTCTGATGAGCATTCTGTAAGTGCTTTTTCTTTACACTCACTACAGTAAATGAGATGACCGCATGGAAGAAAGATATGATTTGCGATCACTTTTTTTCATGTGACTCAGACACACATTGAACGAGTTTGCTTTGTTTAGTCTGATCTTTATCTTTTTTTAACGATTCAATTGATTTAGCATCATTTTTGAACAGTGTTGACGAATTCTCAACAGATGTAAAATCATTTTCAAAAGTATGTAAGGCTTCAATCATAAAACCTATTCGCTCAAAAAAATTTTGCATTTAACACTAAAACTTGTTCGATATCGTTTTGACTGTATCCTAGTTTTTGCAGACAAGTTTCATTTCTTCGGTGTCATTGTTTTGTGTCATTCGTTTCACTTTTTCTCGATATTTTTCGACCCGTCGCTCACACCTTTTGCTTTTTTCCGTTCGCGCGTAAACATCCTCAACATACTCTTTGCCTTTACTGCCGAGTGAAAAAGAACAGTCTGGAAACCATCGATAGTGTTCCTCCCACGATAGTTCACTCTCTTTCTATTCTTTAGGTTCACCCGAGCAAAAGAAGCATTTTACACTACCTCCGAACCTAGTATAGTAAAAACCTGCATTGGAAAGGAGTTTCATGGAAACTTTACCCTTCCATTGTTTGAAACTGTCTTCTCTAGATGTTTCAGTAGCAAAACGAGGTGTACCAGCACGATCAATTGATATACCTAGAGGTAATACTTCTGCAGTTAAATCTCCTCTTCTAGTTTTTTGTTCTTCCATCGTATAACTTTTGACAATTGAGATGTTTTTCATTTCAACTGCAAGTAGTTTCCTAGGTCTATACACACAATTATGAGTGTTAAATCCTCCAACAAATCGACAAAACGGAAAACTTTTAGCATGTTCTTTCATCGCGTGTTCATCTCCTTCCTTCCAGTTTAGTAATACCCCTTGGAAAAAAACACATCGAGCAGCGTTGTCTCTTTCAAGGTTATAGAAACCAGCTCCAACCATGTTTTCACCACAATGTTTACCTACTCGTCTCCAGTTTGTAAGAAATGATTTTCTTCGATAAATTTTATCAAGCATTACAGTCTCTCTTTCATAAAAAGAGAGTTCATTGTAAATGAACTTGAAAAAGTCTGTTGGGGAAAGTTCAGCAATCGTTTTTTGTAATTTTAATGACAAAAGACTACAGTGATTATTCGGATAAGTTGTGACGACATAATTTATTGTAGTGGTATCAGGAAAAGTTCGTTGTAAAAACAACGAGGAAGTAACGAGTAAACTATCATCTATCCACTGGGTGGAGTCTTTTATTTTCAAAGCAATTCCGATTTTTTTTTCATTTCTTTTTTTTCATCATAAATGGTGTTTGTTACATATCTGTTGTTTGTTACTCGACACATTATTTATATATAATATAAGAAGTACCTTCAGTTATTACTCAAGTTGAAGTTTTTGTTGGAAAGTTCTTTCCCTCTGACCTAGTTCGTTGCTATTCTAAAAAAAAAATTATAATGCTTTGTTGCAAAAAATAAAAAAGACTAATGTTTCAATATTTTTCAATATAGATCTGCACTTGAATTGATTACAATTGTAATAGAATGTGAATACTTACATCAGAAATGAAGATTTGTCTTTCTTTGAAGTAGATGAATGATATTCAGAGTTTGAACTCGAGCTGCTTCCTATAAATTTTGGATGAAGGAGTACTTTTTCATTTTGAAGTCCGGAAATAATAATAATAAATCAGAATTAAAACTTACATACAACATTTTTAAATAAGTAAATGATAATAATAATGTTTTTTTCAGAAAGTGTCTTCACGTTTAAATTGATTACAATTAAAACAAAATGTAAATACTTACATCGCAAATGAAGGCTTGTTTTTCTTTGAATTAAATAAGTTATACGCATAGTTGTTCGAACTTCAGCTGTTTCCTATGTAATTCAGATGATTAAGAAGGAGTACTGTAGTAGATGATGATGTAGTAGATCTTGTTCCTTCAGTTACTAACAATGAAGTGAATGCTTTCTATATGAAAACAGTGCTTCTTATATAGCGAAAGTTGCACTGATTAAACCCTATGAATACCATCACGTACCAACCTTTATTATAATACATCTATGAATCAGCATTTTTTCACGCGAATGAAAACCGTTGCTTTTGCGGGAATAAAAATTTTATTTCCACGCGAATACAAACCAATGCTTTCGCAGGAATAAATAATTTATTTTCACGTGAATGGAAACCGTTGCTTTCGCGGGAATAAAATTTCTGTTTCACGCGAATACAAACCAATGCTTTCGTGGGAATAAATAATTTATTTTCACGCGAATGGAAACCGTTGCTTCCGCGGGAATAAAAATTTTATTTTCACGGGAATACAAACCAATGTATTCGCGGGAATAAATAATTTATTTTCACGCGAATAACAACCAATGTTTTCGCGGGAATAAATAATTTGTTTTCACGCGAATGGAAACCGGTGCTTTCACGGGAATACAAATTTTATTTTCACGCGAATAAAAACCGTTGCTTTCGCAGGAATAGAAATTTTATTTCCACAGGAATACAAACCAATGATTTCGCGGGAATACAAATTTAATTTTTACACAAATACAAACCAATGCTTTCGCGGGAATAAATAATTTATTTTTACGCGAATGGAAACCGTAGCTTTCGCGGGAATAGAAATTTTATTTTCACGGGAATACAAACCAATGTACTCGCGGGAATAAATAATTTATTTTCACGCGAATGGAAACCGTTGCTTTCGCGGGAATAACTAATTTATTTTCATGCGAAAGCAACGGTTTCTATTCGCGGGAATAAATAATTGGTTTTCACGCTAATGGAAACCGTTGCTTTCGCGGCAATACAAATTTTATTTTCACGCGAATACAAACCAATGCTTTCGCGGGAATAAATAAGTTATTTTCACGCGAATCGAAACCGTTGCTTTCGCGGGAATAACTAATTTATTTTCACGCGAATAAAAACCAATGTTTTCGCAGGAATAAATAATTTATTTTCACGCAAATAAAAACCAATGTTTTCGCGGGAATTATTAATTTATTTTCACGCGAATAGAAACCAATGCTTTCGCGGGAATAAAAATTTTATTTTCACACGAATAGAAACCAATTCTTTTGCGGGAATAAATTTATTTTTCCCATGCGAATAAAAACCATTGCTTTCGCGGGAGTAAAAAAATAATTTTCACGCGAATAAAAACCAATGCTTTAGCGGGAATATCGCGTGAAAAACTGCTGAATCATTTATATATTATAAAGAAGGTGTCACGAGATGGTTTTCATAGGGTTAATCAGTGCAACTTTAGCTATTAAAGAACCAGCATTTTCACACAGAAAGCATCCAGTTCTACACTAGCTAGCGAAGAAGCAACATCTACACACCAACTACTACATTTACTTGAAACGATAGAAAGACTTTTAGTCAATAAGGTGAGAATCACTAAATAATTCTTTAACATGTATTGATAGAAAAGTTCAACTAAATTTGATATAATGCTCCAGAAAGTTAATTTTATGTTTTAATAATTTGTTCTTATTAATAAAAGATCAAATGGTTTCACCATAACGCGTCAGAAAAATTATTTAAGTTTTGATTATGTGTTTATTTTATAAATATCTAGTTAGATTATTCTTTTCAAATATTTTTCAAACTCCAACCATCTGTTACATAGTTTTTACTCTCTTTTCAGTTCAACTTCTCACTGAGCGCTCTGAGTATGAATGAAAACCGCAATACCTCATTTCTCTCAAAATTCGAACCATACTCTGATGATAAAGAAAATAACCCTCCTGATTCACATAGAATAAGGAGGAAACTGAAAACAGTTAGACCAAAGCCATGGGATTCGGATAGAAATAAAATGATTAACTATGCTTGGACTTTGAAAGCACCATCTATTTTTCATCTTTCCCGCTTGTCAAAAAATGCTGCTAGTTTGCTCAATTTTTGCGATAGCAATGAAAGAGTAATGATAGGAAGGTTTCAACCACTTCACTCAAATCAAACACCATCGCTTCTTGAGATAATCTCCATCGAAAGACCGGCTGAGGATGTATATAAAAACTTATGTATTATTTGCTACAATGTTGAAACATTTGGCAACAGACGACAAGTGAGGTCAATGGTGAGAAATGAAGATTACAACAAATTAGCTCCAACACAACTGGATGTTCCAAAACTGGTGGTTTTTATGGGATTCGATTCAGACAAGCATCCAATCTTTCACCCAATCAACTTCCCATCCGATATTTCCCTTGAGGAAGCTAAACAGCTAAGTAGATTAATAAAAAAAAAACACCTAGCCAGTTGATCAGTATGGTTCGTATCGCAACACTCTCTCAATTCGCTGTTGGAAGTGTAATCAGTTTTGAATCTCCTCAAATATCAACTCAGTTAACATTACCTAATGGAAAAGTGGCAATGGATGCGCCACTGGTAAACTACAGATGTTTGCAATACGATGGTTTGATGATGGGAGTTCTATATATACCTGAAAAACATGCTAGTGAGATCAAACGAATTGGAACAGGAGTCATACTTGTAAGAAATCGTGAAGTTAGTAGATTTGGTTATCATCGACATGATATAATCACGTTCACAGCACTACAAGCGATAGAAACAGCTCAAAACCTATCCAACAAACTTGATGATTCCAACCAGATGAAGTACTTTACTACAGATGAGGTTGTTGAGAACAAGGTCTTAGTGCTTTCAATGGGAGCGGGAAACACATCTTCTACGTCTTTGAGAGAACCAACACCCCCTGGTGAAAACTATACTCAAGAAGAGCAAGTCAGACAATACAACTCAGTGAGTTTTTTTATTTATTGTAAACTAACTGATGTAAGCAATACTTCCAATTATATAAAAATTGTTTATAAAGCAAGTATTTTCTGTTTTGCTTTAGATAGAAGAGAGAGAATCGAAAACACTTAATGAAAATTATGCTCAAGAAAAAACAAACTGAACAATATAACTTTGTGAGTTACTTCCCTTTTCTATATAATGTTAACTAATCAATGTAAGAAGAACTATAATTCAAATTCATGTAATTATTTTACATTTTTGTTCAATCATCCTTTACTAATACATAACTTTTTATTTTAGTTCATTACGGAATCAAAAGTACATAGAACAGAAGTCTTCCTTCCTAAGATATAACATCAGTACATCAATGACTTCATTGTAAAGAAAAAGACAATGCATTGATTGTCATTACAAGTTGTAGTGCTTTGTATTACTTAGTATTTACTAACTCTAGCTATATTATACAAGGATATTTTCCCTACTTATTATGTAATAAATGTATGTAATCATATATTGATTCAATGTAGTTATATCTCCTCATTCTTCTC
The DNA here is from genome assembly GCA_945261195.1 of Cryptosula pallasiana. NCBI lineage: Eukaryota > Metazoa > Bryozoa > Gymnolaemata > Cheilostomatida > Cryptosulidae > Cryptosula > Cryptosula pallasiana. Next base: position 19,605,878 of record OX183131.1, on the reverse strand, counting down.
TCCTCTTTCTCCCTCTCTCTCTCTCAAGATGTCATATCAGTTCGAGTTATGTGAAAAAGTATCAAAACTTAAATGCCATACATTCAAAATCTATATGCCATATGAGTTTAAATTAAGTAAAAAAAATAATCAAAACTCAAATGCCACTTAAATGCCACTCAAATGCCACTCAAATGCCCCTCAAATGAAATACAATATAAACTCGGCGAATTCATTCAACGCCGTAACCCAGTGCCTCAATCCGAGGTCAAATCCACAAAAAAACACTTGGTAGGGAGATCTGCTCATATATTACTACTAGTGTTATTACATACTATGTTTTTTGTTGTTACATTACAATTATTAGGAGATTTATTCGAATCAAAATTGTTTCTTTAAAAATATAATAACAATTAACCTTTAATCACATGTATGAATAGTATCAATAGGTTAAGATTGATAAATATAATATATAACAGCGGTACCATTATTGTTGAAAAAACGAAAGATGACATCTGATAAAAACAACCACAACTATATCTATACAGTGATAATAGGAATATTAGCTATTAATAATGCAATTGATCACAATAATAATATAAATAGTAATTAATGAAATATTTTTGGTGGGCAGCAACTATTTTTTATTACACTAAATAACAACTGTTGAACGTTATTATTGTTTATTAGTATTATAAACTGTTATTATTTATTATTAATATATATTATTGTTCATTAATATTTACATACTACTATTACTATCAATATTAAATTCAATTACACGATTAAACAACATACAGATTCCTACAACATTTAGGGATAAAAAGAACAACCATGCAAGAGCAGATCGTTGCTTACTATTAGTTTATCATTACTAAAAACTAACTTCTATTATATACTACTTTTATCATAATGACTATTTTAAGATTTGCCCCAGGCAATTTCAGAAAGTCGGTGAAGAAATGATGTTCGGCTGGTATTAGATGATGCTGTTATGTGAAAGGCAAGTACAGTTTAGAGCTGATTTGGTGGAAACACAAACACAAAGATTATCGAAGCTAGCAACTATAGCAAAACGATGCTGTTGGGCACACAGATATCAATACTTGATTTGCTCTAGCCACTGCCAAATAATCAAAAGGCTGTAGCATGTTGCAATATAGACAAAGAAAACTGAACATGACTTGAAAGGCAAAAAAAAGTTACAGGATATAAATTGGCGTAACTGATGAGAATGAATTTTCTATTGAAAATATTGCTGCAATCTTTAACAAAATAAAAATTTGACTGCGTTATAACCTAAAGAAAGAATTGACAACTCTGAATATGTCTTTTTTGTTATTAAGATTGATTCAGTAGTGCCGGAAGCTTTAAAATAACCTCACAAAAAACTGACTTACAAGTATATCTTAGGTATGTGCTACGCAACAGTTGAATAAGTGAAAGAAAGCCTTTTGGTTTTGCTGTTGTCAATTGGCACTTTGTTTGGAATTTGATAGATTGAACATTTACAGGAAATCTTGCTTGATTTGTTGCAGTCAAAAAGGTGAAAATTTAGTGATCTCTTGGCCTTACAAGCTGTTACCCACCACTCTAATCCACTGCACTTTAATATGGCCGATCAGTCTTAACTTCAAATCTATTTAACGGTCCAAAACAAGTATAACCTGAATAGATAGTGCTTTGTTATCTCTACAGGCCATTCAAACAGACACGATTTACACTGTCATCCTTTTCCCTGCAATCGCCCAACTTATAGCCACTAGTGTGAAGATAAGTTCCCCTATTTTCTGTTCAACACTGGCAGAGATTTCTACAAAAATCTACTTGAGTTGTCCTCTATGGGGGACAAAATTCTTCAGTAATAGATAGCCAGCCAACACCAAAATCTGACGACCTAATGAAGCCATACCCAGGAGCCAAATATAAAATTCTCCCTCACAATCCAATCTATTGGAGAAAAAGATAGGAAAATATTACAATCAGCCTGTTTATCAAGGAGCCAGTGAGATGCCTATTACATTCAGTTGTCAGTTTGCCTTGCAAGTGGACATGTCTTAGTTGTCAATTTGTACCGCAATTCCATAAAGTTGTTACAAACACCTGGTGATTGTTACTTGGGTGGATATATTTGAAAGTTGGTTGTTAGGTAGGTTGAGTCAAAATTGGGTCTATGTCAACTGAAGTCGAGTTTAGATTTGGTCAAGTCAAGGTTAACTCAAAGTGGAGTGGATTTTGAGTGTGTTAAAACATGTCTAATACAAAGACAAACTTAATTACAACAACAGATTTGCCGTATCTAGCCAGTCCACTGTAGAGCAAACCCCTTTCTTGCCCTAATATACTGCGCAAACAGTGAGGAAGTGCTTAAAACTTTCGCACTGCGTAATTATGGTGGTTCAGCACGTTATGAGGTATTTCATGCAGACAACTAGCTCCAAACAACTTTTTTTCAACAGAAAAGATGCTTCTCCCTTGACTTTTGTTTCAGAGAGTCTAGCTTCAGAATTCAATGGGTTGAACCAGCTATTCCTAGAAGTTCTCAACATTCATTGTTACAGCAAAAGCTCTATGAAATAAGATACGGGAGTACAGAATAAGGAAATTGACTAACAAGTATTCAGGGAGGTTAGACACCCACAAAGTTATTGAAAGGAGCAACTTACAATCGAGATTTTCTATACAATGTGATGAGAACACTCACACAGTAACATAATAAGTATCACTCAACTTGAAATATCATGCTTCCATGTTTTACAATTCACCTGAACAGCTCTTGACATTACTCTACAAATCTCCACATTCATGGCAGGTCTTTTCTTCTATTTCATCTGAAATGGATTGCTTGACTCAAGTGCCAGTCAAAAGTCTTTTATGAAATTTAATTAACCTTTCCTCTTAAAGTGACTTTTCACAAGAATCTTGATTGTAAAACGGGAATCTTGCTCACCATCTGAACCTTCATTGTTAGATTTTGAAGTCAGGTGCAGTTTGCTTACAACAACATTCAACAACTTCAACCAAACTGCGCTGTATCACATACTAAGTTAAACTGTGCCAAGAAATATGATTCACTTTATGAATCAGTTTGTAAACCGAAGTGCAAAACTATTAATCAGTTTGTTCACTTCTAAATGTCCATGAACGAGCAAATTTCTGAGCACCATCCATCAGTCCAAAAAAAATATTTTGTCAATTAATCTGCAGATTGGCATTTGTGAAGAAAAAATTATGATTAGGTGTTTGAATACAATGCAGAAAGCATCGACTAAGTGATTGTGTTGCATTCTTGACATAATCACCATATCAGGTTGCAATTGTTATATTCTAGCGGCGTCTGGTACAAGTGCTGCTGCTCCAGAGGTCCCTCAGAGGTGAACATATAAGACAGTTGATTGAGGTTTGATGGTTATGAGAGTTGTTGGTTCGTAATTATATATCAATTTATGTACAGCAAGCTTTTCTGATGACTAATAAAACATGCTTTTTAAGGCGGTGAACAGTTTTTTAAATCAAGTCCTAAAAACATAAAACTTTTGCTGAACAAAGAAGTTGAAATTGAGAAATAATCTGATACATTGAATTGCCTATTTCTTATATTCATTTCAGTGTATTTGATTATTGTATATTATCAGTGTTAGCTATTCTTATCATTACTGTTATGTTGCCCTATAGCAATCATTTTTTTGAAAGTTTGATGCATTTGGCATATATTTTTTATCAACATTGTGTAATTAGACAGATGAAAGTAATAACAATTGAATTTTCATGACATGTATATATCAGAGATGTACTTAATTAATACACGAAAACATTGTGCCCATAAAAAAATGTGAGAACTATTAGCCGGGTGTTGATCAAGCAAATTAAAATGATAATATGTGAAAGTAATTCCAGAAATCACCTATGGAACATAAAATTGGTTTATAACACCAAAAATACTCAATAGTTTCTTATAGATTGCCGAACAAGACAGAGATAATAAAAGTCCAAATTTGAAGATATCAAAGAAAGAACAAAAATGGCACTGCTATCAACCATAACATTTTGTAAACATTGCGGTAGATTTTGGTGGAAGCTACTAGTAAACAGGTCGCTTACCATCCATGATCCACCCTTGGCAAACATTGCGCTGGACTTTAGCCTACAGCATTCGGTTAACTGCTGTTTAGGTGCGAAGTAATACTGTGCAGGCGGCAAAGTGTGCAGGGTGGGTAGTAACTCCTGCTGGGCCAGTATTGACCCCTTACCGGCCCGGGATAGCTATACTGGGCCGGCACAAGATGGCCCACATAGCAGAGGAACCTCAAAACTATCTAAGAACTTATTGAAGGCCAGGAACCGGAAGTACTCTTCTTTGGATTACCGAACTAGTGGACCGTACTCTAACTATAGCCTGGGAGCCCTGTTGGACCCTTAGACGCTTGGTGCCTTTATTGTTTAACTTATTTGCACTACCTGATGGCAAATTTATTTATACACTCGATTGCATTGGCTATATCACTTTCTGTACTGTTGGTCTTATATGATTTATGCTAATGATTTGCGGTGAGTTATCCTATAAAATGAGAGACTTTTCATACACTCTTTGCATTCATTCTCATATCATGCCACAAATACCCTAGAGGAATAATTACCTTCTAGGACTTTGTCTTATGAGAATATACCCATTCTACAAGCACTACTCTGTATTGTTTGTGTGAGCCATGGGATCTTGCCATACCTGGTAACTCGGTTGCCTGATACAGAGTTGTCACTGTCGAGAAGTAAAGTGTCCCCTCTGGAGAGAGGTACAATACTTGAGAAGATTGGATGTCAGTGGTAACACGACCATAATCCATTACATTGTTAGCAGCTGTGGGATAAACAGTGCCTTCCCACGCTGTGCTCTTTCATTCTACTCTCTTGCCCTCCAAATGCACTGCAGGCCAGCTACTACTGAAGAAGAAGATTGATCTACAGATAGTAGATCTGAAGAAACTGTTGAAACAATATACTACCGGATTTCTCTGCATGCTCGTTGAGTTCACTCCGCCCTGCAGCGGCTATCCCGGCACAGTAAAACATATTAAAGGCTGTCTGTATCATCCATAGAGCGTGCTCTATTTGCAGCAGTCCAGGGCAGGAGCTTACGGAATTTCCTAAAGGCTAGTTTAACTCGCTCCGCCCTGAACATGGAGATATCGGTACTGTAAAAAAGGAGAGAGAGAATCGTGTATCCGCTTTATAGACTCAGCTGCTAAAGTTACTTCAGCGTGAAGTGTTACTCAGCTGGTAACACTGACCCCGGCACTGTATCCATTTACAGTGTCCCCATACTACTGTGTGTAGGCTGTTAGAGCTTTCTCTGCCCTGCAGCATTACACAGAAATTTCGTAACAGTTGTTACAAGCTACAGGGTGCCAGATACTGTCAAAGTGTCCCCTACACCGACTTCTAGATCTGCTAGAACTACTGGACACACTAATCCTGGCCAAGGATCGACTTGCACTGACCGTCACTTACATTAGAGTCAAGACCACTCCTCTATTTGCAAAGGATGGCCATCCAGAGAGCACGCTGTACCGGTCGTGCACCCGTTGGCAACCCAGAAGCTACAGCAACTGACAGACTAATGGAATCCTTGACAGCCATGATTAGGCCCAACTAAGGCAATGCACCAGCTACTTTCAAAGCTTGGAAGTTCAACGATGAAGGGGAAATTGAGTATTTCATTAACACATTCATGGAGGTAGCAGAGATGAATGAATGGCTAGAGAAAACGGCCATGTTACATTAGAGAGATGCACTACGGGGTAGAGAATTGCTCTGTGGAAAACCTCTGTATCTGCAGGCTATCTTTACTGCAATACAAGCGTGGACTCAAACTAAAGCCTGGCATATGCGAGCTATTACAGAAGCAGGTTTGTTACTTACGGCACATAGTCAGTGAACAAGAAGTAGCTACCGACCCTGATGAGGTTGCTGCCGTTGCCAACTGGAGTTCGCGTCAGGACCTCAAAGATCTCCAAGCATTCTTAGGAACGGTAGGGTACTATTGCCAATACCTACCAGGCTGTTCAATGGTGGCCAAGCTCCTCACCAAACTCACAGGGAGGAGCACCTCATGGGAACGGGGCACGAAACAGTAACAGTCATTTGCTCATCTAGAGAACAGTTTCTTCACCACCCCCTTTCTAGGCTACCCTGAACCTCAGGGGTCTTATATACTGGACACCGATGCTAGCAATGATGGCCTGGGAGCTGTCCTGTCTGAGATCCAAGATGATCGCGAAAGGGTGATCTCTTATTAGGGCAAAATTCTGGCCTCCGCAGAAAGCAACTACTGTATCGCCAGGAAGGAGCTCCTGCCAGTACCTGTACGGTCAGAAATTCAAGCTCAGGGCGGACGATGCCTCTCTTCCATGGCTTCGCCGAAAAAGAGAACCAACAAGCCAGGCAACCAGATGGCTTAAAATTTTCTCCGAATTCCAGTACTCAATTGAGCATGGAAAGGGCTTGCATCCTGAAAACACTGGTGGACTGAGCAGACACTGACCAGACACCTGGGGGTCAGTGCCAACATATCCAGAAACAGGATGTCGGTCAAACTAAGGTGGAAGTAGCCAAAAAACTGTTTCCCCACCAAGAGACGGTGCCCCTCCCCACCAACGATGTCGTCTTGGCCATGGCTTGCCAAGACACGGCCACTCAGACACAACATTAATCAAAGCAAAGCAAGAAGGCCAGCACAAAGTAGCTCTCATGTATGCAGTAGCTCTAGGAAATCACTCCCTGACCCAAGAACAACTGGAACTTGGAAGTGGTGAGCCACGGGTGCTAGCCCGCCGGTAGTCTGCCATGAGGATCAGTCGTAACGGTGTCCTGGAGATCCGAGTAGCTGCCAGGAAAAAGTCTCGGTGGTGCACCCTCTGCACTCCAGTACTGGGAGGAGGCAAGGTCATGAATCGGCACATCAAGAAATCAACCGAACCCAACCCTGACTACTGCACACCTGCTACTAACCAGGAGCATATGCTGATGTCAGGCGCCTCGTAAAAAGTTGTGAGGTCTGTCAACATGCAAAAAGCGGAGAAGCCCGTCCTAACCCCCACATGCAATGCATGTACACTGGCCGCCCCTGGCAAAGGCTAGCAGTTGACAATTTTTGGTTACCATAATTCAAGTCTGCTTTTGAAAACATACCTGTCAACATATTACATTGTTGGTTTTTTCTATGAATAATTTTAGGATTATGTTATAGTATACTTACATATGTATTTGAATGTATTTTTGGAAGGTTATGTAAATCATAGTTGAAAGTTGCACAGACTTTTGAGACATGTATTGATTCAATACTTGAATCTACTGAAGGTATTTCTCCCATTTTATATCTTATTCTTTTCTGCAAAAATTATTTCCAGTTTTCGGACCAGGTGGGTGATTGCTCTTTTTTTGCGTTCTTCCAATGCCTGCAGCAGGGTGAATACAATGCTGTTTTGGGCGTGGCCAAATGTAATAAATTTTTGATTTCATGAAAAAATAATACCAGCTTGAGATCTTTTTAGTAAACAGCATTTTGCTAGGGTTTGCAGAAAAAGTCCCGCACAAAACTGTCATATTGCAAGCATCTGTAGCTCGCTGGCAGATCTTTTATCTCCAGCGTCAAGTTAATTCAAATGTTGCATGGCTCAAGGAGCTTCAAAAATAATCGTGCTGCCTACAGGAAACTGAGACAGAGTTTTGATACAGATCATATTTAGCAAATGGTTTATGTTTTTTTTTCTTATCAGCCTAGTTATTCGCTTGGCATCTGCAGCAGTTATATAAGCAGGAAACCTGATCGAATGAAGGAGCGGTTATTTTTCTTCATCTAATCCAATTAAAACCGCTCACTTTGGCACATCAAGTTACATTAGTCCTAGCTTGTCAGTCCCCTTTTTCTTCACCAGAGATCTGACTCGGCGCATGTTGCCAAAAGTTTTGACCAAGTAGTGCAGAACGGACAAGTCTTAATAGAGCTTACTACATACTTTGTTATATTCACTATTATTCCCACCGTTTGAATCAAAAATTTCCTCTATCATTTTGCAATTTATTATACATACCTCCTAACCCGCTACCAAAACAATTGAGTCAAAAAACAAAAGGAGCCATGTCACCTGGGACGGAAATTGGGTTGTCAACTATCATGAGTATTATAGAGAATCTAAAATACTATTGTTTTTCCTTCCTTTATTAGTTTTTCTTCTCTTCTCCGGCAAACAGTGGAAATATTTTGCCAGGTTTTCTCAAAAACAATCTTAGAGAGAGGCACAATACTTTCTGCGACGTGATCAGCTGGAAGTTCGCATTACAGCAAGTTAGTCGCACAGTTGTAGTATATTCCAGAACATAGCAACTCAGGTGCGAACTCAAGTGAAGAATTATGTTTTTAGCCTCTAAATGGCTTTAATAACTCTGACCTGTTTGACAAAAAAATAATTGGAATATGGTGCATTTCGCTCATTCTCAGATATCTACTGATGAAATGAAAGCGAAAAACAATGCCGAAGTGGCGATCTTTGATTTGCGTCAAAATGTCAGTTTTCAATATTAAACAGCTTCCCGTTAGAAAACAAATCCTCCAATTAACTGAATTTGCAAAAAAATGTGTGCCATGTTGTATAGATGTACCATTTTTTACTTTAAAATAAGCGAGGAAAAAAATGTTTCAAGTTTTTCTAGTTCCAATTTTAAAATTTAAATGCAAACGGCTATTTTCAATGCGCTCCTGGCCAAGAATGGAAATAGTCAGAGACAAATAAAAACTCAGGCCATGTAGCCCCATGTGTTGTCTTCCAAAAACTTGATACTTCAAGATTCGTACAAAATGGCCAAAGCGACTTTTCTCTTTTTAACAAGGGGCTCCAAAATCGAAAAGTGGCAATTTTTTATCAACCACCACTCCGAAAGATTTGCTTTTTTGCATGGAAATATTCTCCTTCACATTTTCTATTGGACAAACATTTAATTGAACTCACTTTTTGTTTGAAATGCTTGAGGTGGAGTAAAAAAAAAGAATTGAGTACCATTTCAAATGTTCTGGTGAAGTAACTGTTTTTTGTTTTGATAATTTATGTTTGAAAGTTGCTTCTTTGTGAAATGCTGTTCAATTGGTTGAAGGGACAAGTCTGAACAAAAAAAATGAGGAACGTGGCTCAGGGTTTAGCATAGTTGGTTTGCTAAGATATTGTTTTTTATGTAGGCCAAGCACACTGCATTTCATTAATAGCTAGTTATGAAGATACTTAAACAATGCTTGATGGTGTAAAGGTTCAAGCAGTGTCCCACTGCAAGGAGGACTGGCTTCAACTCTCGGTGGTGAAAATTATTCTCTCCAAATATTCTTTGCAAAGGTGTGATGGTTGCTTAAAACTGCGGTTAGGAAAACCTTGGCTGGTTCAATATCTCCTTTTAAAAGGAAATGTGATTATGTAATTAGTAAAGTATATTATTCAACTATTCACATTCAGGGGTTCAAATCTCCCAATTAAGTAACTTTTTTTGTTGTTTCTAAAATACTATTTTTTTGCTCACAAACAGTAATGAATATCTAGTTTTAATTACCTTTCAACCATGTATTTACATACCTAAATAGATATATGGTAACAGGTCTGTATAAATATTTATACCAAAAAGACAACAATGTAATATGTTACCAGTTTTTTTTTTGTTTACGTACACGCATATCATGCTGAGAAATGCTTCGTAAAAATGAAAAAATATACGTCTGACACGCCTGCAAACAATCAAACAGGTTTAACACATAGAAAACTTTGACATTTTGGCAAATCTGTTTTTATGCACATCTGCTCCTATCATACTACTTGCTTTCTAAGATTACACCTTCTCCATGGCGCCATCTAGCTGAGTACAGTTATCAAAAATAGGTAAAGCACAGTTGCTGTCTCTTTTACCAAAAACCACTTTTTCAACTCCTGAGACGTTGAGGTCTTGAGAGAAAACTGGGTAGGCTCTAAGAGTACCCCTCCCCAAAATAACCTATGTAAGTAAACTAATCAATAAATATTTGAAACTCGGTCCTTGCCTCTGTCATAAAAAACGAGTGCTCTCAATGCCAAGGACTTTGAAGTCTTGTCAGTAAAATGGTTGGGCTCTAGGAGTAACCTGTGTCTAGCGCTACAAGTTGAGTTCTTCAACTAGTGTAAATTAATTGTTTATTGGTTCTTACCTCATTGCTGAGAGTCCTACTATCTGCCGTCATGTCGTTCGTTCAGTCACTGTTGCTGGAGTAAACTTCTTCGCTCTGAAGATGGTGGCTCCTAAATAGCTAAAGTTGTGCTGACTTACAAATCTTTATAGCCAAGAACATTTTTTGCTCAGGAACAATAATATAATATATTTATGTAGTAAATGATAACTTGATAACCCTTTATTACACACAGGAATTGTGGTCCAGTGTCCTGCTGTTATTGGGCTTTGTTAAACAATAGAGTTTGCTTCCACAGTTACTAAATTAGAAAGAAGCAAAAACCGAACAATATACTGACTTTTAATATGGATACCCTGAACAGCAAAACTCGAAAACAGCTATGATTATGGAAACATGAAATTGAAGAATAGTTTGCGTTCATGGTTTATGGAAACTCTAAAATAAAAAAGTCCAGCATTTTTTATGAATCTGGCTGCTGTGCTTTTCTGATCAACCATGTTTTACTCTACAAAATCAAATGATAAATCACTTATTGAAGTTTTTGACTAGCGGCACTCATAAAACACTTGGTAAGCCTCTAACTTCGGGAGTTCTACTTTGGACATTGTAGAACTATTCAAGTGTATACAAGAAGCGAAAATAACCGCTGAATGGCTAGTGTGATTAGTATGAATGCAATTAATAAATTGGTGATCAAAGTTAGCTATCTCGTCTTATTGAAACCTGCACCTACCAATCACTATCGAAGAAGCCAAAGTTAATGTGGTAAGGGGCAAAGAATCATTTATACACTAGATGGAAAATCATCCATTATCAAAGTTATCGAAAAATCTTATAAAACTTACTTTGGCCACCAAAAAAACATTTGTCTTCAGCATAAGATAAGAAAAAATTTGTTGAATGAAGTTGTTATAACTATTTGAATGTGATAGTTGCTGATAGCTTAAGAACCTAGAGCAATAGAAGTGCTGAGAAAAACTTATAAAAGCAACGAAGCCAACTAAGTTATCAATGACGCTTGCAAGAGCGCACAATTCAACTCTGCTCTTGATTAAATGAAAATCAGTCTGTGCCTGAACTAAATATGTTTCTTTTTTGAAAGATCCACTTTAAATGAGGAAAATTAAACTAAGTTGGGTTATTGAGACTTTTTATTCCTTGAGTTGATCAGGTATTGCAACTCTATATAACTGTTGTTCCCTTTCAAAGTGATATAACAACATAAATGTTTTGTAGGAGAAAGTGGCACAGACAATTATCAATGTTGTCATTTACAACGATCTTCATCCTCTTGGTGCCATGTCTCCTTGTGATCGTTCATTGTATCAAGCCAAGCTGCGTGTAAGTTTAACTGTTTATACCTTGTTTCATTGCTTTCATCAAAATTTTTAAAAGCTAGAAGGCAATAAGTAAGGCCTTTGAACCCAGTTGGTTCAGCCAACAGATATCCTTCACTGGCAAGGCTTTAGTCTGACAGATAGCATTGGCAGTGTTGTCATAAAGCTTTTAATTTGAACGCAAAGTATGTATGAGGGACTTCCTGAAATGCTTCTTACTGAAGGAGTTTTAAAGATATTTCTAAACTATTAAACTAATCAGCTAGCTCTATATAGTGGAGAAGCTGATCAGGTTGTGTTATTATGGATGCAAGCATTGTTTTTGTTGCCAATGTTACAGTAGAATTAAATACCACAATGTATTTGTTTCCAAGTGTTTTCAACACTTTTATCAAAATGATTCCAAAAAAGCAGTTTGGAGACATTACTTTTTTTGTAAAGTGTTTATGCAAATTGTAAGACACCTAATGGAGTTTTTACTGCAATGATCAATCGCCATTGATGAAAAATCTGGTTGCAATTTGCTTTTGGTGCACTAAAACTTGTAGAGCAAAAAACTATTGTTGGATATTTATTTAGGAAATGTAGATACGTTTTAGGAGTTTTGACATGTAATTAAAAACTAATGACATTGAAAGTTGGTTGAAAGATGATTTTAGCAAAATTAGAAAGAGTTTTAGATTTCAACTTTGCTCAACTTCTTTAAACCAGTTTTCACTTTCTCCATTAGTTGGATACATACCGACGATGCTAAGTGCCAGCTGAATATCTGGGAAGTAACATTTAAATTGTCTCTCAAATAACAGTGTGGCAAAAATATAAATAATCAAAATGAACAAAAAATATTTTCTTCAAAAATTTCATAATCTCAGGTAGTTTACCATGTACCAAATAAAATGAACAGTGGTTTTCCACGAACTTTTATCCCCAATGATGAACTGAAGTTGAAATCAATTTTTATTCTTTCACATACTCGTTGATACATTGAAGGAGATGTACCTGCAAAAAATAGAATAACAAGCAACGCTGTTGAATACTGGACAGTGGAATTACATATCATCTTATTCCATTGTTCAGTATTCAACAAGATTGCTCAGAAATTTTCTTGTAGCTACATCTCCTTCAAAGTATCAAAAAAATGTTGCACCAAATCAGTTTCTCTTTTCTGCAAGTTATGCATCATAAAAAAATTGTTTTCAAGGTGAGAAAAAAACTATACCGGCTAGGTAATGAGATAGTACACTTACAGTTGCAAGCACTCTGATGACTACAAAAAAATAACTAATAAAAATTTAGGCCTCAGATAGCTTTGCACTTTCCTTATAGCAAAACAATAAACAAAATGGTAACACAAATAATGATTTATCCATCACAAATGAATCAGAAAAGTGAAACAACAAGAAAGTAATCATTTGTATTATTTAATGAGAGCGAAATCTGCAGTAGGTTTTAGAGTTTTGGGAAGTAAACTTACTCATTGACCAAATAAAAGTAGTGTTATAGAAGCGGATCCACAGAGATTGCTTTACGGAAATCAAGTTCTCAGTGGCAAGATTTTTCGCACATGCATTGTCCTGAGAACCGCCTACGTGCTTTTTGGAGCACCACTTCATTCTGTTACATTTATGTTTTGAAAGCAGCTGTTAGAATGGTTAGAATTTTGTTTGGAGATGATGAGTTAATTAGTTTAGTTCCTGTTGCCTGAACCATTACCAATAGGTTATTTGGTGACATGACTGCACACACTCAGAGAAAAAAATAATGACAGTCGTTACTTGGTAAATTGTTCAATTTGCTCTGTTGATTTGCGTAACATGTGGACTGAGAATAAGCCTGCATTTTAAACTTCTCAGTGTACTAAAGCGGGAGCTTTACAGCAAATAAGCTCCAAAATGTTCTGAGTGATATAGAGTGTTATAACAAACATACACAGGATAAAGGTTTTGGGTGCTACAATAGAGTGTGGGACATCCACTACGAACTGCATGTTTTGAGAGACAACAGGGATTGCTGCTACAAGAGAAATAGCAGGATTTTAAGCATAGTAGACAACACAAAGAAGTAGCGTCACTGACTGTAATACAGCTGACAGCGGGCATCCCAGCGTGGTTACAAGCCATAGTCTTATCTGTTGGTGATGTTTTTGAATTAGTTGGTGCTGCATCAGGGTGAAAAAGCACATTGCCAAAGCTGATTACTAAGCATTGTGGTAGCGTAAGAGTAAAAGCACAAAAAAACACACTTGGTTGTTGACCGTTGTAATATTGCTTGATGAGATGCCAATCCTGGTGGATGATGACTTCATCGACACTGAGCAGTTTGTGGACATTTCAAACAAGTCAAGACAACACGTACAATGTCAGCCAGAGACTATTGACACTAAACAGGTAAAGGCAGAAGCAAAGAATAAACCGAAGGCAGAAGTGACAAATAAAATTATTCATAGCCTCTCATTGTGAACAAAAAGCAGTGAACAGTATGAATTTAAACTATTTTTTAGGTTTTTTCATGGAGTAACGATTTTTGTAATATTATGCAATTGATTTTTTGGGTGGAGTGCTAGCGCTCAGAAACTTTTGCACTGCATACTTTGCAATACCAATATACGCATACAAAAGTATATGCTTAGTTGCTTCATATCTACAGGCCTAGCCTTGAAGCACAATGGTTTGCCTTCGCGCATCTTGCTCCAACAACACCAAGGGCAATTCAACAATCGTAGTACAGCGCATTAGCAGTATCCCTAATATTTTTGCTAGATATTTGTTGCACTAAAGTTTTACAGTTTCTTTCATGGCAGTAATAATATCTGTTACAAGTTTGCTCACTTGTTTTTTTCGTTGGTGCGGGGGCTAGCACTAATGTTGGCTCTACTTTTTACAGCGATGTTGGTGTCCCCAATGTTTGTAGCAATAAGATAACACCACCATCCATAACCAGATGTTTCCATTGTTCTGAGGTTCTTGCTTCCTGCTGACTTACTTCTTGTAGCTTTACCTCATATGAATTCGCTTCCTGTGGTATTGTTTTAGAAGGCTCTACAGACTCATTTTTAATGAAGGGCTAATATTCGCAGTGATAGGTGTCGGCTCGCAAGGGTATTGATTGGTTCTGCCCTGATGGGCTTCTTTGTATTCTTAGGTGATACCATTTAATTTAAAAAAATCTTTATTTTTGATGTAGCCAGCCATAGTCGCCAACACTTGGAACGAGGTCCAGTACACCCCATAGAAATAGCAAAAGAGTGAATTAACATGATTGAGAGCCGCTTCTGCGAAAACCACTTTTCTTGAAATCAACTTACCGCTCAGCCTCATTGTTCACTGGCTGTACTCAACTCAAAAATATTGAGGGATTTTTTACTGGTAGTGGTGGAAATTTCTTGAGGCCTGCTGTTGTCTTGTAAAGAGAGCACGAACCAGTTTTAAAAACTTTGCTTTAAGAAAGTTTACATTTAACACATCCCCAACACTGACGTGGAAGGTTGTGTCAGCTGGCTAAAGGTGGCATTGTTAATACTGCAGTAAGATGACAGATGGAGCTGGCAAAATATTCTGATGTTGCTTCAGTTTTTTTTTACTCTCCCAGCAGAATCTTCCACTGCGTGTAACAGAAGAGATTCTGATCTTTCCATCATCAATAGTGGTTGCTGCGGTTGATGGTGTTTGGGTACTCGAGCATATGGGGTGGCAAAAGAATAAAGAGAGAAGGTTCAGAAAGAACAGCCTAAGTAATTGTGCCATGGAAACAGGGTCATCAGCAGGTATGCTGTGTTTTTTTTTATCAATTATCCAGGATTGAGAGAACTTGGCATCAGAGAAAAAGAAAAGGAGGAGGAGGGGGGGGGGGGCGGGGTGGAAGTATTTGTAAGTGACATGTACTAGTCTGTCTAGTTCAATCTGATGCTTGTTCTATGAAGCTTTCTCTGCATTCTTCAGATGAACAATGCAATACAATTTTTTATCTGTTATTGTCAATCATAAGCATGGACAAAAGATCATGAAGACCCCTTTGAAAGTGTTTGTTCACCACAATCTAAAACCTCATCATGGAGTGCCTCAATCAAACGAAGAAGAATATGTGGGCTCCCATATACTAAAATTTTGCCACCTCAAGAAAACACCATTCAATAATGCACTCTACATTGCCATAATAAAGCAGACGTAATATCTGTTGAGGGGGAGGCTGAGGTTACTGCAGTATACACAGTAGCATTTGTCTAATCTCGCAAGAGCTTCCATTTCTGTTGTATGATCTAGCATCATACCAGTGATTCTGGCCATCTTAGTAGCCATTTGTGGTCTGTAGGGAGTGAAGCAGAGAATTAGAGCAGATCAGATTCAAAGCAGAATGCGTTTATGTGCTGGTTAGAATAGCTAGACAGAGCTGCTGGACGTGATTTCCTGGGGACTGAAAGGAGGAAAGCAAATACTGAATTAGGAATGACAGTATATTGATCAAAAATGAAAATGAGGGCTTAGACTTGCTGCAAAGGTTTAACAGAATAGAACTGAGAAGCATAAATTGAGCCAGGAACGAATGTCACAACTTGGTCACAACTGAAGATCCAAAGCTCAGAAAAGTTGTCTGTGCAATGATCACAGGCAAGGATGGGAAGGACTAAATACATTTGAATTTAGATTAGACCTTTTAAAATGTGGCATTTTTAGTAACAGTTGGAGTTATTGGGATTTTATTCGAACTTGAAGTTGTTTCAAATATAATTAGTTGAATTTAAGTTTGAATTTGAATGTTTTCAACTATAATTTGCATTTGAGTTTGAATTTTTCCACTTCAGATTTTAGAGTTTGTATCGAACTTGATGTCTCAAACTGAACTTCAACTTTATTTGAAGCCGAATGTTTTCAATTATAGAATATATAATATGATTTTGTGTTTACGTTTGGATGCTAGCAACTATAGGTATTTCAATGTTCATAGTTGAATGTAGGCAACCATACAGCACGCATTGAATTTGGTCTTAATTTGAATGAATGCGACTAAGAGTATCTGCATTTACATTGAAACTTGAATGCTTGGAACTGAAGGTGCTGGCATTAATTTCTCAATTTAAGTGCTGGCAACTATCGGCATTTAAATATACAATCTGGTTTTAAATTTTCCATTTACAAGTACATAAAATTACATACTAAACTAGAATCTTTTTGAAATTATAATTGTTTAATTACGAATAATTGCCATATTGTATTTTTTAAATCAAAATTTTGATCTTCCACGGTAGTTCCCAATTATCACACAACACCATTGTAGCGAAATTTCATAATCAATTTTTGACCGGCTAGCATCAGAGATAACAGTATTGACAATAATTAGGTTGAAGCTACACGTAGGAGAGGCGTTGTGAGCTAGATTATGAACAGACAGATAAGCCTACTAGATAACGCAATACTATTTTTTTTCTTGTTCACGTCACTCAATAGAATCCATGAAATTTATTGTACGAAATAGAACTAAAGCAAAATTAGAGTGATAAAAATTTTAATTGTGATTCAATGCAGCTGTACTAAATTAAATTTTCTCAAAAT
The DNA here is from genome assembly GCA_945261195.1 of Cryptosula pallasiana. Lineage (NCBI taxonomy): Eukaryota > Metazoa > Bryozoa > Gymnolaemata > Cheilostomatida > Cryptosulidae > Cryptosula > Cryptosula pallasiana. The sequence continues at coordinate 19,588,821 of OX183131.1, read as the reverse complement.
TTCAAACTCATCAAATCATACACCATATACTCTGTTTAACTTTAAAGTAACCTAAACTAGAAAAAAAACATACCAATCTTTATGATTTTTCATTCCGACTGAATGTTTTAGCATTTGACGCAGTTAAACTTTATCCAAATTTGAAAAAAAAGGTATGGAATTTACTATCTTTGTTTGCATGATGGTTTTGTTCGAAGGGCAACTGAAATTTAATTGAATTTGACAAAGTAACAATCAATGTATTTTAAAATTGGTGTGATTTTGAAACTTAATTGAATTTGAACAATAACGATCAAGGTATTTGAAAACTGGTTTGAATTCGAGAGCTGAGATTTCATGACGTTTCAATTTTAGTTTATTTTGAACTGATATAAATCAAAGTATTTTAAATTTAATTTGAATTTAAAATCTCAGATTCGAGATTATTCGGATTTCAATTGAAAGTAAAAGAGCATGAATCAAGAAAACTGAGAATTTAATGTAATCGAGACTTAAAGGTATTCGACTTTTAGTTGAATTTGTTATTTAGAGTTTTTCCTAACCCTGATCAGTAGTGATCAGAAAACCCATTTTCAGAGCGACGGTTGGATGTACGTTTATCAAAAGGGGTCAATATGTGCTGTAGAAGTAGCAGGAATTGACAAGGAAGCAAATGCAGAGCAGAGACTAACTGTAAGCTGGTAGCAATGACTATACAGAGCGGAGTTTGCCGTAAAATTACCAGAGAGTTTTTGGGAAAAGAATACATCGCAATAGCTTGATGTAAGCTTGTCAAAACAGCTATACAGGGCTTGAATTTAATATGAGTGATCAGGACTTCTTATAGAATTGTGTAACAGAAATGCACAGTGTGCCAATCACCCGCAGCCAGCACTGCATCAAATCTACTCAACTTATTTAATCAACTATTATCCTAATGACTCATCCGCTTGAGCACTCACGGCTGTGCAGTGCACCGTAGATGGCTTCGAGCCAGCAGACAAGAAATTCTCGCTCTTTAGTATCTCTAGCATTGAAATGTGGTACATGCAGTATTGTTTACCTTTTTATTAGCCAATCAAATAGATACATACTCTCGTGATTTCAGGGCTCATATTTAAGGACTTGCATGCAGCCCAGCCACTCAGTATTGTTTAGATAGCAGTAGCGCTGAGATATTGTAAGCTACTGTATAGTAATCGAGTGTGCTTTGCATTGGCAAGACAAGCTGAGGAGGATTCGCATTACTATAGAGAAGGTCCCACAAGCCAGGAAGACGCTTGGACTGTCATAGGAATCTGTACCAAGTTATGACCACGCCAGAAGACACTCACTTACCCGTGGCGGAAACGAACAGTATCAAAGAGACATTACTACTTGTTACTACTTTTGCAATCATCTTTCTAGCACTTTTGTGCGTTCTAGGAGAGTGAAGAATTAAGTTTGTGTTCACATTTTCAACTACTTGAGATCAGATTGACCGGTTGCCATCGTTGTGACTGCAGTTAAGCAGCATCCTATCTCATCTCAAACAGAGGGAAAATAACCTTGCACTCTGTAGCCAAGCTACCACAAAAGCACAGAGTAGGCATAAATCAATAAGTTTTTGCAGTACTAGTGGCAGTCTTCTTGCACCCAACGCAGAAAACTATTACATTGGTGGCAGCGGTGGGATCATCACGTTCTCAACCCGGTACTGTAGGAGCTAACACCCCCCAACTACATCGAATACTCCATCCCCCTTATCCTGAGTATAGTTGTTCCACCCCTTGTGCACAGTATCTGTTAGAATACCGCCTACCACTCCACAGATACTGTATCCCCCTTATAGCATCCTCCTACAGTGAGGCGCGCATGCAGCCTGTTGGTATATAGGCAGAACCCCGTGTATGGCTGCGTCATTGGCTACGCCTAGCAATGCGTGGCCAACTCTCTCGACAGCCCGTTCTACATCTCCCTCGTGTTGGAGCTGTGGACAGCCTGGACACTACCGCCAATTTTGTCCAGCCAGCCAACTGTCACTATGCCTAGAGAGACTACCCGGACGGGAAACGAGCATTGCCCGCAGTAGTTACCACTCCGGCTACCTACGATAAGGCAAAAAGGTGGAAAAGAAAACATCTCCTGCTAGCTGCCGGAGAGACTTTATAAGGGGTAAGTCATTTCCTCCTGGTAAACGACTACCCTCTACAAGTGGCGACCAAGCCACCCCTTCATTCAACCTTGACCAGGTGAACAGGTGGAAGAAACAGTTGGCTAGGATAGAGAAGTATAACCCTGTCTCCCCTGCTCCTGCACCTGGGTCCGTTGAACCATCCATAAGGAAGAATGAAATGCTTTCCTCACCCAACTGGCAGCTGCCTACCTCCAACCGGTACGCAGTGCAAAGATCCGACCCACTGAGTTGTCCAACATTGAGGTAGAACAGCCGTACCGAGCTAGGTATTTCCTCCCAGGAAAATTGGAAGGCAAGCCAATCACGCTCCTTGTCGATACCGGCTGCACAACAAACCTCCTATTTAAACACGTCTTCGACCGGTTACCAGAGCCAGTAAGATGGTCAGTACAGGAAAATGAGGCTCATGGCATCATGGTCAACGGCACCCAGGTTCATTCTATGGCACGGTGCGAGCTACCCTTTGTCTCCGTGATGTGAAAACCGAGACCACGTTCGTAGTCAGTCACCTGACCGAGGATGCCATCTTGGGGATCCCTTTTTCACTGACCATGATTGCCGTTTTAAGTTCAGTGATTGTGCCATTGTCGTGGCCGGCAAAGAGATGCGCTGCTCTGATAAAGACGGTATGCTGCTGACAAATAACGTTCAGGTTCAAGTACCAGTGACAGTCTTCTTGCAACAAACGCAGAAAACCGTTACAATATATAGGCATGCCAGTACTGCAAAAAGAATAGGAAAAGGGGCACAAAGAAGAGTGGTGATGAGTTGTGGGACCACATGGCTTCGCTAGTGTTGTCTTTACATCTGTTCAACACTGACAGTGCCACCAATCTTACGGGTTTTTACCAAACACTACTAGAGAGTTTATGTTATAAACAGTAAGCCACCCTCCTACCGATTACTAATAAGCTTTGTGAGCAAATAAAATGAACCAGTGATTGGTTCTTGGCTACTGTATGATGAATCAGAAAATAACTGGTTGTTCTAACTCGCGTTGTGCAGGTTTAACAAAATGCCAGTTCTTCATCTATGCCTCAACTTCGGCTCACAATAATCACACAGTGAATCCAACACAAAATTGAGTGAAATCTGAATGAAGACTATGAGTGGCAACTCAGCAAGGCGGTGCAAGATCAAGCCTTCAACTAAGTAACTGTACATTTGTGCAGAGTGTGTTTGGAGTGAATTTGCTGGCGTTGCAGTGGAGATGGTTCTGGTGCATTGTAACAAAAATGGTTATATATCGTTACTGAGAAGATGTCTATGCAATACATGCATTTCTATTTATTAGCACACTACTAGGTTAAACGGTGTACAACCATAAAGTGCATCAGTCTAGCAGCCAACATAACATGAGTCATCAGTAAACAGTAACCAATAGCAATGCAGTAAAAAGGGGACTTCCCTATCATTGTCAAGACATGACCGAAATGACTTAACCCACTGTGCCCGAGTGATGTTAGTCATTTTTCTTGTAGACTCAATTTATATGATATAAATCCTGGAGCTGCAAAGTGCTAAGTGCACTGGTCGCTCGCCAAAGGAAACTCCCTCACTCTCAGCTATAAAAGCCCCCCACATATTGATGTAGTCAGCTCATTTTCCCTGATGAAACTTTTTTGTTTGCAGCTAGTTTTTACCTTCGATATACACAATCAAATCAGCCACTAGTGGCCACTACTTTTATACATAGCAAAACTGTCATGAAAAATTACTGAACAATAAAAAGTACCTAACCATAGCAGCGCCCAATTAATACCATCAAGCAACTGAATACATAACTTTGGTGTTTTGATTTTGCCTTTAGATGCCATATAAAACGACAGGTTGGTAAATAGAATGATTTTATGGTACCAGCTTGAACTATCATCAAGTTGTTTTTTTAACCTCCCATTTAAGATAAGATGTTTTCATTTGAGGCGGTCAAGGAGATTTATCTTTGCCGCAGTCAGCAATTAACTGTTTCATCAGAATCAATTACTACACATAATTTTTATAGAACTTAGCCGGTTTTGAGAGAACCATCTTTATGGTGACAGAAAAAAGTCCAGATACTAAACATTTCTAACAAATGTCGCATGATACATGCCAGGAAAAATTTTCAAACCCGAAAACACAAACGATTTCAAACTAATTTAACGCATTACAAATTATTTTTGGTAACAACTTTTTTGAGGTGGATGTTTTGAACTTGCTCGTCAATATTTGCATTGCAGCATCAGAATTACTCTTGGAGGATTTGAAGGAAAGGTTATAAATTGTAAGAATATGAAGAATGTAAATGTCACTTATATATACTTTGGAAACTTCAATCGTGCTCAGCAAGAGGTTTTGAGAACATCACTGTTTGGAATAATCCCAGGACAAATATCGTATGATGAATATATGGTGAGCAGCAAACCTCATGTTCCTCTCATTTATTCGCGAAAACAAATAAATGCCATTAACTTTGGCAACTATACGGTTGCTGATTTTAATTATAGTGGTTAAGTTTGAGGAGGTCGCTAACAAATTTTGTCCATAGTATGAGTTTTGTCTTTAATAATAATTATTGATATTAATTCTTTTTCATAAAATCAATAACATTACATGTTCTGTGTTTAAAAAAAAATGTTCAAAATTGAAGCAAAATAATCAAATACAGTAAGGCAACAAAGGTCTAAGAGTGCTTTCGGTTAGTAATCGCATCTAGTGATGCGTGGTCAGGCATGACCATACGCGGCGACACCTTCGGCAAGGCGTCGTATAATCCCCCTGCTAATCCATCACATCCGATATTCGACGAAGCGACAGGCCGTCGTATTTGGGCAGGAATGTTTAGAATACGATGGCAGTATGCGTCGCTGTTCGGTGATATGCCCATAGACGTAGGAGTCTATGGCATAGGTGAGCGCCATGCTTAAAAACCATGGGTAACTGTGAAGAATTAGGCGATTCCAACTGAACATTTTTAACAATAGAGTTGACATCAGATGTGTTATAGAGTGACGATGGATGCTATTTAAAACGCGTTGAGGAGACAACTCGTAAAAATAACCTGTGGCAACCGGACGGCGCCTCGCATCAATGGCCCGTATCCAAAGCACTAACCCATTTGGATGCGAGATAAGCCCAATCACGCATCCAATACAGTTGCGTCGCATACTAACCAAAAGCACTCTAAAATGCCGTGACCACATACAAACGAAACATTGATTAAGCTTTGAACTGTTTTTTTTTAAACAAATGGGCCTAAATTAAAACTAACAAACGATAACTCCTAATTATGTCGGGTTTATCACCCCCTATAAATCAGTTTGACACAAGCTTATGATTAAAATTTGAAGAGATTTTTTATTAAAGGCTTTTTATTGAAGGTTAGTAAAAAAAGGTAATGAAGCTCTATTCAAAACTCCTATTTGGGAAATATGTGCCTATGTGAAGTGTGGCAGCGACAAGCCCTACTGGTTGGCTGATGCAATGGTAGTAGTGTAACAAGAGCAGATCTCCAAAGGGTTAAGTGGGAGTGTCAAGGTTCTACCTGTTCCCAAAGGGCTCTTTTGTGAGCACCTGCCACCAAGAGAACCCTTTAGGCGCCGCTTAGTCCGGAAATCGGTAGGCATTACAGAGTTAATTTATCAGGTGCCAGAAGAAGTCGGTGTCTGTTTTTTCTTTGTACAAGGTAAAAAATTTGATTTTTAGGATCGTATGGTGGTGGCAAATATGTATAATTGATTTTGAATACTTTTTCAGAGTAAAAGTCCATCAAACGTGAAAGTGTGAGGATTTTTTGAGGTAGAGTACACCGTTTTGTCTCAATCCTACTCCCATCGGGCAAATCTTGTTTTATCAATTTTTTATTGCTACTGACACCCCTGGCAAAAAACTTTTAATGACAGGAGATCGTAATTAAGTTTTTGAGAGTTTTTTCAGTTACATTCCAAAACTCTCAGATGAGTTTGTTTTACCTTTCTACTTTGAGGCTCATACCATGAAGTATTTTAACACATTGATGCGTGTTTGGTTCATAATACTTTTTTCACCCCCCCCCCCCCCCCCCCCCCCCCCAACTCCTGGCACTTGGTTACTTCATGTCTTTGGATATTTTCTTATCGTCCCACTTTTGCCACATGAGTTCTTCGGTTTTTTTTTTCAGTATAATAGGAGCATGTCTGCATACTTAATGGGCAATTGTTTTGAGTTCGATGACAAAGATGATGTTATAGCTGGATTCTCAATTGAGACAGCTCTTGTAACATGACTCTCCTGACTCTTGGTACTAGTGACTATTCCTAATTCCAGGTGAAGTCAGATGGAATTTTTAAACTGGCTTACTGTGCATCAACATTGTTGAATTTGATAGTTTGCATTTGGATTAGAGCTGGGGCGGAAAACATTGTTTTATACTCTGATCGGAACAGCAACTCAGAAAGTGTTAAGATAAAGATAAGTTGTGCACTAAATATTGAGTTATAAAATAGAGCTGTGTGCTATGGTGTTTATTGCGCTGACGATAATAGATAATTCGAAATACTTAAACACTAGCAGCAGGCAAAACCGAAAATTTATTACTATTAAAAGAATACAACATCATTAATCAGCGACCTTTCAACTTTTCTCCAATCTTTCATCATACTGTAATGGATTTCACCGTCCACTACTGGACAGTAGTAACAAAGGAGCAGATGTCTGTCATGGAGTCTAAGGATTCGAAGGTTCTCCTGATCCAAGGTACTTGAAGTACGCCCCTGTTCCCGTGCGAACCTCTGAGGTACCTTTTTTGTGCTCCAGTTGTTTAGAATTCAGTTGTGCAGGGGGTTTATATTGCGATTTTTTTATGTTGTTGGGTTATGAGTTTAATTTGTTTGGGCTGGAGGTTATCCTGGAGGTTAGACCTGGAGGCTATCCTTTACGTTATCCTGGAGGCTCTTCTGGAGGTTCTCCTGGTCCATCGGGTGCATTTTTGTGTGCACAAAGTGTTTAGGTATTTATCCGTTATTGGTATTTATCGGTATTTATTAGTAGTAATATATGAGCAGATCTCCCTACCAAGTGTTTTTTTGTGGATTAGACCTTGGGGTTGAGGCAATGGGTTACGACGTTGGATGAATTCGCCGAGTTTATATTGTACTTTACTTGAGGGGTACTTGAGTGGCGTTTGAATGGCATTTAAGTGGCATTTGAGTTTTGATTATTTTTTTACTTGATTTGAACTCATATGGCAGCTAGATTTTGAATGTATGGCATTCAAGTTTTGATAATTATTTTACATAACTCAAACTCATATGATATTTTGAGAGAGAGGAGAGAAGAATGAGGAGATATAACTACATTGAATCAATATATGATTATACACATTTATTACATAATAAGTAGGAAAATATTCTTGTATAATATAGCTAGAGTTAGTAAATAATAAGTAGTACAGAGTACTACAACTTGTAATGACAATCATGAATCAATATGTGATTATATACATTTATTACATAATAAGTAGGAAAACATTCTTGTATAATATAGCTAGAGTTAGTAAATACTAAGTAGTACAGAGCACTACAACTTGTAATGACAATCAATATATAGTATTTTTCTTTACAATGTAGTCATACAGAGCACTACAACTTGTAATGACAATCAATGCATAGTCTTTGGAGAGAGGGGAGAGGAGAGATGAGAGAGGAGAGAAGAGAGAGGAGAGAGAGGAGAGAGATTTTTTTTAGTTTTTTATACATTTATGTATATATGGATAATTATGTACATATTTATGGATATATTTACATTTACATTGAATAATATACATTTATTACATAATAAGTATATTAAATGCTATAAAATATGTTGGAAAATCACCAAATTAGACCTCTAGATGGTTGAAATCTACAGTATTTGGGAAATAACTGCAAGAGAGGAGAGAGGAGTATTTGGTAGAGGAGAGAGTATGTTGAGAGAGAGGAGAGATAAAAAGAGGAGAGAGGAGAGAGGAGATATATCTACATTGAATAAATACAGTGATTAAAAATGAAACAATATGTGAATATATACATTTATTGTGTAATAAGTAGGGAAAATCTCATAAAATATAGCTAGAGTCAGTAAATATTAAATAATACAAACTTAGGAAGGAAGACTTCTGTTCTATGTACTTTTGATTCCATAATGAACTAAAATAAAAAGTTATGTATTAGTATAGAATGGTTAAACAGAAATTTAAAACAACTACAAACTCTTACTAAATAGTACTTTTTTATCAATTATTACCTTATCATCAAAAATTGACTGTTAATCGGATGTTTTTGTAGCTTGTCGTGTCTTACGTTGTTGAGTCCTTACCCTTCTAGCTTGTCTTTGAGCGGACTGTCGCTGCATGTTTCTTCTTTTTAGAGCAAGTTCTTTACGAGCACACTCGATAGAAATTGGTGTGTTTACCTGTTGTAGTTGATATTGTCGTTGTTGTAATACATAATGTAATCTCTGAATGTCTGATGTAACATCATTCCCTAAGAGCTTTAATGTTAGAAAAGATTCAGTTCGAAAACTATTTAGCTGCTCTATCAAGTCTTTCTGTATGAATTTACAATTGTTTGAGATAATTCGCACTCTCTCTTCAATTTTCTTATTGCATATGTTTTGTAGAAGTATCAAGTCCTCTTGAGTCAAAGATTTAGGCTGAGTTTCTGATTCTGTGTTGTTAACTATTTCCACTTTTTGTCATTGAATCTGAAAAAAAACAAAAAAAACAGATGATTAATTTTGTTCAGTTGTTTTAGTATAATAAATAATATATGAGTAAAAACTGTAATTTATTAAGTTTTTACCTTGATGCTCTTCCAATAGCTGTAGTAGATGTTGCTTCTCTGAAAGCCGTTGTAGAACTGGATGCTTTCTGTGTGAAAACTATGGCTCTTATATAGCTAAAGTTGTACTGATTAAACCCTATGAACACCATCTCGTGTCAATCTCTATGAATCAAAATTTGTTCACGCGAAGGAAAGTCAATGCTTTCGCGGGAATAAATAAATAATTTTCACGCGAATACAAACCAATGCTTTCGCGGGAATAAATAAGCTATTTTCATGCGAATGGAAACCGTTGCTTTCGCGGGAATAAATAATTTATTTTCACGCGAATAGAAACCAATGCTTTCGCGGGAATAAATCATTTATTTTCTTGCGAATAGAAACCAATTCTTTCGCGGGAATAAATAATTTATTTTCACACGAATAGAAACCAATGCTTTCGCGGGAATAAATGATTTTATTTCCCGCGGATGAAAGTCAATGTTGTCGCGGGAATAAATACTTTATTTTCACGCGAATACAAACCGTTGCTTTCGCGGGAATAAATAATTTATTTTCACGCGAATAGAAACCAATGCTTTCGAGGGAATAAATGATTTTATTTCCCGCGGATGAAAGTCAATGTTGTCGCGGGAATAAATACTTTATTTTCACGCGAATGGAAACCGTTGCTTTCGCGGGAGTAATTGGTTTCTATTCGCGTGAAAATAAAATATTTATTCCCGCGAAAGCATTGGTTTCTATTCGCGTGAAAATAAATTATTTATTCCCGCGAAAGCAACGGTTTGTATCCGCGTGAAAATAAAGTATTTATTCCCGCGAAAGCAACGGTTTCCATTCGCGTGAAAATAAAGTATTTATTCCCGCGACAACATTGACTTTCATCCGCGGGAAATAAAATCATTTATTCCCGCGAAAGCATTGGTTTCTTTTCGCGTGAAAATAAAATATTTATTCCCGCGAAAGCAACGGTTTCCATTCGCGGGAAATTAAATCATTTATTCCCGCGAAGGCAACAGTTTGCATTCGTGTGAAAATAAAGTACTTATTCCCGCGAAAGAATTGGTTTCTATTCGCGTGAAAATAAATTATTTATTCCCGCGAAAGCATTGGTTTCTATTCGCGTGAAAATAAATTGTTTATTCCCGCGAAAGCAACGGTTTCCATTCGCGTGAAAATAGCTTATTTATTCCCGCGAAAGCATTGGTTTGTATTCGCGTGAAAATAATTCATTTATTCCCGCGAAACCATTGACTTTCCTTCGCGTGAACAAATGTTGATTCATAGAGATTGACACGAGATGGTGTTCATAGGGTTTAATCAGTACAACTTTAGCTATATAAGAGCCATCGTTTTCACACAGAAAGCATCCAGTTCTACAGCGACTAACAGAGGAGCAACATCTACTACAGCTATTAGGAGAGCAACAAGGTAAGAAGCACTAAAATAATTATTTGTTTTTAATTAATTGAAACATCTAGGTTTTTGAATCTTAGTTTTTAAAAACAATCTTTTAATAAAACAATAATTTCAGTATATTTACATCATTAAACTAAGTTCTTTTACTTTTTGCAGGTATGATGACATCACACTCCAAAGCACTTCCTAAGCTCCATATTGAACCAATCACAGCTACCAACAACACTAACGCTATTTCCACTACAACCATCATTTCCACCACCAACGGCATTCACATTGATGATAGAAGATCCAATCCTAACACCTTTAATGATACATCTTCTCACTCAAACACCAATGCTCATGCTGATATAGCAATGAACCATCATGTAGTTTCAGCTGACTCTCCTTTGAGTCCCACACCGGACTATACATATCTGCATGAGAACAGTGAAGTCAAACGAACGGAGGATATCAAAAAACCGACAGTGACATTATCTCAAGCTTCAATTTCCTTTTTATTCAGCAACAGCAAGAATAATACCGTAAACAAACTTAGAGAGTTTGAATTGCTCGAGATGGGTGGAATAATGACAGCAGCTATGCAGAAAGGAATGTTGGAAATCGGAAATTTTGTGAGTTTGTTGGATTTACCAATTCCTACAATATTGGAGGTTTTCGGTGTTAATTACGTTGAAGATTATGGTATATTGGACTATGAATATGTTTTAAAAAACAATCATCGAATTCGAGTGAAGTCACTGATTGACAAAGAACTTACGATGGAGCTACAGGAACTTGATCCCGGCTCTTCACAAATCCTAGTGTACATTGGAAAGCTAGAAGAAAATCAACCCGACCTACGTATTGTAGGAGATAATCATCATCATCAAGTGCTAAAACAACGAGTTATAGCCAAAATCTTGAGAAAAAAATCATTGAAACAGTTGCAAGCATACTTTGATATCATCACTTTCGATAATATTCCTGTCAACACTCTTATGACATTCACTAGACTTTCAGCTTGGAAAAATTTGAAGTCGAAGCAGCGAAAACGAAAACAAGATACATCGCCTTTACGTATCACTCACACTGTCACTTACAGATACATGATGAATGACGAATCTTTGATGACTGGGAAGATTGTTGTCCCTCCTGAGAACGTTTTGAAGATCAAAAATCATGAATGTGGTATGATCCACTATAAAAGTACGATGACAACTGAAAGCGGCACAAAGAAACACATTCTCACGATTCTGAGTGTTGAAGAAGCTTTGATGCTTCTATCTACTTCAAGTGAAAAAGAAGGAATAGCTTTCAGACTTTCTCTATTTGATGATGCTGAGCTGATGAAAAGTTATGATGATGATGTTGCTGCTGATGATGCTGCTGCTGATGATGATGATGATGATAATGATGATGATGATGATGATGATGATGATGATGACGATGATAACATTGATGCTTATACTGATGAAGAAGATGATAATATGACGGATGATGACTCTGAGAACAAAAAATTTGAGGAAAAAGATGAAGTTGTCGACAATGATAGTGAGAAAAGCAATGAAGATGACAATCACATTTCAAGCGAAGCTAGCAGGATTTCAATATCGGAAATTTAATTAAGGTATGTTAATCTTCACTAGTAATAAGTAACTACTAATAGCCGTATTTTTCACCATAGTATAATGTAGTTGTTATAACGACATCTATGTATGCTTTTAGATAGAATACGTGTACAAGTGAATGACCGTCGACTCGCCAAAATCTATCAGCAACAACTCATGAACATTAAATTACATATTATTTGTATTGTGCAATAATTTGTATATATTTAGTGTAATAAAGTATTTTATTCATATTTAACATTAGTAATTTAGCCAATTTGTAAAACTTTCGGGGTTACAACTCTAAAATGTTACAAAATTTCAATGTTCCGACACAAAAATAAATATTTCAAGTTATCGTCTCATTTTTCAAAAATGTTAAGGCAACTCCCATTTATAATTTCTAAACTTCGTTTTTGAAAAAATATGTAAAAGTTGTCGGCACATTGTGTCAAAATGGTAAGACAACTCCGCTTTTTTTTTATAATTTGTTTGAGAAACCAAAACAGTAGAAGACTTTTTACAACCACAAGCATTATACTTTAGGTTTTACAGTTTTGTGAATTGGGTGTTGATAGTTTGTCACGATATGACATAATAATTAAGTAATTATAGTCTTTTTCATAACAATGCTATAGATTCAGTAATACAGATGTGAAATTTACTGTTTCATCACTTGAATGCAGTATGAAGGTAGTTGATGTAATATTTATTTTGTAATATTATGCAGAGTAATACAGTAAGAATGAAGCGTATGGAGTTCTCAACCACAAAACAAATAAAAATAATGCATTAGGTAAACTAATGACAGAACAATTTTACATGAAGTGTATACATATGAATAAAGTATTCATAAAAACACAGACTATTGTCTGTATATATAATATATATAGAGAGTATTTATAAAAAAACATCCTATTAACTATATATTTTGTGGTAAGAAATTGTAAAATAGGATAGTTGCATAAAGTCTATGGTAAACTAATGACAGAACATTTTTTACATGAAATGTATTCATAAAAACACAGACTATTGTCTGTATATATAATATATATATATAGAGAGAGTATTTATAAAAAAACATCCTATTCACTATATATTTTGTGGTAAGAAATTATAAAATAGGGTAGTTGCATAAGACCTATTCCAGAGCCATGATAATATTAAAAAATATGGTGAAATAAAAATTTTAAAACTCACCTAAGAGTGCAGTTAGTACAAGAACTTCTTCTTGAGAAAAGTCTGAGTTTTTCTGCATTTTTTGTCTAATAGACGCTAATTTCAATTTAACACAATCATTAAAACCCTTTTTTTTCAGTCCATCTTTTATATTCAAAATTAATTTAAGTGAAGTTAAATCAATTTTCTTATCATCAATCTTTTGGCTTTCTTTTAAATCTACTTGGGTTCGAGGTTTAACTGCTATAGTATTAGATTCTAAAACACTGGTTTTTGGACTGCACTGTGAACTAGCAACAGAAATTAAGTCATTATTACTTTCTTCAGTTTCTGAAAGATCAGAATCTGAAGATATAAGTGCTCTCATTTTTTTACACTGGTTTTTAATCAAAAGTTTTCGATCTTCAGCAGCAGGTTTTTTAGCTATCGCCAACCATTTACTCCCTAATTCAAAATCTAGAACAATGTTTTCAGAAAAATAACCTTCTATTGGATAGAGATACACTAACGCAAAAATTTTCGGAAAAGTAATATCCATAAGTAATTCAGAATATTTTCTATTAATAAATAAAACAAAATTATTGTAACTAGCAATATCAACAATAAAAAACATTTTAGTTTTTAAAATACAACTATGTTGCTGAAGATCTCTCAAAGTTGTATGCGATTTTCCACATAAACAATAATAAATAAACAAGTGAGCACAAAAATGTCTTGAAAGAACTCGGCCAGGCTCATGCAATCCCCCTAATTTAAACTTCTTACCACAAAATTTACAAGAGACGTTGTTTTTGTTTCCTTTCAGTGCTTCACTCAACATCTTTGTGCCATATGCTATCAATAACAATGAGAGCACTGAAAGGAAATACCTAGGGCTTTTGTTATCAATATCTACAAACAAAATAAACAAATTCTCATCATATATAGATAACTTTCTTAAGCATGGTATATGTATATATATATATATATAAAGACAATGCATGTCACTTACACTTAAAACACTCTCTATCTTCTTTTATATTTCCGTCTAGAAGACTTAATTCCTTATATTCCCTTAATTGAGGATTCTCTGCTTGAACTAAAATAGAAAATACGAATGTAGTTATGCTATTTTTTTGAAAAAATTCGAAATTTTTTTATAAATTGAATGAGTATGTAGTAAGTAATATTTTCGTCATACTTACATTCAAATGTGTTGCGTTTATAGTACAGGAAGTTTTCATTCTTCCCAACACATTGTTTACTTCCTATGAATCGTGAAGATGTTTTTTCTACAAAAAAATAACATAGTAAATGTAAAGTCATTATTATTGTACCTACAGACAAATTTACATTTTTCATAAAACAGAAAAACTTACTCATAGCAATATGCGTGCTAGCTTTGCTCTTTTCCGTCTTCTCTTCATCATCTTTAAAACACTCCTCCAACCACCTTAGTGTTTCATCATCGGTAGAACTTAATAAAACAATAAATCAAGATTGTAATTATTCAAAAACTCTATATAATACAGTTGAATATTGAATAATAAAGTTTCAATAATATACTTACATGGCACTGAAATCTATTTCGTCTATATTTAGTTCTAATGCAACATTTGAGGATGTAGACCTACAAGTAATATATATATATATATACATTTGTATAAATTTATAAATGTAACTGCAACAAAATTGTAAAAGATAGTATAAATAACTTACTCATTTGTTGTAGGGATATTGCTAGCCATTGTTGTTTTGCAGAGTAATACTTAGAATGAAGTATAAATGAAAACTGATACTGTTTAAAAAAATAGTTTCTCTTATATACAAAACATTGAAGTCATTTATCAAGATTAATTTGTAGACTGATTTTCTGATTATTACTACGATAAATGATATTGTTTTTTAAAAAAGTGGAAGACGATTAGGAAGTTGGTTAAAAAAATAGGAAGATAGAGATTAAATAGTTTAATAAGCTTAACCACCACAAACACCCCTGTAAACTGTCTTTCCATCTAGCTAAAATTTTTGAATGTAGAGCGTTGGATAAACAAATTTTACAACCTCTTTTAAATATAACTAGCTAGGATGAAACTTACATTTCATTTGAATGACAACTCACATCCTTCAAACATATTTTTATAGCAACAATTTTCATATAGACACATCAACAGCAAAACAATGATGCGGTGTAGTTCCATCTTTATATCATCAGACAGTAAATTAATATGTGAGAGCTTCAATTATAGTTTACACCATTAAGTATGAGTTCGGAATGTAATAAAATACTTTACAGGTACTGATAGCATTTAATAACTAGTTCAATTGCAGTTTATTGATATACTCTACTATAACACACACTACCACAAACAATCATATAGACACATCATCAGCAAAACAATGATGTAGTGTAGCTCCATCTTTATATCATCCGACAGTAAATTAAAATGTGAGAGCTCCAATTATAGTTTACAACATTAAGTATGAGTTAGGAATGTAATAAACACTTTAAAGATATCTGATAGCATTTAAATATGTATATGTAACATATAACTCTTGATTTATTAGACAAAACCGCTTCCTAAAAATAGAAAATATACTATGTATGTTGATACATTATTTGTATTTCACACAAAAAACAATGAGATATTTTAAAAAAAGTAACAGTCTAACTAATAAAACAAGTGGATAAAGTCATGCTTTGCTCATGTTTTTAGACGATAGCGGAGATAACTAGGATTAAAAGTAAAACCACAACTCCGTTTTGGTGGAAGGCTGTATCTATATTAACTAATATGTAATGAAACAATAAAAAACAGGAAATAGATGCAATCAAGTTCTCTTCCTATTTAGGTTGAATTCGACCTATAATTCCGTCATCTATGGATGTTTGTTGTTTTGTTTTA
Source organism: Cryptosula pallasiana (assembly GCA_945261195.1). Classification (NCBI taxonomy): domain Eukaryota; kingdom Metazoa; phylum Bryozoa; class Gymnolaemata; order Cheilostomatida; family Cryptosulidae; genus Cryptosula; species Cryptosula pallasiana. The sequence goes on along the minus strand of OX183131.1, from coordinate 19,572,815 downwards.
AATAGAAATAGCATGATAATAAATAGTGCTTAGGTGTAACTAATGACTTTTCTCGAGCGACACACTTGATATTAAGAAGATCAAAACATATAGGATTAAGCGAGATGATGATTAATGTCTTTTCTGGAATGAGTTTATTAGTAAAATGACACTTGCCGGGCACTTGCGTTATATTATAATTATTTACTTTTTAAAAATGAACTGGTAACATTACGTCGACTGAAATAATACCTAAAACGTCTCGCATAAATTTTGATCTGACTGAAAATGGACTGAAAACCTTCAAGGTGCGTAAAAATTATCGTAACTCGCTATAGCGGATATTCTAAGAAATATTTATTTTCTCGTTGGTAACTTGACGTAAAATATTTTGTAACGGATGTCACACGATCTCAATCGATTTTTTTCAACTTAAACGCTTAGTTACTCGTAAACATTTTATACTCGCTTGATTTCTTTGATAACAGTAATATCCCAATTGTGTTTATCGTAAATATTTCAAAAACGGATATTGCGCGTTTCAGTTGGTTTTTCCTACTGAATCACTTAGTTACGCGTAAATATTTGAAATGCGTGTTTCAGTTGGTTTTTCCTACTAAATCGCTTAGTTACTCGTAAACATTTGAAAATTGTTTGATTTTTTCGCTGATAAAACATGTTGCAAGTATCTTTTACCAAATATTACCGTGATTTTCAATCAGTTTTCCTTACTAGATTACTTAATTACTCACCAACGTCCATAATTGTTTTTATTAATCATTGTTGCAAAGCAATGCTGTATTTAAATAATATTACTACGTTTCCAACCAATTTCCTTACTGAATTACTTAATTACTCGCCAGTATTTCATAATTTCTTTCACTAATAATAACAAATAATATTGTAAATAAATAATTTACCAGGAATATTTATGCTCAAGTCTCCTCTCTCTCTCTCCTCTAAACACTCTCTCTAGATATATACAAACACAGTTATTTTTATTGTACCTTGCACAAAAACACCCCCTAAAACTTGTTTTTAGGCTGAGCCTTATGGGTTATTTTAGGGGGAGTATCAGTCCTGGGAGTAGATACTAAATTGACACAAATTTTTTTCATATGAATTTAAAACTTAACTAATTGAGTTTTTTTACCAAACATCAGTACATCAAAAACATTATTGTAAAGGTATATTATATAGGAAGATTTTCCATACTTATTATGTAATAAATGTATATAATCATATAATGATTCATTTTTGATCAATATATTTATTCAATGTAGATATATCTCTTCTCTCCTCTCTCCTCTCTTTCTTCCTCTCTCCTCTCTCTCTCCCTCTCTCCTCTCTCTCTTTCTTTATCTCAAGATACCATATGGATGTATACATTGATTGTCATTACAAGTTGTAGTGCTTTGTATTACTTAGTATTTACTGACTCTAGCTATATTATATAGGAAGATTTTCCCTACTTATTATGTAATCAATGTATATAATCATAAAATGTTTCATTTTTGATCAATATAGTTATTCAATGTAGATAAAACTCCTCTCTCCTTTCTCTCTCCTCTCTCCTCTCTGTCTCCTCTCTCCTCTCTCTCAAGATGCCATATGAGTTCAAATTATGTGAAAAAAGTATCAAAACTTAAATGCCATACATTCAAAATCTAGCTGCCATATGAGTTCAAATCAAGTAAAAAAATAATCAAAACTCAAATGCCACTTAAATGCCACTCAAATGCCACTCAAGTACCCCTCAAATGAAATACAATATAAACTCGGCGAATTCATCCAACGTCGTAACCCATTGCATAACCCCCAAGACCAGAACCACAAAAAAACACTTGGTAGGGAGATCTGCTCATATATTACTACTTTTATTGCTGCCTTTTTGTGTGCAGTGTTCTGAATGTTTTGGTGTCATTATGATAGTAGATTGGAGGGTTTGAGTATTGTATTGAAATGAAGCGTTGAATTATTGTATAACTTTATTATATAAGCATGAAAGTGTTTATCATAAACTCTATTGGTAAAAAAAGACCTAGTGTACACCGCAACAATACTTTTTGTACTTTTAGAATTCTGACAAAAGTGTAATAGTAGTTTTTTTTGTTTTGTTAGTATAATACATATTTAACAATATTGTGTAGAAGCATTATAGTTAGTTATGGAATGCAATATATAAATGTAAGTCGGTTTTTGCGATTTTAGCTTAAAACTCCGGCACTAATGGATCAATCTTAATAAAAAATACATATTCAGAGCCGTCATTACATTCTTTAGGTTATAACACTCTTAAAATTCTATTTTGCTAGAGGATCGCAGCAATCTTTCCAATAGAAACCTCATTCTCATCAGTTATGCCATGTTATATCCGGCCATATTTTTCTGCCTTTCATGACATGCTCGGTTTATTTTGATTATATTCCGATATGCTGCAGCCTTTTGATTGGTCAGCAGTGCTACAGCGAATCAAGTATTGATGTCTGTGCGCCAAACAGAATTGTTTTGCTAGCTTTTTCGGTCTTATAATTGCTTCTCCACCGACTCACCTATCAACTGTACTTGCTTGCCTTTCACATTCCAACAACATTATGTCATTGCTTATGCCAGGCTGATGTTGTTGTTTAGCAATTTTCTTGAAGCCCATGGCTATATTATTAAAATGATTAATATAATGATAACAATAATAATATAGAACAACAATAAATAATTGTTAGTTTTAATAATAATCAAAACAATAGTTAATAAACACCATCTCCTCTTGCATTGTTATTTTTATGCTTGAGTAACTGTTATTATTTTTATTGTTATCAGTATAATTTTTTTTATTATTTCTAATATTATTTTTATTATTATTATTTTTAATATTATTTTTATTGTTTTATGAATGGTTATTTTTTTGTTGTTTTCATTTCCTTTATTAATTTTTATTACGACTATATAGAGTAATAATAAAAGTAATAATAATAATAAAAGTAGTTCTTATTTATCTAGTAAAATTAAAAGTGACGAAAATATTAATTATTAGTCATTGATTATTATTAATGTCATTATTATTACTGTTATTACTATTTTTATTAATATTATTTTTATCAATGTTGCATAAAAGTAGTTGTTTTTCTTTTTGTTTAAAAATCATTTTTAGTTAATAACACTGTGGTTGAATACTGCTCATTATCATTAGTACTGCTGTATACTCTCATCTCTTCCATATCATCATATTCCTCAATTTAAACACAAACAACTTTGATACAAATAAATATCATAAGAATTGAAACTTATGAACAAAAACCACGGTCTACCATAACAATAATAACAAAAATGAATGAGCAATACTGGTAATGCATACAAAATGATGATAAACGCCACAATAAAAAGAAAAGTAATCAAAAAGGACCCAACTTATCAGAGTTGTTCTCAATTTCTCTGGATGGGTTCAGCAATAGTACTATTTCTTATTTGTTTTGGTTTTGCTTTTCATGTTGTTTACCATGACAAAAAATACTTGATAATTATGAGTAGGTCTACAGCAGCAGCTCAAAGCGAGTCTATGTTTAAAGACTTGCAATATTTTTGGCTAAAGGTTTATAATTAATTTTCATTATTATTACTACTGTTGCCTTTAATAATAATTAATCAACCCGTCTCTCCACAACATTGGCAATAATCGTCATAGTTGAAATATCGATGGTAGACGGTTGATGGAAGATACAAAATAATATACAATATTATACAAAAATTGCATAAAAAGAGTGACAAAAATCGTCATTTGAGGAAATTAATCCGTAATTTGTGCAAAAGTTGTACACATTTCGTTTATTTTAATGATATTTGACTTTACCTGCTGCTCAGCATGCCATGAAAAAGAACTGGCTCAATTATTCCAAACAGCTTTTCTCCAACTCCACAAGGTTTACGAAAGTTCAGAGAAAAAAATTATTGTGAGTTTTTGTTACAATTGCGTTGTGATTTCCACACTGTGAACAGCGCATATTTAGCTGATTTACTTGCACAGTTGATGCAGCATTCTAAAATACGTTTTCGAAATATTGACCGCTGGGTTGCACAATGCACAGTCACTAAGCATATGTTTTGATATGGAAATTTAAAGCACAAATACTTGAATATCCACCAGGTTCTTTGAGTTGGTTTTTCACTAAATGTGAAACTACAGCAAAGCCTTGACTTGACTTTTTGCAAATATAATCCATGCTTTATGACAATCTCCTTTGGTGGGAAAATAAACTTAAAAAGATGCTTTTCACCCTCTGGAATATCTAGACTCGAGCTATTACAAAAGAGTTGCAAGCTCCACTCTTCAAAAAAAAAAATCAACGTTTTTGCAAGTTGTTATCGGTGGTGGTGTGCAATAGGGAGAGCAATGTGCTGCATGGAACAACCGTTACACTTCTTCAGATGTTGTGTGATTATGTTCAAATATTCAATTATGTTATGAAGCAAGAGGGAAGTTGGCAATCCCATGCGGCTATAAAGTTATAATTAGTGCAGACAAAAATTTTCCAAGAATTATTAGATGCTCTGACAGCACAATTCGTAAAATATATAACCAGTTACATAACGATTGAAACATGTAGACAAATTGAGCATCCTCAAGCCAACTGGCAAGTCAAAACTGAAGACAAACTCCATAACACTGGCCCTTCATGATCTCCCTAGCATCGTTTTCGCACAATTTATGTTATCTCCACGGGCAACGCCGGGTATTTCTGCTAGTGTTTCTATAAGCAAGAAAGTATGTACAAAACATAGCTTCTTATCTAGCTTTTTATTTATTTACGTGTATTTATAAACATGAGTTTTGATTTTATACCAAGATTATTCTACTTCAATTGTACATAGACTATATGTAAAATTAATATAGTATTTGCATTAGTTTAGTCAACTTTACAACGGATGTTAGAAATAATCTACTCATTATCATCGGCACTGAGTCCTGCTTCAAAATCACCAAATTTCTCTTCTATGAATTCTTCAAGATAAGCATCAATGACTGGTTTTAGTATCTCCTTATTTAATTTTGCTTGCTCGCAATTTTTTTTCCAATTACGGCTACCGGTTGAAAAAATAAAGGCAAGAGTGTGGTATGTATGTGAATTTGCACCTGTACTCTCTTTTTTCCTTTTCTAAATCATCACACTTTGAACACACTTTTAGCTTCTTCGACGGATCTGATCGGTAAGAGGAGTGTTCTCACCTCTCTCTTTCCATCTTTTTCTGAGACATAACGGATGCAATTTACAAGAGATTCTTCTCAATTGAAACGATGAGGAATGAATCTTTCAACAACATAGATGTAAGGTAAAATTGCACACTGTTTGAAAGTATTGAGATATTTGATATTGAAGTTGATTTTGAGTTCCTCATCCCATCTTTCTCAATTCTCCAGCTTCAGCAGTAGCTTCTACCGAGGTTAAGCGCTCTGTGCTAGCACATTTGATATTGTAGCAAGTAGTGTTTGGATTCTTTGTGTTTTCCACCTCACCCAAGTACACAACGTTACAAGGTAATGGATAATTGCCGATATTGAAGTTTTCAGCTACTCTACTCGGAAAAACTACTCTCTTAAAATCTTTTGCATTCGAATTACCAAGGTAGGTGATAACGTAGTAATCACCGTTTACACCAAAATTCTGTTCAATAGAAACAACTTGCATAATCGTTGGAACAGCTAGTGTTGTTAGCGTTTGAAAAGTACCAGTCTTTTGCAACTCACTCGTCTTCCATCCTTCGAGAAACTTGGCTGTCTTGAGAGCTTTATCTACATCGGAGAGTGTTTCCTTTTTCTCCATACTGTTTTGTGCTGTAGGTAAAATTAATTTTGAGAGAGTTTGCTTCTTTGTTGCTGACTCTTTTGCATGAGGAAGTTTTCTCTTTGTAGTTGTTTTGGGTGTTTTGTTCTTGTTTTCTGACGAATTTGAATTTATGTAAATACGAGATTCATAAAGTCTATCCATTGAAATCTAAAAAGTAAGGAGTAATGTTTGAAATAATATAAATAAAACAATGGGTTTAAAATTATAAAAGAATTGAGCTTTTCGAGTACAAATAAAAAATTAGCTATTTGATACTTTACAATATATCCAGACTATTTTCAACCATTGGTAGGTAATAACAATAATTTATTAAGTTTTACCTTAGTGCTGAGAGTCTTCCTAGTAGTTACTGGAAACCTTTTAGTGTTAGTCGTAGATGTTCTAGAAGATGTTGCTTCTTTGAATGCTTTTGTTGAAGTGGATGATTACTGTTTGAAAGCATTGCTTCTCAATAATCAAAGTTGCACTGATTGAACTGTTGCTACAAGCAATGTTTTTGCAAAAATCAATGCAGTATGTAAAAATTATGGGCGCAAATTTCCGTTGTAACATGTGTTATTTTTTTGCGAGAAAAAAATATTTGACGCCAGTATCTTTATATACAATCTTTATAGATACTATATATATATATTTTTCGCGCAAAAAGGTTTTTGTGCGAAAGCAACAAAATCTGACTGAGAAAAAATTGTTTTCGCCCGAATAAAACAGTGTTTTTAGACTCGAAAAAACAAAGACTTTTATCTGGAAATCATATGTTTTTGCGCAAAAACACAATTTTCCTCGAGCGAAGATAAATAATGTTTCATGCGCACAAAAACCGCATTTTCTTCAGACCGAAAATGATTGTTTTTCTCGCATCAAATTCTCAGGCAGAAAACTATGTCACATTCACTCAATAAATATTATTTCATTCCCAGGAAAACTAAACTTTTTACTACATCAAAAAAGATTGTTTCGCGATACAAAACGAACTTTTACCCACACGAAAAACTGTGTCACTTTTTTTGCAAAAAAGAATCTATTTTTCAGGCAGAAAATTATGTTTCATTCCCGCAAAAATATAACGGTTTTCCAGATGGAAGATGATTGTTTTCCGCAAGACAAAATTGATTGTTATCCGCTGGAAATTTTATTATTTTCAAGCAGAAAGTATTTTTTTTAGGTAGAAAACTATGTTTCATTTGTGCGAAAACGAAACTTTTTTCCAGACCGAAAATATTTGTGTTCCATGCATCAAAAATAACTTCTACCTGCATGAAACTGTTTTGTTTTGTAGGTTGAAAACCATGTTTTATTCACGCGATAAATAACGCTCTATTCGCGGGGAAAACAAAACAGCTTACCAGACTGAAAAGGATTGTTTTCCGCGCAACAAAATTCATTTTTGTCCGCGCGAAGATGTGTTATTTTTCAGACGGAAATCCATGTTTTTTTGCCCGATAAATGATGTTTTGTTTGCGCGAAAATAAAAGATTTTTCCAGATGGAAAATGGTTGTTTTCAGTGCGACAAAAGTATTGTTTATCCGAGTGAAATTGTACTGTTTTTCAGGTCAAAAACTAAGTTTTAATCACGTGATAAATAACGCTTCAGTCGCTCAAAAACAAAACAATTCACCAGATTGAAAAAGATTGTTTTCAGCGCGTCAAAAATAAATTTTTATCCACTTGAAATTGTATTATTTTGTAGGTGAAAAAACCACGTTTTATTCATGCGATAAATAATGTTTCAATCGCAGGAAAACAAAACTTGTTTCCAGACCTAAAAGGATTGTTTTCCATGCAATAAAAGTAGTTTTTACCCGCGTGAAACTGTGTTATTTTTCAGGTGGAAAACTATGTTTCATTCACTCGATAAATAATGTTTCATTTACGGGAAAACAGTTTTTTTCTTACACCGAAAAGGATTTTTCTCTGTGTAAGAAAATCTGTTACTTTTTCTGTGAAAACAATTTTTTCCCGACACAAATCTCTGTTTTATTCACGCGAATAAAAAGTTTATTCGCACGTAAAAGTATTGTTCTTCGCACGACAATCTCTTTATGCTGTATATGCCAGATTGTCAGAGAAAAAACATTTTTTTTTATTTTCGCGTGAAAGTTCTTTATGGTATTTGAACTTTTCATGAGAATGATCAAACTTCACAAACTTCTGATATAATTTTGAAGGCTTTTTGCTTGAGGACTTTTTATTGGAATCAACCCATATCAATCAGTACAACTCTAGCTGTTTAAAAAGCAATGCTTTTACACGGAAAGCGTACACTCCAACAACAGCGACTTAAGGATCAACATCTTCTACAACATCTACCAACTACTAGGAGGTTTCTCTGTATGAAGGTGAAAACATAAAAAATAATTATTTTTACTAGCTGAGACAGTCAACTCACCTCTCTATGTGTTATCTACGTTAAAAATAAATTATAAAGAATTAATAAACAATAATTCAATTAGAGCTGGTGATTCACTTTCATTATTTTGTTTTTAATTAAAATTATATATAACTATTTATAATTTTTTTATTACTTTTCAAAAAACAATGTTGTTATTTTTAGCAGGAAGTATGGAGATGGAGGAGGAGGATAGTGATGTAAAAATACAAAAGGATTTGGATTGGCTCATGAAAAATCATATGGTTATCAGATTTCCGAACGTTGATGATGAATACATAGATGATGAATACATTGGCAAATACAAAGATGAAATGGAGATTGAACTTGAAAATACCTATGAAGAAAAATCATCTGCTTTTCAAGTTTCATCATCTACTAAAAATAATATAACTCAGTAAGTAATCAGCAAGTTTTTAAAATCATAAATTAATAGTACTAGAGTAATTCTTTTGTTTATTTTCTGTATAGATTTCATGTTTCAGAGTAGAAATAATACGAATACAACTCTATTGTAGACAAGAATCAGAATATCAGGAGATAAATGAAAAAGGGAGTGTTGGGATTCAAACTCATACCACACAGTAAGTTTTTAAAACTAATTAATAATAATGCTTGAGTCATTTTTTTGATATATTTTGTACAGAACACATTTTTTATAGCAGATCTATTATGTGTTAACATTACTATTGTAAACAAGATTCAAATTATCAGGAGATAAATGTAGAAGAGAGTTTGAGGGTGTGTCCTAATTGGAAATGGCTGGAAGAGAATCTCATTTGTTTTTGTTTACCGGGTGAAACAGTTATTCAGATAGGTTTTGGTGTTGAAGGATCAGCGCCAGATGCTAGCAGGATTGTTGGAGATGTGGAACCGATTGTGCAAGATGTAGTTGAAGAAAATGAGAATGATCCAATGATGGAAAATGAAGAAGGAGAAGATAATGATGTTGAAGAAGAAGATGACAATGACGATGACAATGACGATGACGATGACGATGACGATGACGATGGTGCTGGTGATGGTGATGGTGAGGGTGAGGGTGAGGGTGAGGGTGAGGGTGAGGGTGATGGTGATGGTGATGGTGATGGTGATGATGAAGCACAAGAAGAAGATGAACAAGAAAAGAATGTTCCAACTTTTGAAAGATCTATTCGACCATCAACTCTAGGTATTGCTGATGATAGTGTACCTCCAACTTTTCATAATGAAGAATGAGATGGTCTGATAGCCAGATATTGGGGTGCTATGAAAACCAAACACACTGCGGAAAAAGTCAGAGAGACTTTAAATGTAAGACTTTGGGATGGGATTCCAAGAGACCAAGCTGATATTTATCAAAATGACTATCATGGATCAGGAACGTTGGAACTGGTGAAAAAGTTTGGAGACAATTGAGTTCGAGAGCAAAAGTCATACTGGAAAATAAAAATGATGGTGAATTCCGATACTTTCACTCGTCGTCAAACAATGTTACTGTATATCCAAGAGCTAAATTGATTGAAACGGAAGGACAGGTTGATGACTTTTTTGTTGATGTTGCAGAGACTGATAATCTTACTAATAGCTTGAGACTAAGACCAAATATGGCCTGGAGACTGATGTTGATCACAAATGTTATGTTTTATTTTTACAAGCTACTTGGAATTGGGAGAATCGGTTCACCACCAATGTACTGTATTTACCCTTTCGCATCCTCAACAACAGACACTTGCGTATTATATTTAAAAACCCAGAGGAACACAAATTATGGACTATCTCTGTTTTTTTTCAGATGTTTAGCATTGCACAGCGAAATGCAAAAAAACAATGGTCTTGCGAAAGATCCAACAGACTACCATAAGTTTTTCACATACAGCAATGTCATAAATTCATCTATGCTTTTAGTGCTGAGAATCTGACAATATTAATATGTAAAGAAAACCGTAACAAAAAAGGAGTAACGGAGTCCGACTTATTGCTTTTGGAAAAAGCATTTCAACTGAAGATAACGGTGTTTTTTCTAAATTTAGATATGACTTCAACATGTAGTTGGAATTCAAATTCCAGTTACAAGGAAAATCTATATCTGGATCTTTATATCAATCACTTCAGCCTCATCACAAACTCGGAAGGATACGCCAAAGCCTACAAATTTCCAACGTGTTCGACTTGTTTTGACAGGTAGGTAATCTCAAAAGACACAGATGTCCAACCTCAGACGCAACAACTATGGAGTTTTTTGGAGGTGAATACAAACTTGGAGCTACAACGTTTGATAATATAAAGATTCAATTCGGGATAGATATCTGCACAGATGATTCTTTGAGAGACTATATGTATTTTGCAACACTTCACATAGAGTGTTTGTTACCTGATTGTGAAAGGAATAGAGATACAGACACCACCTTCTATACCAGCGAACATAAACTCTTGAGCATTTCAATTTGTTCAAACGTACCAGGTTTCGAGCACACTCGGTTTATTATCAATTAAGGAGACGATGATGAATGCGTTGGGAAATTCATTCAATACTTGGAAAACATTAATGAAGAATGGTATAGCCGAATGAGAAAGTTTTTTCCACATCATAGAATGAGTAGAAGGTGAGTTACAATGATTGGAAAAAGCTGAAGAAAAGTTTCGTAGTGACTTCAAACAAAAACGGCTCAAATGGAAAATAGGAGCCGAGAAAGTTCTGGATGACTTGTTCAAGTATATGTAAGAGTTTCCTCTTTTAGGATTCAATTCACAGACCTATGATATCAACCTGATGAAAGAAAAGTTTCTTCTAAAATTAAAAGATGTCTCCGACAAATATTTTGATTTTTTTGTAAAAAAGAGGAAGCAAGATTCCTGTTATCGGAATAGGATCTTTTTTGTTTTCAGATTGTACAAACTTCATCGCTCCCGGATACAGCTACAAAATGTATCTGAAAACATACAAATGCGAAGTTGCAAAAGGATTTTTCCCTTATGAATGGATGAAAGACTTGAGTCAAGTCAACCAAAAACATCTACCTCCGAAAAAAGCTTTTTACAGTACATTAAAACAAAATAACATCAGTGAAGAAGAGTACTCGATTTGTCAAAAAAGCATGGAAAGGTAACATTACGGTTAAAGTTAGAGATTCTTTAAAATGGTACAAAAACTTGGATGTAAAACCTTTCGTTCAATCGTTGGAAAGACAAAGAGAAATCTACAGAGAACACTGGATTGGTATGTTGAAAGATGGTATATCTTTACCAGAATTAGCGATTCGATGGACGTTTAACAAAGTTCCCCAACCATCTCCTCCACATCTGTCTCCGTACTTGGATTTTCATGAGCTCGGTAACTTATTTGGACAGACTCTCCCAATTTGTGTGATTGACAAATGCAATGCGGAATTTTATCCTCTAATAAAGAAAAACATAGTTGGTGGTCCAAGTCTGGTGATGCATAGATATCTCGAAAAAGGTATAACTGAAATTAAAGAACATTGGCTCAGAAAAAAAGCAACAATTTGCGGTAGAATCTATGGAGTTGATGCCAATGCACTCTATTTATGGTGTATGATGCAATCGATGCCTACTGGTTATCCTCGAAAAAGAAAAATGTAAAATTCATTTGTTGGTGAACCAGTAAATTTTAGTAAGGTAGCACATAGCTGGTCACAGTACCAAATGTTTACAAAAAATAAATCAACATTAGATATCAACTCAATGGAGGAGAAGTCGCTCTCGGACAACGAGGACTACCAGTTGATGGATTTTGTGTTGAAAAGGACTCGTCGTTCAATTCCATGGATGTTTTTTTGGCACGGAAACGGCTGCTCTTATAACAACGCTAGTCAGCAAGAGCTTCAACCTAGTGGACTAAAAGCACTGGCAAATCTGTATGGAGCTACGATGGAAAATTAAGAATATCTCCGATCAATAGGATATACCACAAACTTGATTTGGGAGTGTGAGTGGATGAAGAGTGTAAAAACTAATACAAATCTGCCAAAAAATTTCTTAACTTATTTAACAGTTATTTATATCCTAAAATATTTGAAAAAAAACTAAATCAAGAAAAAGTGTTGGAGAGAGTTCAATCAGAGTATTTCTTTGGATTTGTTAAATGTGACATCGAAGTTCCTGAGGTAATGAAAGATAATTTTTTCGAAATGCCTCCTATTTTTAAAAACACAATGTTGAATAGAGAGCACTTGAGTGATGAGATGAAAGTCTTTGCTGAAGCCAAAATATTCCTAAAGACCCCTCAACTCTGACTAGTTGGAAGTTTGTTTGGAGAAAATATATTACTAATGAGTCTGTTGTTGAAGAGAAACTTGAAGCAGGGATTGATTAATGCGCAAAAGGGTGTATCTCCAGCTAACTATGTAGCTAAGATAGATGACTAAGTCTGGAGGTCTGTCTATCTCAGTGCAGATATCAAGCTAGCAGAGTCATCTCTAAGACTGGGCACCAAAACACCTAGCAGCTCAATAAAATTGGTGGAAATGACTACGGCAAAGTGCCTATTAATCTCTGAGCAGATATTGGGCTAGCGAAATCCCATTTAGGGCTGAACACAGGTATTACTAGTTGCCCATACAACTAGAAGAGATGGCCACAACCAAAAAGCCTATATATTGCATAGCAGGATCACCAGGCTAGCAAATTCTCTCTATAACCGGGCACAGGTAATTGACATAACTATTAAACTAGCAAACAGCGCAGTTGATTCCACAATTACTGATTTAGAAATAGTCCAGTTCTGTATATTGAGATTTCAATGTCAACTGATCTAGTTGCAAAATTCTTTCCTCTTACATACAAAGTAAAACAAGGTAGGTCACAGCTCATCATTTGGCTTACTAATGAACTATGAATTTGCAAAAAAGGAGTAGATAGTAGAATAAAAGCTGGTTAATTATCTCCATCTCAAGCATCATACATGTAAGTTTGAAGTAATTATTGTCCATATGTGTTTTGGAAAGGTAGCCGTCAGTATTTCATTGCTTATACATGTACATATACTATCATCCTGGTGGGTGTTTTTATTATTTACAACAATGGTTACTCTCTAGTTTGCCGACTAATAACTCACATACTAATCGCACGTAACTCTAAACTCGTGAAATGTTGAGTTATAACCTTAAAAATAACCGATTCTAAAGTTTAATTTTTCCTAGTAGTAAATTGTAAGCCTGCAACTTATGTATTTAATCTTTGTTTATCCTTTTATGATGAAACCCTTTTTTACAGAAACTGACACCGAAATGAAAAAAAGAAATAGATGAATCACGGGTTACACTGAAATGCTCCTCATACATGAGCTGGTGGAATGGAAACAGGAAAATATTTCTCGTGTGCTATTAGCATGATTGAAGTAACATGCTAGTAAAAACATCGTAGTGGATCCAAAATTGGAACTTGTGCGCCTAAAGGTAACAACTTGAAATTCATATGTTGGAAAGATTTGACCTTGTGACAAAAAAATAGAAAACTGAAAAATTTGAAGTTTATGAAGTGTCATTTCGGAAGTTTGCAAACAAATAAATTGCTAGTAATAACTGGTTACCCAAAACTAGTCAATTGTAAACTTGAAGCATGTAAAATAGCCGACATGAGAATATTGGAAACTGGTAGCTTCTGAAGCACCCAAATACAAACTTTTCAATTTTCTTATTTGCTGATAGTCAACAAAGTGCAAATTTAAAACCTGTAAACTTGTAAATTTACGGTTTTATGAGTGTTTGATTAAAATTCACTAACTAATAATTCTCTAACTAATCACTTGTTACGCAAAGCTAGTAAACAGTGAACTTATACCGTGTAAATGCATTGTTTGTGAAATTTAATGATCGCAGAGTCATCAATTGTAAGCCTGTAAATTGTTTATGTCCCGTTTTATTCATCTATTTCAGATCCAACTTTATCAAACAAAAACTTTTGCTGAAAGCCAAAGTAAAAAGATGATACTTGAACATAAATGATTAGACTGAAATGCTGTTGTCTTTACAAACTGGGAATGAAAGCAGTAACAGACACTGGATGTGCTAATGAGAAAAAACTGAGTAAACTGTAAACTCGTAATGAATCTGAAATTTTGAAACGGTGAATTTAAAAGTGTATTCCTCAAACTCATAAGGTGGTAAAATTTTACTTTGCAGCAAAAATGCATTGTTGTTGCAAATTTTCAAATAGTTAGTTTGTAGTTTCCAAACAGATAACCCCCCAACTAATTATTTGTTACTCAAAGCTGGTCTATTGAGAACTTATAATTGTGAGTTGGGCATTTGAAAGTTTTGAAATATTTGAGACACTCACTTGTAAGCCTAAAAGTTGTGAACTGCCTTATCTCAGACTTGTGAACTGTGAAATCATTAATACATCAGTTAACTGTAAAACTCAAACTTACAGCTTTGTAAATTTTAAACTGCACTATTATTTCACAGTATACAACGTTTTCCAAACAACCACGTTATTATCATTAATCGTAACATCTTTCTTATCCCCAATGCATCAGTTATTCTTACCACCCTTACAATTTTATTGTTAGTAGCTACATAATGAAAAATACAAACTATTCTCATTTACAAACACCAAACAAGGGCTCACATACTGTTATTGTAAGAGACAGTCTTTGCAGAGAGTTTCTCACCTGAGCCTACTAGAACATATTGAAAATGCAATCTATGCAAAGCTAAGCACCAATAATAATTTTAACTTTTTTATCCATATATCATTAGTTTATTTTATAAGATCATACATTTTGAAAAGTATATAATGAGTATTTCACTCCCAATCGTATCCCATGTCTTATTATAAATAAATAACATTAAACATTTGTAAACAGTAAGTTATCAACAAAAAACACTGAAAACTGGATTGCTATATTTTTATTAAAAAATATTAACTCGACACAAAAGCCAGGGTAATAAGTAAAAAAAAATCCATTTGCCAATAGTTAGAGGGTAGAAACTTACCAGTGCACATGGATTATTAACATGCTAGGAGCCGGGGGTTGAAAATTATCAAGAACCTCCCATGTGTAGACATCTGACAATATTGGGGATCAGATCGGTGGCCTGAACATCAAAATAGAGGGTAAGATATACTCAAGTTAGAATTATGGAAAGCACCGCAAAAGCCTCAAAGAAACTGTTGGAGTTTTCATACTATAAAAAAATCAAATGCCAGGGATGGAAGTAGCAATAAAAAAAACATTGACAGAAATGACTTGTCAACTGGGGATAGGATTGAGACACAACTGTGGTATTTACTTAAAAAGAACATCACACCTTTTGCGTGAGGTATTTTCCTACTACGTAAAGATATTCATAATCAATTATACATACACACCACAAACTAAATCATTATTTATACCTGGGTCTGATACCAGGTGCATGTAAAAAGACACCACCAGGATTCGCCTAGCACCTGACAGTTGCAAAAAGGCATTTTTGTACCAGGAAAACCTGATTGTCCAATTTACCCATTCGGAGATCTGCTCCTATCTTACTACTTTTGATGATAAAAATCAAACTCCTTCCAACACATCAGCATAGTTCAAAACGCTCAAATTATTTTTTTTTCACCATTAACAACAATGGTATGTGTGTTTACTGCTTATGCT
This sequence comes from Cryptosula pallasiana, assembly GCA_945261195.1. Lineage (NCBI taxonomy): Eukaryota > Metazoa > Bryozoa > Gymnolaemata > Cheilostomatida > Cryptosulidae > Cryptosula > Cryptosula pallasiana. Next base: position 19,557,024 of record OX183131.1, on the reverse strand, counting down.
ATTATTATGTTGTGACATGCATCTTGTTTCCATGTTTATTCAGCGTTTAAGTCTGCTGTAGGTTTTGGTAACCAGAAGATAACTTCATATTTTTGCCACAACAATTTATTGTATAGATTTTTGGAAACTCTACATTTATTTGTTTGTGGAAGTTGTCAATTGTTCTCAATGTTTAAAAAGACTAGTTGCTAGTGAATGGCGGAAACTAGATCCTGAGTTATTTCAACTAAACTAAGATTCTAACAATGCTGGCATAAGTGACTTTTAGGAGATGCAAAGCAATAACTCTTGACTAGTTAGGCGAATCGAAATGCAATGTTACATGATTTGCAATACTGAGGGGTTGAAAATCCTAAAAAGAACCAAAGCCCACCGTGGTTAGTTCTGCCCATGAAAGATTTGGCTGAATCAATACCAGCATCTACTTACAGCTTTACAACAGTTCATTTTAATAAAAAAGTAAGGGGTTTCTTCTGTTTGCTACGTCTCAGCTCGTTGTATACATTCATCTTTTATAGATAAGAGGTAGTTTAGAACCAAATTGGTTTATTCTAAGAATCCATTTCTCTTGCACCAAAGATGGTCATGACAAACCTTTCTCTCCGCAAATGTGCATTCTTTCACAAAGTAAGTATTTAATCGTTGCTTTATCTGTTGAAACTCAACCAAATATTTCAGATGTATTTTGAACTGACTCGTTAAAATGTGAAGTCTCAACTTTAATTGTCTTAGTACTCAAGTTGCAGACCTGTTGTGAGCTTGGTGTTAATGTACTTGATCTTGCACAAAATTTCTTCTGCTTCTCTCCATGTGAGCTTCTGCACAATTTGATTAACTTTGAGGTAATCGATGATCCGCTATTATCCAATTCTTAATCCAGCACTTCAATTTATAGCCACGTTGTGAGAGTGTCTTACTGTTGTCGTATTTATCTTTTGTATTTGATTCATGATGGCCAAACACCAGTGTTTGAAAAATTTGTTCTTACAACACCTGTGCACCTGTGCACCTGTGCACCTGTGCACCTGTGCACCTGTGGTAGAAACCATTGCGGAAGCATTTTTGCGGTTTCTACATTACATGGGTCTTTCTAACGAAAATCTGTCATATCATGCAAATATTTTTTGAACTTAGCTCTCTGTCAAACTTGTTTCAACTTGGCTCTGGTTTAGTTCTAGATGCTGAGAAACCAAAAATATGAAAAAATTACATATTTTTTGCCACTCCCACCTGAAAAGGGAGGGAATAACTCAAATGTTACTTTTTGTAAAAGATGACGTAAAATCCAGTTTGGCTCAAATTCGTTCAAAGATGTTACAGTTATCATGTCATTAAGCCAACGAACAACAAATAACAGTATTATACATGTGGATAAATTTTGCGGGGGAAGGGGGAGGGAAAGGGGTGGGTTTCAACTAAATGGAAGAGATAACTCTCGATGTTCAAATGTTTACTAACTCCATTCTGAATGTTTTCGTATTTGCATCATTTTGTTGCGCCAGAATTTAGACCTTAATCGCTAGGTTTTTCAGAAAATTGTGCTAGCAGTTAGTTTTTTCAAGGTTTTTTATGCACCACAGTTTTACATGAAAAAGAGACAACCTACTAAGAAAAGCCAACCAAATTAAAAGCAAATGCTTTGCTTTCAAATTGGGATACTTTAGAACTCATAAGAGTGGTGCAAAGTGATTTGAAACTACCGTTGTTCACAGTCTACTTCGTGTCTCAGCATTTGCAGTCGTGGAAATAAAGAGAATGGATCACTGTTATTAGAACAGAACTTTATTATACTCATTTGAAAATATTTTACAAACACAAAAAAAACAGCCTTCCTGTCATCTGTTACCACTTGTACAAAAAAGTAGTTGCAGTAAATGCCCCGGAGTTTGTGAACTAAGTTTATGCCAAACATATCGTAGTCGGTGGGTTAAGGCACAATCAAAAAGTCTTGTGTAGGTGGATGTATGTAACAATTCAACAGTTGTCATGTGTGACAAATAAACAAGATTCTGGCTAGAATAAAACAAAAACTAACATACATTAATCTACTACTCCCCGTCACCAGCGGTCCAAAACAGCCCCGACAGGTTCCTTGCTATCATATCCTACACAAAATTAAAATTGATGGAATAAGCTGACAAGTTTTTACCGTTGAAAATTATGACAGTTGCCTTACTCTGCATTGACAAAAATAGATCATTGATATGGTCCTATACACCATAACACTTCTTTCAGGTCTTCTGGAGGGGCTAAGTGCAGCAGGTGCTGCAGCTTCATCGGATAATTTTTCGGGAATGCAAAACCATAGATCATACCAAAGCAAACAATGATCAATGCAGTACATAGGAATTTGTGAAAAAAATTAACTAAAGTAAAAAATATTCAAGTTACATTCGCAAAGCAATCATGATTCATTCATGCTGTTGGACCTAGGGGTGTCCAGTCTCTTGGATTAGCAATCTGCAATTCCCTTTAAGAATGAACAGCAACTTGAAACACCAAAAAACAGCAATAAGTTGGAAACCAACCATGAAGTTGGAAATAAAAGCAAATGTAGCAGTGACAACATCTCAAAGCATTTTATTACCAGCGTCTTTGAAAAGTTGAACTTCAGTCGAATTTGCCCCACACATGTGTTGTATTGCGCCCTGTGTCAGAATTACAAAAACAGGACAAGCAGCTATTTAAAGTGCCCCAATTGCCAATGGAATTGATTGCATGAACTTGGCAACAGCCTGGTAAGTTTTCTGCTCGGAGTTGGATTGTGCGAAGATTTGACGTTGTGGCTGAGGGTATGAAGTAGATGTGTCGACTCAAATGCCATCCACACTAGTTAATTCACTCTGCACAAGCTGAAAAAACTGCTGGGCATTGTCAATAACAGTATACTCATTTGCCGTGACATACCTTGTGACAATGGACTTGATTACCCATGACTCACCATCTGAAGGCCCCTACCATGTCCACTACAATACCAACGCCATCTGGTTTTAAGAGGTTGTGAAAACCCAACAGCAATACTGTGGAAAGGCAACCGAGATTTGTACTGGCTAGCGCAACCGTCAGAAAACACTGACATTTTTACAACTTGTTGAACCATTATTCACAGATGATGGGAAAGACTCTGCACAAAAATATTGACTGTCAGCCAGTCATGCTTGAGATCATCGCTAACAAAAACCACACTATCTCTAATGACCGATTCTCCTTGTTTGTAATGCATGACACTGGGATACAAAGTAACCACATTTTTGCTGTAAAAAGCGCTCTGTACTTCTCGTTGGATTGATGCGTGGCAATTTTCTGCAAAATCTAATACACTAACGGCATTGTTCACCTTGAAATTTTCTACTGCCCGTGTGGACGATTGCCACTGATGATTTGCAATAAGTTGGTGCTTGGAGTAACTCAACAAGAAGTTCATAAGCAAAGGAACAAACTGCTTTCTAGAAAGCTGTTTTGGAGTTTCAGTGAGGTGTTGAATGGTCTTGCTTTTGACAACAGCATTTGCATGTTCCCATTGGTGCAGTAAAACAAAAAAGTAGAAAGAGACCAATATTTTAACAATGATTTGATGGCACAGACCCCACAGTTGAAACACTGGTGGTCAAAATAGTTCCACATTGTAACTCTGATATGGCAGAAGTAGATTTTATTTCGTCAGGCAGAGTGTATTCGTCTCTTCTCATGGTGCCCCTTTAACGATCTATTGCCAACTTCACGTTCTCACATGTAGAGCATAAGCACTACCTCCATTTAGCAGCAGACTTAAGCTTGAGGTGTCTTGGTCTCAAAGCGGCAAAGGTGGCAAAAAACATAGGCAAATGGTCGTCTTCTATTACACATACAATTGGTAAGTATCCTGTGAAGACCGTTTCAAGATATATGTCGACCGACCACCATGCACACTTTTTTTGTTTGGATATTCTGTGCTTACAAAAATCTCTTGAAAAAGCGTACAAAAGGATTTTTTCCAGTTATGAAGGGCTTATCTCATGCAAACTGTTTTTGGGTGGTACCTAAATGTGCTTAGGCAAAAACCAGATAGTTCAGCATGGTGAGATTTAGTAGCTTTGCACTTTCTAATAATAGCCACATATCCCTTGCTCTACTTTCTACAGGATGGAAATAGCTGCTTTGGAGCTTTAATGTTGGTGTTGATTGATGCCAAATGAGCAGGTTTAAGAAGAGTTGTTTCTTGTTACCTTTTCCAAGTTCTTGGATTTGCATGCTTCAATCAAGCGAGTTATTTGCTCAGCCCGGCTTGATGGAGACAATTTTGCTTTTGTAACAGGCTTAGGAGTTGTCTTTGCACAAACTTCTCGACTACACTCACGATCCTTTTTTTTATTGCTTCTTTTTTCTGTGCTCTCATTTCAGCGTGATGTTTTGCCATTCTGGTTCTCTGATTTTGCAATGTCTCCTGCCTCTTTTCAAACTTTGATTTCATTTGCCCGGAAAGCTGACTCTCTTCTTCCAGTTTCTCTCTCCCATTTTTGTTTCTTATTTGGGCTTTTTTGCTGTAAACTACTCGCTGTTCCTCTAACATGTTTGAACGTATTGTTGACGGCTCGTCCGGTTCCTTTCTTGTCTAACTTCTTTCAATTTTTCTCTTAACACTTTTAAATACCATGATGGGAGACTTAGATTGAATCAATAACATGTTTTATGACATAAAGCTCAAAGATGTATTGTGGCATGCTTTCAGCGCCATCATAATGCTACAATCATTCTTTTCCAATCAACAATTGTAATAAAACAGCGAACTCAGTACTCTCTCAACCAACAACTAAAAAAAAATAATATAAATAAAGAAGACACAAAGCTCTCGAGGGGTATGTGCGGATATTTTTTTTATTTCACGCTGATACTGGTACTACATCACTTACTGATGATTGCTTGCTGATAATTTCAATAACATCAGTATATATTAACAATGATACAGCGAGATGTTCAACAGATAATAATCAGTTCAATAAGTTGCCATTGTAATAGCCGGTAACAGTTTGTGCTTTGTAGAGATACAAACGTAAGCAGATTAAAACAATAAGTTGGCACGTCATTCAGCTCTCATTTTTTATAAGTTGCTATTGTAATAATGTTTATCAATTATAATTAATACCAAGAATCGGATAATTAATTGATATATTTATTTGAAACCATGAAAATTAGTCAGGTAGTTGTTAGTTCTAGTGTAACTCACCAATGTGCTCAAGTATCTCCGCGGTCTTTCTAGCTCTCCGAAGTCCTTGTCTTTATAATCACTCGCCAAGTCCTCTGTCCTTTTCGTGTGCTCTCTTTCTTCCCTCTGCTCATGTCCGCTGACATTAACCTTGAACTTCCAGCAACCTTGGCCCTAGGATACGCCACATCGTCTTTATTTTATGTTTTCTGTTCTTTAGTTTCCACTCTCCTATACTTTTCCCTCCTCAGCACTTACGTCCACCACTACCCTGCCATGTTATCCCTTTGGTTACTACCCTCATCCCCATATGTATCAATCCGCCTTTTTTTTTTCTTTTTTTATTTTTCTTGTTCTTTTCTCCTCTAGACCCTGTCTATACGACGTGGGACACCCGCCCTCACGTCTCTACTCTTCATCTGAGGTTCTTCAGTCTCCCTTGCTTCTCTGTTGCTGAATCTTTGTTTTCTCCTCCTGGATTTCGACCTTTCCTGCTCTCTTTGTTCTATCCTTCTTTCCGCCTCTCCTCTGCCCTTCTTATCAAATCCAGCCTGGCAACTGTTGAGCAAATCTGGTATCTTAGGAATGACCAGCTTTGTTTGGGCCTCCGTATCGACTATCCTCTTCCCCATGCTATACAATGTACGTCTTGGGTAGCTCACCGTCTGTACTCCATTGATCCTTAGATGCCATGTGTGCAGTCCTTATCTGCAGGCACTCAACGCTTGATCTCACCACATCTGTGAGGTCTGCTGGTTGCACAGCCAGGAGGCAGTTTTGTGGGTATGCATTGTCTATAGTGAAGCTGAGCAGATCAAGCATCCTGCACTGCGCTGCTATAGATGGGATGTCTGTGTAAGCTAAACGAGACCAGAAATTCAACTTCATTTGAGTGCTCCAGCAGGGTGTTTCAAAAAGACCTCCAAAAACTAGTCAACTTTGACATAACTTATCTGATAGTTACACCAAAACGTGTTCTCAACTCGGTGAATCTCCCTTGTAGCTGTGGGGTGGGGATCTCCACACTCCAGTGCACTGCCTCTCAAAAGTTCACACATGTACAGCATGACACTCTGCTCTTGCCATTTATTTGCTTTGTCCAGCTCGATGAAGCCTGCGATGAATTGTATAACTTTACCTTCACCCTTGTACTTAAGCGCCTTGAACCTTGGATGAGCATAGACGTTGGCTGGTCCCATAACAGTGTGATGGATTTTCACGAGCAAGCGTGCGTTGATTGATGAGCCGATAATATAACTAATAAGAAGCAAATGACCAACCTTGAATGCTTAGCAACGAGTGGAGACTCTGTTCCTACCAGGCGAAGAAGGTATCAGCTGTACAGTATCATGCCAAGGAAAGCCAGGCTAAAAAAGTTCCGGGTAGCCATCTTGACTTTATCATTATTATTATTATTATTATTATTATTATTATTATTATTATTATTATTATTATTATTATTATTATTATTATTATTATTATTATTATTATTATTATTATTATTATTATTATTATTATTATTATTATTATTATTATTATTATTATTATTATTATTATTATTATTATTATTATTATTATTATTATTATTATTATCGTTATCGTTATCGTTATCGTTATCGTTATCGTTATCGTTATCGTTATCGTTATCGTTATCGTTATCGTTATCGTTATCGTTATCGTTATCGTTATCGTTATCGTTATCGTTATCGTTATCGTTATCGTTATCGTTATCGTTATCGTTATCGTTATCGTTATCGTTATCGTTATCGTTATCGTTATCGTTATCGTTATCGTTATCGTTATCGTTATCGTTATCGTTATCGTTATCGTTATCGTTATCGTTATCGTTATCGTTATCGTTATCGTTATCGTTATCGTTATCGTTATCGTTATCGTTATCGTTATCGTTATCGTTATCGTTATCGCTATCGTTATCGTTATCGTCGTCGTCGTCGTCGTCGTCGTCGTAGCCGTCGCCGTCGTCGGCGTCGACGTGGTCGTCGTCGTTGTCGTCGTTAGTAGTAATATATGAGCAGATCTCCCTACCAAGTGTTTTTTTGTGGATTAAATCTTGGAGTTGAGGCAATGGGTTACGACGTTGATGGATTCGCCGAGTTTATATTGTATTTTATTTGAGGGGTATTTGAGTGGCATTTAAGTGGCAATTGAGTTTTGATTATTTTTGTTACTTAACTTGAACTTATATGACATATAGATTTTGAATGTATGGCATTTCAGTTTTGATAATTTCTTTACATAACTCGAACTCATATAGCATCTTGAGAGAGAGGAGAGAGGAAATGTATCTACCTTGAATAAATACATTGATTAAAAGTGAATCAATGTATGACTATATACATTTATTACATAATAAGTAGGGGCAAAATCTCCTCATATAATATAGCTAGATACATAATTCGAACTCATGTATACATTGAATGCTATAAAATATATTGGATGATGAAGTTAAATATTCATCTATTCGTTATCGATATTTATAAGGATGATGAAAGATTTATTGTATTTTATATATATATAGTTATAGTAACTGTGGTAAAAGAAGTCTATTATGAAGGTTTTTATTTAGGCCAAAGTAGGTTCGGTAGATACTCCATCAGAACACACTCGTCTTTTAGCATAAAAATATGTGAGTCCTCGCTTTATTTGGCTGTATGTCAACATTTTTTTATCCCTTACTACAAATCCTCGATTTTTACCCATAAACGACTTTTTTGTGTTCAATACATTTAGATAACTGTCTTTGTTCAATTGATTAATTCGTTTGTTCAAACCTTTTGGGCTAAACTTGTTTCCTTTTTCTCCCCAGCAGTAATAGGATTTAGAGTTAAGTGCAACAATTCCATCTCCAATAAATTCCTCTTTAAACAGACCGGGTGTTCTTTTTCCGTGTTTTAGTACTTTTTCACAACATTCTTGCATGCTCCATTCTAAACCCATTGTTTTGGTTCTTAAAAACTCATCCCTATGTTTGTCACAGTATGGGCGTGGAAACCAATCACCATATTCATCGTAAAACTCTTTTTTTCATACTTGGTTTTACCAGTGTTTCTAATGTTCCGCTCAACGCCATGTATGCGCTATCTGTATTCATTTCAACATATTGGAAATCACTTCTGTCAATATATCTATAAATAAAAAGATTTTTTCGATTTCAATTATTTGGAAGTTTTACTTACTTATACATAATAATGGTAGGGAATTAGGTTTTACTTACTTATCCCTTAAGTCGTAGTAAAACTGTAGCATTCTCAGTTTAGCATACTGTAGCACGGAAAAACCCGAGTGTACTGGAACGTTCATAGTTAGCTGAAATGATGGTGATACTGATTAGCGAAGTAAACTTGGAGAATATAAATTTTGAATTGCAAAATAATTGTTTTTAAAACTTACTAGTCGTTTACAGGTTACGATTTCATAAAAATCATCTGCTATCTCTTCCATGGAGATGAATTTGTTCCCTCTGATACGAAATGAAGCTTTTCTCGCCCCTTCGATGAACTTGATGATGGTGTGTTTTTCTTTATCAGTGATTGTTTTACCATAAACAGCTTTTCCTACCAACTTGCTAGTAGTAGCGAGTAATTCTTGACTAGGATCTACATCTCCCATTCGCCTAGCGTCTGAAACTGATGTTCCAAAAGCTTCAAAAGCTTTTCTAGGAATATATTCTATTAGCTGATAAACTTTGGTGACTTTCAATCCTTGTTTCAAGTACCATTTTAACAAAGGACTCATTAGCAATATCTTATCTCCGTACATACTTCCAACTAATGAGCGTTGAGGAGTCTTTAAAAACCCTTCGGCTTCAGCAAAGACTTTCATTTCTTCGCTCAAGTGTTCTCTGGTTAACATCGTATTTTTAAAAATCGGGGGCATTTCGGAGAACTTTTCTTCCCCTTCCTCAGGAACTTCGATGTCACATTCAACAAATCCGAAGAATTCCTCTGATTGAACTCTCGACAACACTTCTTTTTGATTTAGTTTTTTTTCAAGTATTTTAGGGTAGAAAGAATTGTAAAACGTGTTGACAAATTTTTGTAAATTTGTATGAGTTTTTACACGTTTCATCCACTCACACTCCCAAATCGAGATTACAGTGTAACCTAACGCTCGAAGATATTCTTCATTTTCCATCGTAATTTTAAACAGATTTGCTTTTGATTTTCTTCCACTAGCTTGAAGCTCTTGTTCTTTAGCATTGTTATAAGAGCAGTTGTGTCCATGCCAAAAACACCCGTGGAATTGAAAGACGTGACGATTTTCAACACAGAATCCATCAACTGCTAATCCTCGCTGTCCAAGAGCAACTTCTCCTCCATTGAGCTGATGCTTGATATTGATTTTTTTTGAAAACATTTGGAACTGTAACCAACTATGAGCTACCTTGCTAAATTTTACTGGTTCAGCAACAAAGGAGTTTTCGATTTTTCTTCTTCGATGATAACCAGTAGGCATTGATTGCATCATACACCATAAATATAGCGCATTTGCATCAACTCCATAGATTCTATCACAAACTTTTGCTTCTTTTCCCAGCCAATGTTCTCTAATTTTAGTTATACCTTTTTCGTGATATCTATGCATCACTAGACTTGGTCCACCAACTATGTTTTTCTTTATTAGAGGATAAAGTTCTGCATTGCAGTTGTCAACCAGACAAATTGGGGGAGTCTGTCGAAACGAGTTACCAAGTTCATGGAAATCCAAGTGTGTAGAGAGGTATGGAGGAGGTGGTTGAGGAGCTTTGTTGAACATCCATCGAATCGCTAATCCTGGTAAAGATATACCGTCTTTTAACATATCAATCCCATGCTCTCTGTAGATCGATCTTTGTCTTTCCAACGCTTGAACAAATGGTTTTACATCCAAGTTGTTGAACCATTTTAAAAAAATCCCTCATTGTCCTCATGTCGTTATCTTTCCACGCTTCTTGACAAATCATGTACTCTTCTTCACTGATGTTTTTTTGTTTTAAAGAACTGTAAAAAGCTTCTCTTGGAGGTAGATGTTCTTGATTAAGTTGTTCCAAGTCTTTCATCCATTCGTAAGGAAAAAATTCTTTTCCGGCTTCACATTTGTATGCTTTGAGATACATTTCATAGCTATATCCAGGAGCGATAAAGTTTGTACAATCTAAAAACAAAAAAGATCCTATTCCGATAACAGGCATCTTGTTTCCTTTTTTTATAACAAAATCAAAATCTTTGCCGGAGACATCTTTCAATTTTTGAAGCAGTTTTCCTTTCATCACATTGACATCATAAGTCTGTGAATTGAATCCTAGAACAGGAAGTTTTTTCATATAGCTGTACAAATCATCCAGAAATTTTTCAGCTCCTGTTCTCCGTCTGAAACGATTTTGTTCATAATCACTACGAAACTTTTCTTCAGCTTCTTTCAGTCGTTGTAATTCACCTTCTATCTGTTTTATGATTCGCGAAAATTGTTTTTCCAATCGGCTATATGATTCTTCACTAATATCATCCAAGTATTCAATGAACCTTCCAACGCATTCATCATCATCCCCATTATTGACAATACAACACGGGTTGTTGAAGCCTGGTACGTTTGAACAAATTGAAATACTTAAAAGTTTATGCTCATTCGTGTAAATGGTTGTGTCTGTATCTCGATCTTTTTCGCAATTAGGTAACAAACACTCTATGTCGAATGTTGCAAAAAATGGATAGTATCTCAAGGAATCATCTGACCCGATATCTATCCCGAATTGAACCTTAGCAGTAGGACTGTATTGCCCTGCAGAAAACTCCAGATTTGTTGCGTCTGAGATTGAACATCTGTGTTTTTTCAAATTCCCCAATCTGTCATAACGAGTAGAACACGTTGGACATCTGTAGGTTCTGACATATCCTCCCAAATTTGTAATAAGACTTGAGTGATTGATATAAAGATCCAAATATAGATTCTCCTTATAACTGGAGTTTGAACTCCAAATAACTGTTGAAGTCATATCATCATTTAAAGAAAACACTGTTATCTTCAGTTGAAATGCTCGCTCCAAAAGCAATAAATCAGCTTCTGTTACTCCTTTCCCATCACAACTTTTAGCACTATCACCATAAATGAAACTATGATATTGTTGTTGGTACTCCTTCACCTCCTTAATTATCGGATCTTTTGCAATTCCACCGTTTTTTTGTAGTTCATTATGTAATGCTAGACATCTAAAAAAACAGAGATTGTCGGTAATTCGTATTCCTTTTGTGTTTTTTAACATGGTTCGTATGTGTCTGGTGTTAATGACGTGAGAGGGTAAATGCTCTGGTGGTGATCTAACTTTTCCCATTCCGAGTAGTTTGTAGAAATAAAACGAAATGTTTGTGATTAACATCAATCTCCAAGTCGTATTTGGTCTCCGTCTGAAGCTATTTGTACGATGATCAGTCTCCATAACATCAACAAAAAAGTCATCAAGATCTCCTTCAGTTTTAATCAGTTTAGATTTTGGATATACGGTAGCATTGTTTGATGATGAGTGAAAATATCGGAGTTCACCATCATTTTTATTTTCTAGTATACAACCTACGCTACAGTTGACTTTTGCTCTCGAGCTCAATTGTCTCCAAATTTTTTTAGCAATTCTAACACTCTTGAATCATGATAGTCACTTTGGTAGGTATCAGCTTGGTCTCTTGGAATCCCATCCCAAAGTCTTACATTTGAAAGTTCTATGACTTTTCCAGCTCTATGTTTCGTTTTCATAGCTCCCCAATATCTAGCTATCAAATCATCCCATTCTTCATCTTGAAAAGTTGGAGCCGTGCTATCATCAACAATACCTAGGGTTGATGCTCGGGTAGGTCTTTCAAAATTTAAATCTTCCATTTCTTCTTTGTCTTGTTCTTCCTCTTGTGCTTCTTCCTCTTCTTCTTCTTCTTCTTCTTCTTCTTCTTCTTCTTCTTCTTCTTCTTCTTCTTCTTCTTCTTCTTCTTCTTCTTCTTCTTCTTCATTTTCTATCATTGGATCATTCTCATTTTCTTCAACTATCTCCTCCACAACTGGCTCTATATCTTGAGCTATTAGGTTAGTCTTTGATGATGAAGGTTCAGCACCATACCCTGTTTGATTGATTGTTCCATCAGGTAAACAAAAACAAATGAGATTTTCTTCTAACCATTTCCAATTAGGGGAAATTTCAGGGGTTTTTTCTTCTACATTCTCCTCCCGATAATTTAAACTTTGTCTACAATAGAAATGTTAACCCATAATAGTTGTTCTATAAAACATTCACATACATTTTGTATGAAATGTAACAGAAGAAAAAATGACTTGAACAACATTATCAATTAATTTTTAAGATGGAATTGGAAAAAAATGTCTCAAACATTATTATTAGTTAGTTTTTTAAAAACTTACTGTGTACTATGAGATGAATTCTCAACTCCCTCTTTTACATTCATTCTCTGATATTCTGAGTCCTGTCTACAATAAAGAGATAACGCATTAATTTTGCTGATTCATGAGATAACTCTAAAAAACCAGCAAAAAGAATTATTCTACTAACATTATTAATTTATGATTTTAAAAACTTACCGCATATCAAAGACTATCGTATTTTCAGTAGTTGCTGAAACTTGACAGGTTGAAGGTGTGTCTTGAAAAGCATTTTCAAGTTCCATCTCCATTTTATTTTCATATTCAGCATTACATTCGTCATTCATGTATTCATTATCAGCATTTGAAAAACTGATATCATTTTGATTTTTCATGAGCCATTCCGATTCCTTATGTATGTCTACATCAGTATCCTCCTCTTCTGTTTCCATAGTACTATAATAACAATAAAATCATTACTTTTAATAGAAGTAACAATAGCACATAAAAAGGTAAGTTAAACGTCTCAGCTAATAAATTTTACCTTGTGAATAAAACTCCTAGTAGTCAGTTGGTATATTATATAGTAGATGTCGAGTCTTCAGTTACTGTTGTTAGAACGAGTGATTTATTGTGTAAAAGCATTACTTTTTAAGTAAACAAATAATTAAGTGAGATAATTAAGTCAGATAATTAAGTCTTAAATTCAATGAAAACTTTCAAATCCATTCAGAAAAACTTTTAATAGTTAGTGGATGTAGTAGTAGATGTTGCTCCGCTGATTGCTGTTGTAGAACTGGGTGCTTTCTGTGTGAAAACAGTGGCTCTTAAATAGGTAAACTTGCATTGATTAAATCCTATGAATCAGTATTTTTTCACGCGAATACAACCCAATGTTTCGCGGGAATAAATAAGTTATTTTCACACAAATGGAAACAATTGCTTTCGCGGGAATAAACAATTTATTTTCACGCGAATGGAAACCGTTGCTTTCGCGGGAATGAATATTTTATTTTCACGCGAATGGAAACCATTGCTTTCGCGGGAATAAATAATTTATTTTCACGCGAATGGAAACCGTTGCTTTCGCGGTAATGAATAATTTATTTTCACGCGAATGGAAACCATTGCTTTTGCGGGAATAGAAATTTTATTTTCACGCGAATGGAAACCGTTGCTTTCGCGGGAATAATTAATTTATTTTCGCGCGAATAGAAACTGTTGCTTTCGCGGGAATACAAATTTAATTTTCAAGCGAATACAAACCATAGCTTTCGCGGGAAAAAATACTTCATTTTCACGCAAATGGAAACCGTTGCTTTCGCGGGAATAATTAATTTATTTTCACGCGAATAGAAACTGTTGCTTTCGTGGGAATACAAATTTTATTTTCACGCGGATACAAACCATAGCTTTCGCGGGAATAAATAATTTATTTTCAAGCGAATAGAAACTGTTGCTTTCGCAGGAATACAAATTTTATTTTCATGCGGATACAAACCAATGCTTTCGCGGGAATAACTAATTTATTTTCACGCGAATGGAGACCGTTGCTTTCGCGGGAATAAATAATTTATTTTCACGCGAATAGAAACTGTTGCTTTCGCGGGAATACAAATTTTATTTTCACGCGGATACAAACCATAGCTTTCGCGGGAATAAATAATTTATTTTCACGCGAATAGAAACTGTTGCTTTCGCGGGAATACAAATTTTATTTTCACGCGAAAGCATTTTGCTTTCGCGGGAATAAATTATATTTTCACGCGAAAGCATTGGTTTGTATTCATGTGAAAATAAAATTTGGATTCCCGCGAAAGCAATGGTTTCCATTTGCGTGGAAATAAATTATTTATTCCCGCAAAAGCATTGGTTTGTATCCGCGTGAAAATAAAAATTGTATTCCCGCGAAAGCAACAGTTTCTATTCGCGTGAAAATAAATTATTTAATCCCGCGAAAACAACGGTTTCCCTTTGAGTGAAAATAAAATTTGTATTCCCGCGAAAGCAACAGCTTCTATTCGCGTGAAAATAAAATATTTATTCCTGCGAAAGCAACGGTTTCCATTCGCGTGAATATAAAATATTTATTCCCGCAAAAGCATTGGTTTGTTTTCGCGTGAAATTAAATGTTTTATTCCCGCGAAAGCAACGGTTTCCATTCCCGCGAAAATAAACTTTTCATTCTCGCGAAGCAACGGTTTCCATTCGCGTGAAAATAAATTATTTATTCCCGCGAAAGCATTGATTTTCGCGTGGACAAAATGCTGACTCATAGGATTTAATCAGTGCAACTTTACCTATTTAAGAGCCACTGTTTTCACACAGAAAGCATCCAGTTCTACAACAGTGATCGGAGGAGCAACATCTCCTACACTTTCCATTGCAACTACTAGAAGCTTTCTCTTTATAAAAGGTAAGGTAAAATTTAAAAAGTTTATTATTCCCTACCTAGCAAAGATCAAAATTAGTTTAGGTATAATGTAAAATATGAAATAAATAATCTTTTAGTTCCACATGAAAAGCTGAATTATATATAATTTCTTTCTTTTTTAGAATAATATGGAGGAATTTTCTGCTTCTTACATGGATTTAAAACCAACCGAAAACAAACAAAATACACTCAAAACATCCTCCAAAAGAAAAAACTCTAACTCTGTCACAAGAGAAGCAACAATAAAGAGACGAACTCTTCCAAAACTGGTTTTACCCACAACATCAAACAATACGGAACAAAAAGAATTGCTCACTGATGCTGACAGAGCTCTCAAGATGGCCAAATCTCTCCAAAAATGGAAGGCATGTGATTTGAAAAAGATTGGAGGGCTTCTTACACTAGCATCACTTCCTGTTCCATCAGTTTTGCAAATCGTTTCTATTGAACAGAGTACTGGTGCATACGGAAATTACTACATTCTCACTTATCTTGATAATTCAACTGGAGCGAATTTTCAGAAAGTTGTTTGCCCAAGTAGAGTAGTTGAAAGCTTCAATGTTGATAACTACCCATTACCTTTCAACATTTTGTACTTGGGTGAGATAGAAAACTCAAAAAAACCAGAGACTACTTACTACAATGTCAAACTTATCAGCACAAAACGCTTAACCACAATGGAAGCTACTGCTGAAGCTGAAAAACTGAGAAAAATGAGTGAAGAAGAACTCAAACTCGCTTACGACAGCGAGTATCTCAGCAATTTCAAAGATTGTTCCATTTTTGCTTACATCGAAGTTGTAGAAAGATTCATTCCTTTCCGATTCAATGGAGAAGAATCCATTGTAAATTGCATTTGCTATGTCGCTGAAAAGAATGGAAAAAGAGAGACGAGAACGCTTTTACTACCAATCAGATACAACGAGGAAGCTAAAAGATGTGCACCTGGTGTGATGATTTACAAAGGAAAAAAACAGAGTAAGAATGGAAATCCTATTCCATACCACAATGTTGTCTTCATTTCTTCAACCAACGTTAGTGATTGGGAACAACATTGCACATGAACAATATCCAATGAGGTGCTAACAAAAACAAATAATGAGGATGAAGTTCTTAAGGAATTCCTAGAAAACGAATTACAAGATTTTGATGAACAGCTTGGTGTTGATGGTATGTAAACTCAATATCAAATGCTGACAACAGGTAGTCTCAAGCGGATAATGAATGTATAAAAAAAGCCTGTGTATTGATTGACATTACAAGTTGTACTGTTTTGTATTACTTACTATTTACTGACTCTAACTATATTATATGGAGAGATTTTCCCTACTTATTATAAGTAGTAATATATGAGCAGATCTCCCTACCAAGTGTTTTTTTTTGGATCTGGTCTTGGGGGTTATGCAATGAGTTACGACGTTGGGTGAATTCGCCGAGTTTATATTGTATTTCATTTGAGAGGTATTTGAGCGGCATTTGAGTGGCATTTAAGTGGCATTTGAGTTTTGATTATTTTTTACCTAATTTGAACTCATATGGCAGCTAGATTTTGAATATATGGTTTTTAAGTTTTTGATAATTTTTTACATAACTCGATCACTCATATAGTATTTTGAGAGAGAGGAGAGAGGAGTTATATCTAGATTGAATAACTATATTGATCAAAAATGAAACATTATATGAATATATACATTTATTACATAATAAGCAGGGGTAAACCTTCCCATATAATATAGCTAGGGTCAGTAAAGACTAAGTAATACAAAGCACCAGGTCTTGTAATGATAATAAATGCAAAGTCTTTTTCTTTACATTGCATCTTAAAAAATCCTCAAATTAACTTCTATATGGTTAAAATTTACAGCATTTGGGAAATAATTGTAATAGAAAACATTATATCTATTAAAATTTACTGTAAATTTTATGTAGTACAAAGTACTATAACCTTCATTTATTCACTTGAGACTACATATCATCAGCATTTTGAGATCAAGTCTATATATATATATACGATGAATGATTTTTTGTATTATATATATATATATATAGTTATAGTAACTATTCTAAAAAGAAGACTATTATGAAGGTTTTTATTTAGGCCAAAGTAGGTTCGGTAGATACTCCATCAGAACACACTCGTCTTTTAGCATAAAAATATGTGAGTCCTCGCTTTATTTGCTTGTATGTCAACATTTTTTTATCCTTTACTACAAATCCTCGATTTTTACCCATAAACGACTTTTTTGTGTTCAATACATTTATATAACTGTCTTTGTTCAATTGATTAATTCGTTTGTTCAAACCTTTTGAGCTAAACTTGTTTCCTTTTTCTCCCCAGCAATAATAGGATTTAGAGTTAAGAGCAACAATTCCATCTCCGGTAAATTCCTCTTTAAACAATCCAGGTGTTCTTTTTCCATGTTTTAGTACTTTTTCACAACATTCTTGCATGCTCCATTCTAAACCCATTGTTTTGATTCTTAAAAATTCATCTCTATGTTTGTCACAGTATGGTCGTGGAAACCAATCACCATATTCATTGTAAAACTCTTTTTTCATACTTGGTTTTACCAGTGTTTCTAATGTTCCGCTCAACGCCATGTATGCGCTATCTGTATCCATTTCAACATATTGAAAATCACTTCTGTCAATATATCTATAAATAAAAAGATTGCTTCAATTATTTGGAAGTTTTACTTACTTATACATGATAATAGTAGGGAATTAGGTTTTACTTACTTATCCATAAAGTCGTAGTAAAACTGTAGCATTCTCAGTTTAGCATACTGTAGCACGGAGAAACCCAAGTGTACTGGAACATTCATAGTTAGCTGAAATGATGGTGATACTGATTAGCAAAGTAAACTTGGAGAATATAAATTTTGAATTGCAAAATAATTGTTTTAAAACTTACTAGCTGTTTACAGGTTACGATTTCAAAAAAATCATCTCCTATCTCTTCCATGGCGATAAATTTGTTTCCTCTGATACGAAATGAAGCTTTTCTGGCGCCTTCGATGAACTTGATGGTGGTATGTTTTTCTTTATCAGTGATTGTTTTTCCATAATCAGCATTTCCTACCAACTTGCTAGTAGTAGCGAGTAATTCTTGACTAGGGTCTGCATCTCCCATTTTCCTAGCGTCTGAAACCGATGTTCCAAAAGCTTCAAAAGCTTTTCTAGGAATATATTCTATTAGCTGATAAACTTTGGTGACTTTCAATCCTTGTTTCAAGTACCATTTCAACAAAGGACTCATTAGCAATATCTTATCTCCGTACATACTTCCAACTAATGAGCGTTGAGGAGTCTTTAAAAAACCTTCGGCTTCAGCAAAGACTTTCATTTCATCGCTCAAGTGTTCTCTGGTTAACATCGTATTTTTAAAAATCGGAGGCATTTCGGAGAACTTTTCTTCCTCTTCCTCAGGAACTTCGATGTCACATTCAACAAATCCGAAGAATTCTTCTGATTGAACTCTCTCCAACACTTCTTCTTGATTCAGCTTTTTTTCAAGTGTTTTAGGGTAGAAAGAATTGTAAAACGTGTTGACAAATTTTTGTAAATTTGTATGAGTTTTTACACGCTTCATCCAGTCACACTCCCAAATCGAGATTACAGTGTAACCTAATGCTCGAAGATATTCTTCATTTTCCATCGTAGTTTTAAACAGATTTGCTTTTGATTTTCTTCCACTAGCTTGAAGCTCTTGCTCTTTAGCGTTGTTATAAGAGCAGTCGTGTCCATGCCAAAAACATCCGTGGAATTGAAAAACATGACGATTTTCAATACAGAAATCATCAACTGGTAATCCTCGCTGTCCGAGAGTAACTTCTCCTCCATTGAGCTGATGTCTGATATTGATTTTTTTTGAGAACATTTGGAACTGTAACCAGCTATGAGCTATCTTGCTAAATTTTACTGGTTCAGCGACAAAGGAGTTTTCGATTTTTCTTCTTCGAGGATAGCCAGTAGGCATTGATTGCATCATACACCATAAATAGAGCGCATTTGCATCAACTCCATAGATTCTATCACAAATCTTTGCTTCTTTTCCCAACCAATGTTCTCTAATTTTCGTTATACCTTTTTCGTGATATCTATGCATCACTAGACTTGGCCCCCCAACTATGTTTTTCTTTATTAGAGGATAAAGTTCTGCATTGCAGTTGTCAAGCAGACAAATTGGGAGAGTCTGACGAAACGAGTTACCAAGTTCATCAAAATTCAAGTGTGTAGAGAGGTATGGAGGGGGTGGTTGAGGAGCTTTGTTAAACATCCATCGAATCGCTAATCCTGGTAAAGATATACCATCTTTTAACATATCAATCCCATGCTCTCTGTAGATCGATCTTTGTCTTTCCAACGCTTGAACAAATGGTTTTACATCCAAGTTGTTGTACCATTTTAAAAAATCCCTCATTGTCTTCACGTCGTTATTTTTCCATGCTTCTTGACAAATTATGTACTCTTCTTCACTGATATTCTTTTGTTTTAAAGAACTGTAAAAAGCTTCTCTTGGAGGTAGATGTTCTTGATTAAGTTGTTCCAAGTCTTTCATCCATTCATAAGGAAAAAATCCTTTTCCGGCTTCACATTTGTATGCTTTGAGATACATTTCATAGCTATATCCAGGAGCGATGAAGTTTGTACAATCTAAAAACAAAAAAGATCCTATTCCGATAACAGGCATCTTGGTTCCTTTTTTTAGAACCAAATCAAAATCTGTGTCGGAGACATCTTTCAATTTTTGAAGCAGTTTTCCTTTCATCACATTGACATCATAAGTCTGTGAATTGAAACCTAGAATAGGGAGTTTTTTCATATAGCTGTACAAATCATCCAGAACTTTTTCAGCTCCTGTTCTACGTCTGAAACGATTTTTTCAAAATCACTACGAAACTTTTCTTCAGCTTCTTCCAGTCGTTGTAATTCACCTTTTATCTGTTTTATGATTCGCGAAAATTGTTTTTCCAACCGGCTATATGATTCTATACTAATATCATCCAAGTATTCAATGAACCTTCCAACGCATTCATCATCATCCCCATAATTGACAATACAACACGGGTTGTTGAAGCCTGGTCCGTTTGAACAAATTGAAATACTTAAAAGTTTATGCTCATTCGTGTAAATGTTTGTGTCTGTATCTCGATCTTTTTCGCAATTAGGTAACAAACACTCTATGTCGAATGTTGCAAAAAATGGATAGTATCTCAAGGAATCATCTGACCCGATATCTATCCCGAATTGAACCTTCAGTTTGTCGAATATTGTAGCAGTAGGACTGTATTGCCCTCCAGAAAACTGCATAGTTGTTGCTTCTGAGATTGAACATCTGTGTCTTTTCAGATTCCCCAATCTATCATAACAAGTAGAACAGGTTGGACATCTGTAGGCTTTGACATATCTTTCCAAGTTTGTAATAAGACTGAAGTGATTGATATAAAGATCCAAATATAGATTCTCCTTATAACTGGAGTTTGAATTCCAAATAACTGTTGAAGTCATATCATCATTTAAAGAAAACACTGTTATCTTCAGTTGAAATGCTCGCTCCAAAAGCAATAAATCAGCTTCTGTCACTCCTTTCCCATCACACCTTTTACCACTATCACCATAGATGAAACTATGATATTGTTGTTGGTACTCCTTCACCTCCTTAATTATCGGATCTTTTGCAATTCCACCGTTTTTTTGTAGTTCTTTGTATAATGCTAGACATCTAAAAAAACAAAGATTGTCGGTAATTCGTTTTCCTTTTGTGTTTTTTAACATGGTTCGTATGTGTCTGTTGTTAAGGAGGTGAGAGGGTAAATGCTCTGGTGGTGATCGAACTTTTCCCATTCCGAGTAGTTTGCAGAAATAAAACGAAATGTTTGTGATTAACATCAATCTCCAAGTTGTATTTGGTCTCCGTCTCAAGCTATTTGTACGATGATCAGTCTCCATAACATCAACAAAGAAGTCATCAAGATCTCCTTCAGTTTCAATCAGTTTAGCTTTTGGATATACGGTAGCATTGTTTGATGATGAGTGAAAGTATCGGAGTTCACCATCATTTTTATTTTCTAGTATACAACCTACGCTACAGTTGACTTTTGCTCTCGAGCTCAATTGTCTCCAAACTTTTTTTAGCAATTCTAACACTCTTGAATCATGATAGTCACTTTGGTAGGTATCAGCTTGGTCTCTTGGATACCCATCCCAAAGTCTTACATTTAAAAGTTCTATGACTTTTCCAGCTCTATGTTTCGTTTTCATAGCTCCCCAATATCTAGCTATCAAATCATCCCATTCTTCATCTTGAAAAGTTGGAGCTGTGCTATCATCAACAATACCTAGGGTTGATGCTCGGGTAGGTCTTTTAAAATTTAAATCTTCCATTTCTTCTTCTTCTTGTTCTTCCTCTTGTGCTTCTTCCTCTTCTTCTTCTTCTTCTTCTTCTTCTTCTTCTTCTTTTTCTTCATTTTCTATCATTGGATCATTCTCATTTTCTTCAACTATCTCCTCCACAACCGGCTCTATATCTTGAGCTATTATGCTAGTCTTTGGTGGTGAAGGCTCAGCACCAAATCCTATTTGATTGATTGTTTCATCGGGTAAACGAAAACAAATGAGATTTTCTTCTAACCATTTCCAATTAGGGCAAATTTCAGGGTTTTTTTCTTCTACATTCTCCTCCCGATAATTTAAACTTTGTCTACAATAGAAATGTTAACACATAATAGTTGTTCTATAAAACATTCACATACATTTTATATAAAATGTAACAGAAGAAAAAATGACTTAAACACCATTATCAATTAATTTTTAAAATGGAATTAGGAAAAAAGGCTCAAACATTATTATTAGTTAGGTTTTTAAAAACTTACTGTGTACTATGACATGAATTCCCAACTCCCTCTTTTACATTAATTCTCTGATATTCTGAGTCCTGTCTACAATAAAGAGATAACGCATTATTTTTGCTGATTCATGAGATGAGTACAAAAAAACAGCAAAAAAATTACTCTACTAATGTTATTAATTTATGATTTTAAAAACTTACTGCCTATCAAAGGCTATTGTATTTTCAGTAGTTGCTGAAACTTGAAAAGTCGAAGGTTTGTCTTGAAAAGCATTTTCAAGTTCCATCTCCATTTCGTTTGCATATTCAGCATTGCATTCATCATTCATGTATTCATTATCAGCGTTTGAAAAACTGATATCATTTTGATTTTTCATGAGCCATTCCCATTCCTTATGTATGTCTACATCAGTCACATCAGTATCATCCTCTTCTGTTTCCATAGCACTATAATAACAATAAAATCATTACTTTTTAATAGAAGTGACAATAGCACATAAAAAGGTAAGTTAAATGTCTCAGCTACTAAATTTTACCTTGTGAATAAAACTCCTAGTAGTCAGTTGGTATATTATATAGTACATATTGAGGCTTCAGTTACTGTTGTTAGAATGAGTGATTTATTGTGTGAAAGCATTTCTTTTTAAGTAGACAAAAAATTAAGTGAGATAATTAAGTCAGATAATTAAGTCTTAAGTTCAATGAAAATTTTCAAATTCACACAGAAAAACTTTTAATAGTCAGTGGATGTAGTAGTAGATGTTGCTCCTCCGATCACTGTTGTAGAACTGGATGCTTGCTGTGTGAAAACAGTGGCTCTTAAATAGGTAAAGTTGCACTGGTTGAACTCTATGAATACCACCCTTCTTTATAATATAACTATGAATCAGAATTTTGTCCACGCGGAAACCAATGATTTCGCGGGAATAAATAATTTATTTTCACGCGAATGGAAACCGTTGCTTTCGCGGGAATAAATACTTTGTTTTCACGCGAATGGAAACCGTTGTCTTCGCGGGAATAAATAATTTATTTTCACGCGAATAGAAACTGTTGCTTTCGCGGGAATACAAATTTTATTTTCACACTGATACAAACCAATGCTTTCGCGGGAATAAATATTTTATTTTCACGCGAAGGGAAACCGTTGCTTTCGCGGGAATAAATAATTTATTTTCACGCGAATAGAAACTGTTGTTTTCGCGGGAATACAAATTTTATTTTCACGCGGATACAAACCAATGCTTTCGCGGGAATAAATAATTTATTTTCACACGAATGGAAACTGTTGTTTTTGCGGGAATAAATACTTTGTTTTCACGCGAATGGAAACCGTTGTTTTCGCGGGAATAAATAATTTATTTTCACGCGAATAGAAAATGTTGCTTTTGCGGGAATACAAATTTTATTTTCACGCGGATACAAACCAATGCTTTCGCGGGAATAAATACTTTATTTTCACGCGAATGGAAACCGTTGCTTTTGCGGGAATAAATAATTTATTTTCACGCGAAAGCATTGGTTTGTATTCGCGTGAAAATAAAATTTGTATTCCCGCGAAAGCAACAGTTTCTATTCGCATGAAAATACTTTATTTATTCCCGCGAAAGCAACTGTTTCTATTTGCATGAAAATAAATTATTTATTCCCGCGAAAACATTGGTCTGTATCCGCATGAAAATACAATTTGTATTCCCGCGAAAGCAACAGTTTCTATTCGCGTGAAAACAAATTATTTATTCCCACGAAAGCATTGGATTGTATCTGCGTGAAAATAAAATTTGTATTCCCGCGAAAGCAACAGTTTCTATTCGCGTGGAAATAAATTATCTATTCCCGCGAAAACATTGGTTTTCGCGTTGACAAAATTCTGATTCATAGTTATATTATAAAGAAGGTTGGTATTCATAGAGTTCAACCAGTGCAACTTTAGCTATTTAAGAGCCACTGTTTTCACACACAAAGCATCCAGTTCTACAACAGTGAGCGGAGAAGTAACATCTACTACACTTTCCATTGCAACTACTAGAAACTTTCTCTTTATAAAAGATGAAATTTTAAAAAATTTATTATTCCCTACCTAGCAAAGGTCAAAATTAGTTTAGCTATAATGTAAAGTATGAAATAAACAATATTTTAGTTCCACATGAAAAACTGAATTATATATTATTTCTTTTTTAGAATACTGTGGAGGATTTTTCTGCTTCTTACACGGATTTAAAGCCAGTCGAAAACAAACAAAAAACATTCAAAACACCTTCCAAAAGAAAAAACTCTAACTCTGTCACAAAAGAAGCAACAATAAAGAGACGAGCTCTTCCAAAACTGGTTTTACCCACAACATCAAACAATACGGAACAAAAAGAATTGCTCACTGATGCTGACAGAGCTCTCAAGATGGCCAAATCTCTCCAAAAATGGAAGGCATGTGATTTGAGAAAGATTGGAGGGTTTCTTACACTAGCATCACTTCCTGTTCCATCAGTTTTGCAAATCGTTTCTATTGAACAGAGTACTGGTGCATATGGAAATTACTACATTCTCACTTATCTTGATAATTCAACTGGAGCGAATTTTCAGAAAGTTGTTTGCCAAAGTAGAGTAGTTGAAAGCTTCAATGTTGATAACTACCCATTACCTTTCAACATTTTGTACTTGGGTGAGATGGAAAACTCAAAAAAACCAGAGACGACTTACTACAATGTCAAACGTATCAGCACAAAACGCTTAACGACAATGGAAGCTACTGCTGAAGCTGAAAAACTGAGAAAAATGAGTGAAGAAGAACTCAAACTCAATTACGACATCGAGTATCTCAGCAATTTCAAAGATTGTTCCATTTTTGCTTACATCGAAGTTGTAGAAAGATTCATTCCTTTCCGATTCAATGGAGAAGAATCCATTGTAAATTGCATTCGCTATGTCGCTGAAAAGAATGGAAAAAGAGAGACGAGAACGCTTTTACTACCGATCAGATACAACGAGGAAGCTAAAAGATGTGCACCTGGTGTGATGATTTACAAAGGAAGAAAACAGAGTAAGAGTGGAAATCCTATTCCATACCACAATTTTGTCTTCATTTCTTCAACCAACGCTAGTGATTGGGAGCAATATTGCACACAAACAAATTCCAATGAGGTGCTAACAAAAACGAATAATGAGGATGAAGTTCTTAAGGAATTCCTAGAAAGTGAATTACAAGATTTTGATGAACAGCTTGGTGTTGATGGTATGTAAACTCAATATCAAATGCTGACAACAGGTAGTCTCAAGCGGATAGTGAATGTATAAAAAAGCCTGTGTATTGATTGATATTACAAGTTGTACTGTTTTGTATTACTTACTATTTACCGACTCTAACTATATTATATGGAGAGATTTTCCCTACGTATTATACAATAAGTGTATATAATCATATAATGATTCATAGAAAAGTCTAAAGGTTCTCAAGTGATTAACTCACCAAAAGTTCTGGTTTGCAAAATATTTGAAGATCTTCCTATCCCAAGCATTATACGAGTGACTGTACTTTTTTATCCAGTTGAAATGGCTAAAAACTTCAGTTACTTAGTATTTACTGACTCTAGCTATATTATATCAGATTTTCCCTACTTATTACACAATAAATGTATATATTCCCATATTGTTTCATTTTTAATCACTGTATTGATTCATTGTAGATATATTTCCTCTCTCTCCTCTCTCTCAAGATATCATATGAGTCGGAAGTACAAAAAATTATCAAACCTTAATTGCCTCACATTCAAAATCTAGACACCCTATGAGTTATAATTATGTATACAGTTATGTAAAAAATTATCATAACTTAAATGCCATACATTCAGAATCTATATACCATATAAGTTCAAATTAAGTAAAAAAATAATCAAAGCTCAAATGCCACTTAAATGCCACTCAAATGCCACTCAAGTACTCCTCAAATGAAGTACAATATAAACTCGGCGAATCCATCCAACGCCGTAACCCATTGCATAACCCCAGATTTTAACCCCACAAAAAAACACTTGGTAGGGAGATCTGCTCATATATTACTACTATTATACAATAAGTGTATATAATCATATATTGATTCATAGAAAAGTCTAAAGGTTCTCAAGTGATTAACTCACCAAAAGTTCCGGTTTGCAAAACATTTGAAGATCTTTCTATGTCAAGCATTATACGAGTCACTGTACTTTTTTATCTAGTTGAAATAGCTAAAAACTTCAGCTACTTAGTATTTACTGACTTTAGCTATAATATATGGAGAGATTTTCCCTACTTATTACACAATAAATGTATATATTCACATATTGTTTCATTTTTAATCACTGTATTTATTCAATGTAGATATATCTCCTCTCTCCTCTCTCTCAAGATATCAAATGAGTCGGAATTACAAAAAATTATCAAACCTTAAATGCCTTACATTCAAAATCTAGATACCCTATGAGTTATAATTATGTATACAATTATGTAAAAAATTATCATAACTTATATGCCATACATTCAAAATCTATATACCATATAAGTTCAAATTAAGTAAAAAAATAATCAAAACTCAAATGCCGCTTAAATGCCACTCAAATGCCACTCAAGTACCCCTCAAATAAAATACAATATAAACTCGGCGAATCCATCCAACGCCGTAACCCATTGCATCACCCCAGATTTTAACCCCAAAAAAAACACTTGGTAGGGAGATCTGCTCATATATTACTACTGTCGTTGTTGTTGTTATTATGGTTATTATTTTCTCACTGCACTAGTTAATAGCGGTCGCTTGTATGTTGTTTGTATTGTATATAATTTATTGTCTGGCGCTGTATGAATATAACTATTAATGCACCTACTTACATTTACCCAATCATATTATGTTTTAGTTAACCAGTCAAATTGTTCACATTTCAAATGCTATGTTACTGCATAAATAGAAGTGCAGATCGCCCAGTACCTCAGAGTTAGTAGAGGATTTGTAGTGAATGCACCCTTTTACCTTTGGGATAACGTAGTGCGTTCTTGTATAGTCTTGGACCGAATTTGTTGGTTTTAATTATCGTCAAGCTACTGTCCACACCGCGAACTGCTCTCGCTATAGGCTTTTGGATATTCTCGAAAATACATATACTGTTGATAAACATGCAACTCTTCTGCTACTGTCATTGCTTTGTCTACAGCACTAAGTTTTCGATGTTACGCTGTTGGAAACTAACACATTCTTGGAGGCTATAATGAAACTGTCTATAACACATTCTAGGATACTTAAACACGTGCTTAAAAAGTCATTTGCGAACCATACAAATGAACCGGATCTGTTTGCAATAATACAGATCTCGCAGAGCAGAGAACTGGAAGTCACCGGATTGGCATTGCCATAGACTGACTCTAACCGTATACATTGGAGATTACTACCCCAGTACCAGTAGCCTTGTATAACGGAAAAGTTGCCTTACACTTAGAGTCTCACGCTACCACTTGTTTGCTTCGGATAATACCGTATGCTCTACATTGCATACTTGGTGCTCTCAATATGTGTCAGTGAAGGCTCTGTTGTTCAATACGGCACAGAAAACCTTTACCAAAGCTTGTAATGATGATACATCGCCTTTAATTTTGAATTGAAAGCAGGGGCTCTGTCTGCAATACAAGCTCTGTTGGCCCCAATTGCAGCAACTAGCGGAATAGTCAACTATATAGTCTTCAAGTTGGGCTCTAAAACAGTTTGTTGCACTGGTATTAGCGGACGCAGAGTCAGCAGTGACTGATGCAAGGTTGGTATCCGGTAGTACACATGGTCTGTATGGATCTATGCAGGGTCGGTAGCCGGTAGTATGCAATGCTGGTCGGCCTAGAAATTTGGCAGTGATGAACCAAAAAATATCATTGCAGCTTTTGCAAGACAGAGTTTAAACTCTACATGTATTGCTGTGTCAAACGGCTTCAGGCGGGAAAAGTCAACGCCTATTTGAAAGCCAATGTTGCTCACTTGGCTAAGAGCACTTCTGTAGTTTAAAAAGATCAACGGCTTTCGCAGGAATGTTCGCTTCTTTACCTGTACTGTGAAAACAGGGTTAGGATTCTTGGTTTGAAGAATCCAGAGCCAAGGTGAGGCAGCTGATCAGTGAATGCAAAGAATTCCACTATTGTCACCGATGTGGTGGATTTGTGTGATTTAGACCCACTAGCTGAAGATGGTAGCAATCTGATGGTATGCTGCCACCAGTTGCCTTTAACTTTGAGGCAACAACAGGTTGATACCAGCCAAAAAAATAAGTGGACGAGTGTTCTCAAATCCACGACTAGTATAAAGCCCACAGCTTAGACGCATAAGTGTGCGCTTTAGAGTAGATATGTTTTTGTTCCTCCATAAGAATATGATTATGCTAATAGCCCAATGCAACACTAATTATTATGGCAAAAGTTCTGCCTTTTATAGGCAGATCACATTAAGTAATATGAGTTATCAGCTAATAATAAAAGAGTAGTACAGAAATCAGCAATTTAAAATTGAATAAAAATACAAATAAATCGAGAGGGTTATATAAAGCTAAAAGGACATGGCGCCATGAAGTAGCAGGCGGAGTCACAAGTCAGTGGGCCAATCCTGTGATTGATCCTTGGTCTTTTTGGCCTCTGCTCTATGACTTTCACTAGGGTTACGGGTGGTTACCTCTTGGAAAAGGCTCTCTGTTTCTCTTAGGCTACATTCTATCTTTCAGTATATGCTGACTCATCTCCTGCTGACTCTGCATGACTCATACAGGGTAGGTACTGACTCATACAGGGTAGGTTCTGACTTGGGAATGAAGAAGGGTAAACATTACCAAGAGGGAGGTCAATGTCCCAAAAGCGGTCTAAATTGGGGGATCAAACAACAATGTTATTTGTGGAATACACATCAAAAAATCAATTTGCAAGAATATAGAGATTTTCCTTTGCTACACTGAGAAAAAACAAACTATTTGAGAAGAGTGGGAGAGGGAGAATGTCGAAATCCTAGAATAACAAGGTGTATCCATGTGTCGGTAAGTAAGGAAATAAAAATGAACCAAGTGCCTTCCTAATGCCACTATATATCAATGTTGAGGAAAGAAACCGAGGCAAGTGCATCAAAACGATCAAGTTCATTAGACAACTATGGTATGAATCCAAAACACCACACAGTTTACCTGAGAGCCGCCCAACTTTTTTACCCTAATTGGCCGTTACACAGGAAACAGAATTTGAGAGGTAAAACAAGCTTTATGCTAACAGTATGTACCCACATCCCAGTCACAGCTCTCATTCTTTAGCTTTATGTATGAGTTTGAGTTTAATGGAACAGCCTTCTTACATTGTCACAACTGACAAGAGACATAGCAGATAAGATGTTTGCCTCAGCAGTGTGTCTGAGTGCTCAAGGGTGGATATCAGTACCCGGAACAGACACCCCTTGTGAAGCAAGTCTTTGCTGTCTTTCTTAGTGCAAGACCAAATAGTCCTTTTCTTCACTGGCCATTCCTTTGAAAGAATAAGAAGCTGAGAAGCAAGTATAATAGGTACCAGTGAAAAAGTCATATGGCTGTTATCCAGAGGACGGGGTTCTCCTGTAGTTCAAGTGAGAAAAAAATATGCGTGGAGGTTTTGGGTTGATTATTGAAAATTAAATGTTGCCACTACCTGGAAGTCTGAACCCGCTGCGCATCAATGACAGTCTTAATATTCTATTCAGGAGCAGGTACTGTAATACCATAGACCATTTTCCTTTGAACAAAAAAATTGAATTAGCTACCAGCCATCTGTTATTATATCCAGTCTCTTGAACGAGTAAGTTCTATATTTTAACTTTAATTCTGTCAAGAAACACTTCCGAATGGCTGATTGAAAAAGTCATCTAAAGCCTTCATTTGAAAACCATTCTTTTTTTTTACCTGGATGGCATTTGCACTCCCATCCATGGCTTGGCTGAAGTCTTTCAGCAGCTACAGCTGGCTAGTTTGAAGCTCAAGTCTTGTTAATATTGAATGCTTTGAGAGCAGGTCTGAATCTTTTGGGAAAGTCTCGAGCAGTGAAGCATTTGTCACTGACCCATCCAAAGTAGCTCACATGACCAAAAGCAATTAAATTGTGATTGAAGAATATAGCAAAGTATTCAGGAAACCTGTGGTGCGTAACAGATTATTTAACAATTTGAAAAACCCTTGATCAATCTGACGAGCAAGCACACCCCTTAGGAACGATTTCGAAACTGATAGATTGCTTTTCAACTTATGAAAATAATTATAACTTGGCCCCTGTGTCACTCTACCCAACCATCGAGTTGCAGATGTAGGTTCTATGTCGTCCCTGACCCAGGAACGCAAACGGAGAGTCAATGCTCAATACACTTTGATGCTCAGTGCCGATGAACTAAAGTATTGCGTGACCCGGAGGGAATGGCTGGCAGTGATATAGATTGTGTAGGAATTTTCGCCCTACCTACTATGGCTGTGCCACCACATAGAGCCCATGAGCCGGAATCTCTCTCTCTCCCTCTTCCTCTCCCCCTCCCCCTCCCCCTCCCCCTCCCCCTCCCCCTCCCCCTCCCCCTCCCCCTCCCCCTCCCCCTCCCCCTCCCCCTCCCCCTCCCCCTCCCCCTCCCCCTCCCCCTCCCCCTCCCCCTCCCCCTCCCCCTCCCCCTCCCCCTCCCCCTCCCCCTCCCCCTCCCCCTCCCCCTCCCCCTCCCCCTCCCCCTCCCCCTCCCCCTCCCCCTCCCCCTCCCCCTCCCCCTCCCCCTCCCCCTCCCCCTCCCCCTCCCCCTCCCCCTCCCCCTCCCCCTCCCCCTCCCCCTCCCCCTCCCCCTCCCCCTCCCCCTCCCCCTCCCCCTCCACCTCCACCTCCCCCTCCCCCTCCCCCTCCCCCTCCCCCCTCCCCCTCTCCAACCCTCTCTCTTTCTCTCTGTATGTACCCATAGCACCATACTAGCACAGGTGCATAGAATTCTGGGAGAACAGTGGCTAGGGGTCAGAGCTGACAAAGGATAAAAGCTCAGGGTTGAATACCATGTGTGGCTAGTGATCTGTTTCTAGTGCTATGGTAGAACTATAATCTCCATGCCAATTTCTTTCAATGTTTTGGGATGGAACAAGCATATAACAGTAACACTTACCTGTCCACCAAAATAGTTAATACTCAACACTAAATGAAACTCAGCTTAATCCTTATCATGACTGCGCAGATTCATCCTGTAGGCGCCACTTCCAGCTGAGCCAAGGCACGAACCGAGCATGCGGGTTACCAGTGCTTGAGCTGAAAATTTCTCTGGTCTATTAGTACTCCCGCAGTCAGAAATTCCCTCTGTCTGGGTTGACCTTCCCTTTCCCCCATCAAAAAGTGTCCCTACTGTGGTGCAGCTTGTGGTATGCAGTCATGTCTTTTTCAAACTCTGTGATCCTCAATAAAATTAGTCTACAGATTTAGCAGAGGAGATGAACAT
Organism: Cryptosula pallasiana; assembly: GCA_945261195.1. Taxonomy (NCBI): domain Eukaryota; kingdom Metazoa; phylum Bryozoa; class Gymnolaemata; order Cheilostomatida; family Cryptosulidae; genus Cryptosula; species Cryptosula pallasiana. The sequence goes on along the minus strand of OX183131.1, from coordinate 19,525,748 downwards.
TCCCAGGATTTGTACCTTTCTTTATGTAATTACTAATAGGCTCACATGGGCCAAGAGCTATGGGATGGCACTATGTAATGAAGTTTTTAATGAATAAAAGAAGTATGTTATGACTTACAATCAATACTTACAGCAAATGCGCTTTTCCCCCAGGGCTGCACAAGTTATTTAATATGTGAAAACAGTTTAGTTGCTCTACCAGTCACACTAGGCTTTGACTTCTTCATGTATCCCCTAAATAGACCCACTAGGCTAGTGGTGCTAAATATTTTCTAACTAGAGGTGCATATAGCATAATGAAGAGAGCAACGTGATAGATTTCCATAGTGGCCACTAGCAGTCGGTTGTGCTGCATTAGCAGTTGCGGCAAGAAGCTGTATGTAAACGGAAGAGATATTCAGTATGAAAAAAACTTGCTGGCCGCACAGTTGTGTGCTCCACTTATAGCTGAACTTTATGTTGATTGCTCAATGACAGCTGTGTTTGCAATGAGCACTTGTAAGCCAGTGAATTTGCACCATAAAGACAGATATAGCCCCAAAGATAACTAAGCGTAAGTTCGCAAATCAAGAAAACTTCTTGAGCTATAGTGTACCTTTTCATTTGTAGCCAATACTGTTGTTCAAATTTCCGCTGCGTTGCTTTTTTATAACAACAGCTCTTATTGGCTTTATTGTTCAGAGCAGGTCATAAGCTTTTGTGAACTGGACTGACTGCTGATACTTGTAATTACCCGTGAGCCCTAGTTACTGTATATGCTAACACTCTTGTATTTCATTAAATCTACATGATGTTTATTAGTCTGGCTGGCTTCCATTCTTCTTAACTTCATTGGAGCTATAAATCCTGTAAGGAGATTCTTCTCATTAGCAGCAGCGCTTGTTGTTATTTGACAGCGGGGTGGATACTGCTTGTAAAAGCAGCTCCCTGGTTTTGTTAGGTGAACATAGGTGCACATTCTTAGCAATGTTATAAATTATCAGAATGGTAAGTACTTTGATCAATAATACGTATATCTTCTAGCAAACTGCTAATAGATACAGTCGGAACTTACGGAAAAAAACTGGTAACTTTTCATCCACAATATGTTATCCATTGTTTGTAATTATTACACTTATAATTTGTATAATAACATATTATTCATGAACAAAAAATTCCTTAACTTTCTCAAACTCCTCTGTGGTGAGAATTAAGAATTAAGTGTTATTAGTAGTAATATATGAGCAGATCTCCCTACCAAGTGTTCTTTTGTGGATTATACTTCGGGGATTATGCAATGGGTTACGGCGTTGAATGAATTCGCCGAGTTTATATTGTATTTCATTTGAGGGGCATTTGAGTGGCATTTGAGTGGCATTTAAGTGGCATTTGAGTTTTGATTTTTTTTTTACTTAATTTGAACTTATATGGCATATAGATTTTGAATATATGGCATTTAAGTTTTGATAATTTTTTACATAACTCAAACTCATATGACATCTTGAGGGAGAGAGAGGAGAGAAGAACGCGGAGATATAACTACATTGAATCAATATATGATTATATACATTTATTACATAATAAGTAGGGAAAATTTCCTTGTATAATATAGCTAGAGTTAGTAAATACTAAGTAATACAAAGCACTACAACTTGTAATGACAATCAATGCATAGTCTTTTTCTTTACAATGATGTCATTGATGTACTGATGTTATATCTTAGGAAGGAAGACTTCTGTTCTATGTACTTTTGATTCCGTAATGAACTAAAATAAAAAGTTATGTATTAGTATAGGATGATTAAACAAAAATGTAAAATAATTACATGAATTTGAATTATAGTTCTTCTTACATTGGTTAGTTACCATTATATAGAAAAGGGAAGTAACTCACCAAGTTACATTGTTCAGTTTGCTTTTTCTTGAGCATAATTTTCATCAAGTGTTTTTGATTCTCTCTCTTCTATCTAAAGCAAAACAAAAAATACTTGCTTTATAAATAATTTTTATCTAATTGGAAGTATTACTTATATCAGTTAGTTTACATTAAATAAAAAAACACTCACTGAGTTATATTGTCTGGCTTGCTCTTTTTGACCAGGGGGTGTTGGATCTCTCAAAGACGTAGAAAATGTGTTTCCCGCTCCCATTGAAAGCACTAAGACCTTGTTCTCAACAACCTCGTCTGTAGTAAAGTACTTCATCTGGTTGGAATTATCAAGTTTGTTGGATAGATTTTCAGCTGTTTCTATTGCTTGTAATGCTGTGAACGTGATTATATCATGTCGATGATAACTAAATCTACTAACTTCACGATTTCTTACAAGTATGACTCCTGTTCCAATCTGTTTGATCTCGCTAGCATGTTTTTCAGGTATATATAGAACTCCCATCATCAAACCATCGTATTGCAAACATCTGTAGTTTACCAGTAGCGCATCCATCACAACTTCTCCATTAGGTAATGTTAACTGAGTTGATATTTGAGGAGATTCAAAACTGATTACACTTCTGACAGCAAATTGAGAGAGTGTTGCGATACGAACCATACTGATCAACTGGCTAGGTGTTTTTTTTTATTAATCTATTTAGCTGTTTAGCTTCCTCAAGGGAAATATTGGATGAGAAGTTGATTGGGTGAAAGATTGGATGCTTGTCTGAATCGAATCCCATAAAAACCACCAGTTTTGGAACATCCGGTTGTGTTGGAGCTAATTTGTTGTAATCCTCATTTCTCACCATGGACCTCACTTGTTGTCTGTTGCCAAATGTTTCGACATTGTTGCGGATAATACATAAGTTTTTATATACATCCTCAGACGGTCTTTCGATGGAGATTATCTCGAGAAGCGATGGTGTTTGATTTAAGTGAAGTGGTTGAAACCTTCCAATCATTACTCTTTCATTGGTATCGCAAGAATTGAGTAAACTTACAGCATTTTTTGACAAGCAGGAAAGATGAGAAATAGATGGTGCTTTCAAAGTCCAAGCATAGTCAATCGTTTTATTTCTATTCGAATCCCATGGCTTTGGTCGAACTGTTTGCAGTTTCCTCCTTATTATATGTGAATCAGGAGGGATATTTTCTTTATCATCAGAGTATGGTTCGAATGTGGAGACAAATGAGGTATTTCGGTCTTCATTCATATTCAGAGCGATCAGTGAGAAGTTGAACTGAAAAGAAAGTAAAAACTATGTTACAGATGGTTGGAATTTGAAAAACATTTGAAAAGAATAAACTAACTAGACATTTATAGAATAAGCACATAATCAAAACCTAAATAATTTTTCTGATGCGTTATGGTGAAACTATTTGATCTTTTATTAATGAGAACAAATTATTAAAATATAAAATTAACTTTCTGAAGCATTATAGCAAATCTAGTTGAACTTTTCTATCAATATATGTTAAAGAATTATTTAGGGACTCTCACCTTATTGACTGAAAGTCTTTCTATCGTTTCAAGTAAATGTCGTAGTTGCTGTGTAGATGTCGCTTTTTCGCTAGCTATTGTAGAACTGGATACTTTCTGTGTGAAAACACTGGTTCTTAAATAACTGAAGTTGCACTGATTAACCCTATGAAAATCAGCTTGTGACACCTTCTTTATAATATATCTATAATTCAGCAGTTTTTCGCGCCGTATTCCCGCAAAAGAAATGGTTTTTATTTGCGTGAAAATTATTTTTTTTACTCCCGCGAAAGCAACGGTTTTTATTTCCATGGAAATAATTGTTTTATTCCCGCAAAAGCATTGGTTTCTATTCGCGTGAAAATAAAGTTTGCATTCCCGCGAAAGCAATGGTTTCTATTTGCAAGAAAATAAATTATCTATTCCCGTGAAAACATTGGTTTTTATTTGCGTGAAAATAAACTATTTATTCCCGCAAAAGCAACGGTTTCCATTCGCGTGAAAATAAAATTTTTATTCCCGCGAAAGCAACAGTTTCTATTCGCATAAAAATAAATTATTTATTCCCGCAAAAGCAATGGTTTCCATTCGCGTAAAAATAAATTATTTATTCCCGCGAAAGTAGTGGTTTGTATTCGCGTGAAAATAAAATTTTTATTCCCGCGAAAACAACGGTTTCCATTCGCGTGAAAATAAATTATTTATCCCGCGAAAGCATTGGTTTGTTTTCGCATGAAAATAAAATTTTTATTCCTGCGAAAGCAACGGCTTCCATTCGCGTGAAAATAACTTATTTATTCCTGCGAAAGCATTGGTTTGTATTCGCGTGAAAATAACTTTTTTATTCCCTCGAAAGCAACGGTTTCCATTGGCGTGAAAATAAATTTTTTATTCCCGCAAAAGCATTGGTTTGTATTCGCGTGAAAATAAATTTTTCATTCCCGCGAAAGCAACGGTTCCCATTCGTGTGAAAAAAAATGCTGATTCATAGATATATTATAATAAAGCTTGGTTCGTGATGGTATTCATGAGGTTTAATCAGTGCAACTTTAGCTATATATGAAGCACTGTTTTCATACAAAAAGCATTCACTTCATCGTTAGTAACTGAAGGAACAAGATCTACTACATCATCATCTACTACAGTACTCCTTCATCATCTGAATTACATAGGAAACAGCTGAAGTTCAAACAACTAGGCGTATAATTCATCTAATTCAAAGAAAAAACAAGTCTTCATTTGTGATGTAAGTATTTATATTTTGTTTTAATTGTAATCAATTTGAACCTGAAGACATTTTCTGAAAAAAAAACATGATTATTCACTAATTAAGCCATCAAAAATGCTGTTTGTAAGTTTTAATTAGGATTTATTATTATTATTTCAGGACTTCAAAATAAAAACAGTACTCCTTCTTTACCCGAATTTTATAGAGAGCAGCTCAAGTTCAAACAACTAGGAATATCATTCATCTAATTCAAAGAAAGACAAGTCTTCATTTCTGATGTAAGTATTCACATTCTATTACAATAGTAATCAATTCAAGTGCAGATGTATATTGAAAAAAATTGAAACCTTAGTCTTTTTTTTCTTTTTTGCTACAAAACATTATCATTCTTTTTGGAATAACAACGAACTGAGTCAGAGGGAAAGAACTTTCCAACAAAACTTCAGCTTGAGTAATAACTGAAGCTACTACTTATATTGTATATAAATAATGTGTCGAATAACAAACAACCGATATGTAACAAACACTATTTATAATGAAAAAAAAAATGAAAAAAAATCGGATTTGCTTTGAAAATACTAAAGACTCCATCGAATGGATAGATGATGGTTTACTCGTTACTTCCTCGTTGTTTTTACAACAAACTTTCCCTGATACCACTACAATAACTTATGTCGTCGCAACTTATCCGGATAATCACTGTAGTCTTTTGTCATTGAAATTACAAAAAACTATTGCGGAACTTTCCCCAACGGACTTTTTCAAGTTCATTTACAATGAACTTTCTTTTTATGAAAGAGAGACTTTAATGCTTGATGAAAGTTATCGAAGAAAATCATTTCTTACAAGCTGGAGACGAGTAGGTGAAAATTGTGGTGAAAACATGGCTGGAGCTGGTTTCTATAACCTTGAAAAAGACAACGCTGCTCGATGTGTTTTTTGCCAAGGGGTATTACTAAACTGGAAGGATCGAGATGAACATCCGATGAAAGAACATGTTAAAAGTTTTCCGTTTTGTCGAGTTGTTAGAGGATTTAGCTCTCACAATCGTGTGTATAGACCTAGGAAACTACTTGCAGATGAAATGAAAAGCATCTCAATTGTCAAAAGTTATACGATGGAAGAACAAAAAACTAGAAGAGGAGATTTAACTGCAGAAGTGTTACCTCTAGGTATATCAATTGAACGTGCTGGTACACCTCGTTTTGCTACTGAAACATCTAGAAAAGACAGTTTCAAACAATGGAAGGGTAAAAATTCCATGAAACTCCTTTCCAATGCAGGTTTTTACTATACTAAGTTCAGAGATAGTGTAAAATGCTTCTTTTGCTCGGGTGAACTTAAAGAATGGAAAGAGAGTGATCTACCGTGGGAGGAACACTGTCGATGGTTTCCAGACTGTTCTTTTTTACTCAGGAGTAAAGGCGAAGAGTATGTTGAGGATGTTTACGCGCGAACGGAAAAAGGCAAAAGGTGTGAGAGACGGGTTGAAAAATATCGAGAAAAAGTGAAACAAATAACACAAAACAATGACACCGAAGAAATGAATTTTATCTGCCAAAAACTAGGATACAGTCAAAACGATATCGAACAAGTTTTAGTGTTAAATGGAAAAGCTTTTGAGCAAATAGGTTTTATGATTGAAGCCTTACATACTTATGAAAATGATTTTACATCTGTTGAGATTTTGTCAACACTGCTAAAAAATGATGCTAAATCAATTGAATCGTTAAAAAAAGATAAAGATCAGACAAAGCAAAGCAAACTCGCTCAATGTGTGTCTGAGTCACATGAAAAAAAAATATTCCCAAATCATATCTCTCTTTCATGTGGTCATCTCATTTACTGTAGTGAGTGTAAGGAAAAAGCACTTACTGAATGCTCATCAGAAGTAAAACCTTGTCCAATCGATGGTTGTCAGGGTGAAATTAAAACATTTATGAAGATCTACATAAGCTAACATAACAATTAACCTCAAAAAAAAGAAAAAAAAGTAATGAATGATTAAATAGTTATTTCAATTTGAAAACGAATCATTCTCGTTTTGTAATTCAACGGAATAACAACAAATATGTTACGTGTTGAAGACTTTGCCCACCAAGAAGCTTCCGATGCTATAGGACCTAAGACTTTTTTGGCTGAGGTTTCTGATGAAATGTTGAGGATTTATTTTACGGGAGAATGTGTATACTGTGTACTAGGAGGAAGTTTTTACAAGCAAGCAACCAGTCTATCACTACTAAACTGTTACTGTTCACACGTTGATGACCAATGTATCACTTGTAAAAGAAATGCTGAATGGTTGAAGGTGCTACACCTACCAAAAAAGAATTGGGTGATGCTATCGACTGGATTGATAGGAGACAAGTTTTGAAAAATGCTAAAATGGGTTTTTTGGTACATGATGAATGGATTAATGCTTTTTCGGATCTTTCCTCCAATCATTTGAAGTCTCCCTTTATGTTAACAAAATTGAGAACTTGATTAAATCCCTACCTATTACCTGCTAGTCAGAGCAAACTGGCTTATCAACGTCTAAAGGATAAATTGCTTGCGATAGCGGAAGGATATCCATATGCTAATACTCCTGATGAAAAAAAAGACTGAGTCGACCCGATTATAACTATTGATTCGACAAATATATCTGAGGACTCATAAAAGAACTGCTACAAAAAATGTTGCTTCACTTATCTCTGAACTACAGAAAAAGCATGAGTGGAAAATTCAAGGATTCAAGTCAATTGCTACATTGGCTGATTTTGTTCCTAAGTTCATAAGGACCCATTTTAAACACATTCTTTAGAGCGTTCGAATCCTCTTTTTGTTCAACTCATCACCGAAGAAGTATTTTATTTTGTGTTAGGATTCAATCTAGTTCGTAAATCAATACAAAGCATGCTTTTGAGCTGTAATTGTATTTCAAGAGCAAATCCTTTCGAATGCTTAAACTGTTCTAGGAGCTTTGATCCGAAAGTATGCTGTCCGCAAGACAAGTTGATAGATTTTGAAGATCTCAAAAGAGCGATCGAACTGATTGTTATAAAGCAATGTTTGAAAGATGCTGAACTAGGGGATTTGATAGATATTTCGATTTTAAAAGGTTTGACTTCATTTCGCTGGACAGGAACACATGTTCTTTTGTCTCAATCTCGATTGGAACCATACTTAAATTTTGGTAACCAATTTGATGAGATTGTTTCACATCTTCAAAATCAACTGAGAGAGCTGAATAAGCCACTAGCCACTTACAAATAAAAAGAAAGAACATCAAGAAAGAAAGTATTCAACTTTCAACACTGAAAGAAAAAACATTTTAAAAAAAATGAGCTGCATATTTATCTTGCTACTGGCACTAACATTTTCCAATGTTAGTGGAGTATTCTATAGCAACAAAATTGATGAATGTATAGCCGCAGCTATGGATAAGAACGATGTCTTGGTTTTTCACCTTTTGAAAGGACTATACGATATAAAGATGAAAATGGAAAAGAAAATAGTGCGACTCTACCCTATTGACTCATTATATTGTGGTTTTTTCATCCCTCGAAGTGCTTCTTGGATCTGCAAGGGCACAACTTCTAGAGATGCTGTGTCTTGTAATACTCCAACAAAATGCTCTCTGAATCAGGAGGATTGAGTAATAGGAGTTAAAAATGATACAAAAGGACTTACTCAAAATACAAAATTATTTTGGAATCGGGAATTATGTGCATTTGAATACAACACCTCACGTTTGTTCTGCCCAATAACAGAAGAGTTTGAGACATTCAAATTTGCATGCGTGCGATGCAATCGTTCGATCAACAAGGAACCAAAATCGGCTAACATCACTAACATCAAAGATTCATCACTTTTGAGTTTTGACAATTTCAAAAGTAGTAAAGTGTTTTATAGCAACAAAATTGATAAACGTCTAGCTGGAGCTATGGAAAAAAACGATGTCTTGGCTTTTCCACCTTTTGAAAGGACTATACGATATAAAGATGAAAATAGAAAAACTGTGTGAGACTCTACCCTTCCGACTATATATATTGCGGCTTTTTCATCCCTCGAAACGCTTCTTGGATCTGTAAGAGTAAAGATTCTGCAGATACTGTGCCTTGTAATACTCCAACAAAATACACTCTGAATCAGGAGGATTGGGTAATAGGAGTTAAAAATGATACAAAAGAACTTACTCAAAATACAAAACTATTTCGAAATGGGGAATTATGTGCATTTCAATACATCACCGCACGTGTGATCTGTCCACTAAGAAGAGAGTTTGAGACATTCAAATTTGCATGCATGCAATGCAATCATTCGATCAATGAGGAATCAATTCCAGCTAACATCACTATCATCAATGATATCGAAGGTGTAAATGAGGAATCAAATCCAGCTAACATCACTAACATCAATGACATCAAAGGTGTGAATTCATCATTTTCGAGTTTCGACAGTTTCAATGTCGGCGAAGTATTTTATGTCGACGAAATCGATGAATGTATAGATGGAGTTATGGAAAAAAATGATGTCTTATTTTTTTCACTTTTTGAAAGGAGTATTCGATATAAAGATGAAAATGGAACAAACTGTGTGAGACTCTATCCTTCCAACTATTTACATTGCAGTTTTATTATCCCTCAAAACGCTTCTCGGATCTGCAAAAGCAAAGTTTCTACAGATACCCTGACCTGTAATACGTCAAAAAATTCACTCTGAATCAGGAGGAATGTGCATTAGGGGTTAAAAATAATACGGAAGGTCTTACTCAAAATACAAAACTATTTTGGAATGGGGAATTATGCGTATTTGAATAAAATACCTCACGTTTGATCTGTCCACTAACAGAAAAGTTTGAGACAACCAACTTTGCATGCGTGGAATGCAATCATTTGACCAACGAGAAGCCGAAAATAGCTACTATCATCACTAACATCAATGGTATTGAAGGTGTAAATTTGTCATTTTCGAGTTTTGAAAGTTTGAAGTCTATTCAAAACAAAATTATCATCAGTATCACATGTCAACTAACAAAGAAAAATGCAATCCCGAGGTTATATATATAGAACTTTAGTTGAATCATATTAACCAAAGTCCACCGAAATGCAAGACAGTTAACTCTAGATGATGAAAGCATAAACTAGGTTAAAAGTCTCTCTCTCTGAATAAAAATGAAATATCGAATCTATCTTCTATTATTCCCAATCCTAAGCAGTTATTGTCTTGCAACAGAGATTCAACCATTCACTTTATCTCATACAGCTTCCGGATGTTTTTGTGGAATTCTTAATATGGAAGCGGTTAATTCAGTAACTCGTATTTTAAGAAAAAACTTAAACTATCGTGTATATGGACTCACATGTTTCATGGAACCTGCTCACTTACGTAGAAGCTGTGACGATCGTGATATGTGGCCTCAACACTACTTTGTTTGGAAAACCGATGAAACTTTAAATTACATCCGTTTTTACGATGAAGGATTACTAACTACGACTCGAAGAACAACTCCAACAACAACCACTGCAACTCCACATACAACAACAACGATCACCACAACTCTGCAGACAACAATCCCGACTACAACAATGACAAAAACTACAAACAAGTCAGTAGTTCCAGCTTTATCACCATCAATTCCATCTCTTCCACAAGCTCTGGGTTTAGTCAATTTACTTTTGGAACACCCAAGCCCTACAAACTTTACTAAATACAATTATGAAGAAACCGAAACTACTACTGATTGCGTGTGTGATAGATACATCATATGCGAAAACAATTCAGTAGCGAATACAAATTCAACACCACCGATCTATAGAGTTTTTAGTTATAATGATTTGGAGGATTTTTCAAAACTTTCTCTGTCTGTATCGGAAGATAGTAAACTTAAACTTGAAGAAAATCTTCTCATTATCATTGACCCTGAATGTGATGATATTTCTTGTGAAGTCATCAAATACTTTACAAATTAAAAAGTTTTTATAGATTTTAACACCATATATTCAACCTATTACACTTTATTATGATATCTATTTTATTACATTCACCAGTAAGCAAATAATGTAATACTTATTATGTAATAGTTAAACTATAACAATAACTATAGCGTTGTAGATAGTTATATAATATACAAAAACAATTCAGTGGCAATTACAACTCCATCTTCATCAAAATGTCGTCATATGAGTTCAAATTATGTAAAATGATCAAAACTTAAATGCCATACATTCAAAGTTTAGATGCCATACGTTTAAAATCTAAATACCGTAAAAGTTCAAATTAAGTGAAAAAAATAATCAAAACTCAAATGCCACTTAAATGCCACTCAAATGCCCCTCAAATGAAATACAGTATAAACTCGGCGAATTCATTCAACGCCGTAACATATTGCATTACCCCCGAGCACTCATCCACAAAAAAACACTTGGTAGGGAGATCTGCTCAAATATTACTACTGTTATTAATCACAAACTACTGCTGTTCAATGACAAATACCTTGATTTCAAATGGGATCGTTGAAAATGAAAATGTTTGATGTTGATTGCCAACTTTAATCACTTCAGAGCAGGAACGAGAAATAACTAGTTTCAAAGAAAAAGGTTGGAAATGACCTTGGCAGTATAGCCATAAGAGCGCAGTTACAAGTGTTCTTGGTAGCGGTCGTGAGGTTGAATGGGTGCTTTACATTGCCTAGTTCAGTCATGCAATTGCCGTCCAGAGGGTTTGTGTCAAAATTTTTATTTCCCCGTGGCATGACTAAAGCTTCATATACACTAATGATTTGTCGTCTGACTTACCGACACTCTCTGTTTGCAACAATACAAAAGCTTTTACCTTAAATTTTACACGTGTCTTCATACTGTACTCACTGACTGATGAATCAGCAGATGAATGTTTGATCATTGCTGTAACATTATTCACATCTATAAGTTGTCTTATTTTGTATAATAATTAGAAGTTGTGTTCTCATGTTTTAGTAGACAACGGCTATTGCTTATAGAGTTGTTGCATCAGCCAAAGACAATGGCTGCTAACATTTTATTATTGCTTTTAATCTAATAAATACTTTTTTGTTAACTGACATCGATCTTCAATAAATCATACAAAGAATATTACATGGTGTCAGAAGTCAGAACCTAGTTGATAGACACAATGGAGAGCAATCTAAGACGTCCTGGCCCACTTGTTTTTGAGGGCAACACAGCGGAGAACTGGAGAATTTTTGAGGAGGAATATGACATATACATCGAGGCTGGGTTCTCTCAGAACACTGAGAGGTCAAAAGCGATGATATTATTGAATCTGGCAGGCCCAGAGGCTATAGAGAAGGCTAGATCATTCACATATCAACCACAGAGAGAGGACCCAGTCAATCCAGAGGGAGCCAGACTGCCAGCTGAGACCAGGTACCAAGTAGATGTTTTGAAAAGTAAGTTCAGAGAATTATGTAACCCGATAACCAATGTGATTTTGGAGAGACACAAATTCAACACCAGGGCACAAGGCCAGAATGAGCCATTCAGTCAGTTTTACAGTGATTTGCGTAACAAAGTCAACCAGTGTACATATGGTGAGTTGACGGATGAGCTCCTACGTGACCGTATTGTTGTGGGTGTACATGACAACTCCCTGCGTAAGCAGCTGCTCAAGACATCTGATCTCACCCTTGTCAGGGCTATACAAATGTGCCGCATACACGAAGCTGCAGAGAGCGATATTAATGAATTCCAGCCTAATGCTACAAATTCTGCCAATGTAGACGCTGTCGTTGGTGCCAAGTGCAAGCATAGTTTCAAGACTAAGGCACAACCCTCGAGGTGTGACAGATGTGGCAGAGGGCATCGAGTTGAAGGTACCTGTCCAGCTAAAGGTCAGCGCTGCAGGAAATGTAACAAACCCAATCACTTTGCAGTGGTCTGCAGGTCGGCAGTAAACAATGTTGAAGAAATAGAGCAGGAGGACAGTAACCTAGAGGATATTACGATCGAAACTGTAGGATGTGAGCAACGTAACAGCGCATTGGTAACCATAGATGTAAAGGTTTCCGACAGCAAAACCAAGCCATTGTTATTAAAGGTTGATACTGGTGCTAAGGTCAATGTCATATCACATGATAGAGCCATGAGATACTGTGATTCTGTGGCCATAGATACAAACAAAACTCGAACACTAGTAGGATTTAGTGGTAATCAGACCAGATCTTCTGGGTCACTCGATATGATTCTTGTAAAAGGCTGTGAGCAACATAAAGTATGTTTTGAAGTAGTGCCAAAGTGTGATAACACATTGTTAGGGCTCAGTGATTGTATAAGACTAGGGTTTGTTTCACTAGCACCTGAAGTAAATGAAGTGTGTGATTTGACAACAGCAGTAAGTCTTCCACCTGAGATAATCAAACAGTATGGCAGCCTATTTGATGATGAGCTAGGTACCTTACCAGCCAAATACAAGATTACTGTAAATGATGATGTAGAACCCGTCATAAGACCAGTCAGATCAGTGCCGATACCACTCAAGCCGAAAGTAAAAGCAGCACTAGACAAAATGGTCAAACGAGGAATTATCGTGCCAGTGGTAGAGCCAACTGAGTGGGTGTCCGCTATGGTAGTGACTAGAAAGAAGAACACAGAGGACATTCGCATATGTATAGACCCAGGTGACTTGAACAAGGCCATACGCAGGCCACATTATCCACTCAAAACCATTGAGCAGATAGCATCTGACATTCCCAACTCAAAGTATTTCACTGTAGTGGATGCGCGCGAAGCATTCTATCACATACCACTCGAGAACAGGTCATCTTACCTGACAACTTTCGGTACACCATACGGGCGATATAGATATCTCAGAATGCCCATGGGCCTGTGCTCAAGTTCAGAAGTCTATCAGCGGGCCATCGAGCAGCTGCTGGAAGGTTGTCCTTGTCACGTCATCATGGACGACATACTCATTTCGGGAAAGACAGAAAAGGAGCATGATGCCAATCTACATAAGGTGTTTAAGAGGCTGCAGGAGATAAACCTCAAACTGTCAGCACGCAAATGTGTGTACAAAAAGTCTGAAGTACTATACATCGGTCACATACTGTCAGACCAAGGCTTGAAACCCGACCAACTAAAGTAAAGGCTATTACTGACATGTCAACACCTACTGACACACAGGAGTTGCTCCGATTTCTCGGTATGACCAAGTATCTCTCCAAGTTCATAGCTGGCTTGAGTGAGACTGCATCTACTCTCAACCAACTTCTCAAGAAAGATGTGGACTGGGTTTGGGAGGCTCAGCATGATAAAGCTTTTGCAGAACTCAAAGCCAAGATTGCTAACGCTACGGCATTGATGTACTTTGATGTTGAGAAGCCAGTTGTGCTCACCTGCGATGCATCAAAGTCAGGAATTGGTGCAGCCTGTATGCAGGATGACAAGGTTGTAAGTTTTGCTAGTAGAGCAATGACTGATACAGAGACCCGTTACTCTCAAATTGAAAAGGAGATGTTAGCGGTCACTTTTGCATGCTCCAGATTTCGAGACTATGTGCTTGGAAATCCTAAGGTTGGTGTGGAGACAGATCACCAGCCATTGGTCTCGATATTTAAGAAACCTTTGAATGCTGCACCTGCCCGATTGCAGAGGATGCTGTTACAGTTACAGCGATACAGCCTTAATGTGAAGTACAAGAAGGGGAAGGACCTAGTTATAGCTGATACATTGTCCAGAGCTTATCTCTCAGAGTGTGAGGTGTCTAAGATGGAAGCTGATGACATCCAGATAGTCTCTGCAGTCTCTATTACTGATGCTAAGATTCAAGAACTGCAGAAGGTGTTAGCTGAAGACACCATATTCACTAAGCTCATCGAGCTGTGCCATATTGGATGGCCGCCAAAGGACACATACCTGGCTAAAGATCTCAAAGCCTATTTCCCGATCCGAGATGAGATAGCTCTAGATGGAGGCATTCTATATAGGGGTCAGAGGATCATAGTGCCAGAGAAATTACCTGAGTCTTATATGGGAATTCTGCACCAAGGACACATTGGCATGGAAGGGACCAAGCGTAGAGCAAGGGAGATACTCTTCTGGCCTAATATGAATGCTGATATAGAAAATTACATTGCTAGATGCACCACATGCCAGAAGTTGCGAAATCACCAACCACATGAGTCTGTGCAAAACTATCCAGTGCCAGCGAGACCATATGCTGTTGTAGCAGCCGACCTGTTTGAGCATGCTAACAAGACATATCTTCTAACAGTCGATTCCTTCTCAGGGTGGATCGAGATTGATGCACTAACAACTACAACATCTAGCATGGTCATTGGCAAGCTGAAAACTCATTTCTCCAGGTTCGGTATCCCTGTGCAATTGATTTCAGACAACGGACCACAGTTTACCTCACAAGAGTTCAGGCTGTTTGTGAAGAACTGGGACACATAGCATGTTACTAGTGCTCCAAAACACGCTTCTTCTAATGGTCTAGCCGAGAAAGGAGTGCAGACAGCTAAGAGACTTATTCAGAAGGCCCAGATGACTGGTGGAGACATATATCTGGCCTTGTTGAATCTGAGAAACACACCAAGACCTGGCCTCGGATCACCTGCCCAGCGCAATCTAAACAGACGAACCCGTACCCTGTTACCAATGGCTGAGTCATTACTAAGGCCAGAGTTGGTAGATGGAGAAGTGGTGCAACACAACTTATCAGAAAAACGCCAGAGGTCTGCAGCACAAGCAAGTCAGCACAGCAAGCAACTTGTTCCAATACAAATAGGTGATATGGTTCGTATAGAGGCTGAGAAAGGCTATGACAAGTTGGCGAAAGTTATTGGTGCAGGGCCGACTGATACGTCATATCATGTAGAAAACTCCAATGGTCAGGTATACCGCCGTACCAGAGACCAGCTGTTGAAAGTCCCGATACAACCTCAGTCGGTTGTAGCAACTCGTGAGAGTTCCTCTGATGTGCCCACTGACACTAGCTCACCCGACCAGGTGACTAAAGTTTGTAACCCGAGTGGACAGTATACCACTAGATCAGGTCGAACCGTGCAAAATCCAGCTCATCGTCAGGACAATCCAAATGTGTACTACTAAATGCTAAGAGCTGATATAGATCGATCAACTGCACAGTGATGGCCTCTTCGTTTCTACCCGTGACTGTTAGTTTGTTAGTTGTTATCATAAACACTGTTATTACCAAACTTTCCAGAGAGGGGAAGATGTAACATTATACACATCTATAAGTTGTCTTATCTTGTATAATAATTAGAAGTTGTGTTCTCATGTTTTAGTAGACAACGGCTATTGCTTATAGAGTTGTTGCATCAGCCAAAGACAATGGCTGCTAACATTTTATTATTGCTTTTAATCTAATAAATACTTTGTTGTTAACTGACATCGATCTTCAATAAATCATACAAAGAATATTACAATTGCCAACCGTGATGATGATGTCAATTTTTTGATTGGCTATGCAGTGATGTAATGAGCCAATTTAGCAGTGCTTTGGGTTAAAATAACAAAACCTTGACATTGATTAACACCGATATTTTCATGTCGTTTGCCAATTTCCACCGGCCATCAAACGGATAGCATTGGCAATAACTCAGATAAATTAACCATTGTGACTACTTTTTTGGGGCCGAAATGATAAATATGTTTTTAGACCGAAGTAAGTCTACGGCTTGCGCCACAGAAATTGTCATAAGTTCGCATCAGCAGGGGTACACACCAATAGGACAATCCAAAATACCCATATTTGATAATATTTAATTATCTAAATACCAATTGGTGAGAAAAACTCAAGTAATCATATTTTGTGCTAACTTTAAAAGTTTTTCCATTCAGAAAAACCATAGAAAATATAAAATGAGTTACAGTTATCAGCTATCATAGCGCTTTACAAGCCTGTATGTCCAAGTGAAAACAAATTTCTAAGACATAATTAAAAAACACTTATAGGCCCGAAAAAAATAGTTCATATTTGAATGTGAAATTTTTGTTGAGACTACAATTTGTTTGCTCTGATCATAATTGCACATTTCTACTCATTTAATCAATATGGAAAAAACATATAAGTGACATCGATTTATTAAATAAAAGCTCAAAAGAAACATAAATATTTATTATGTTTTGTAGGACTTACTCCCCCTTCAATGCTCAAGTTTGGTATGCTCCAAGATAATCTTAGCCTACCAATCACAATGGTTTTAATGGACAGAAACTGGCAACAATTGAAATTGACTTGTAGAAGTATTCTATCTCCTAATCACTGTGAAGGTTTGAAATGCAGCAATCATCTGATACCAGGTTAGTTACCATAATAACTCCAAACACAAATAACGGAAAAAGTTTGATCCTTGTATAGTTGATGAAGTCTTCTACTTTGAGATTGATAATAAAGCGTTGATCACTGCTACTGTGAGAAATAGAGAACACTTTTAGCAGATGCCAATGTATATCAAAGATGGGTTCAATTAAAACCTTGACTGTGTTGTTGTGAAAACTTACTTAATCAAATCAGGAGCAGTTGTCAACTAGGAAAAATAAGATCGATTCCAACAGGTAAACAACCTAATCAAATTGAACATTAAATGCTTCATTTACAAACCTTCTCAACTGCTATCACCAAAAACTAGCACAGTTCTTTGAAAGAAGTGCAACAAAGCAGCATTATTTTTGCATCAGATGTTGTGAAGAAAGCGCTAAAGATTCTAAATGTAATACGCAAATAGACAGTCATAGAATGGCTCCAATCATTTTGACATCCAATGTTAATACTCAGCATCGGTTACTTTGTTGCACCCTACACAGATTGATCATGTAAAAATTTATTGCCGTCCTTAACGAGCTAACGCAGTTTGGTACGAGCCTGTTTTCTGTCAAAATATATGAGCCACACGGAAAATTAATTTTTTTTGGGTTGAATCTCAGCTACATGTTTGAAAATGTGCTGTGTTGGGATATCAGCAATTTTATTTCAATAAAACTAGGTGCTACAGCATAGTAATTACAGTGCGATGTGTTAATGTAGAGCTTTAGACTTGCATTACCCAAGAGGATGCAATATTGAATGGCAATAACTTAAATATAGACGGGTTTTTATTACTAGCTTTGATGAATGAAGTAAAAGCCATAAAACAGGGGTCAGAGGGTAGTGGCGGACTAAATGTGCATGAGGCTAGAGACGAGGGTAGGGGAGACATCTACTGCAGCGTCCGGGTGTCTCTGTTCATCTGCTTATTACGTTGCTACACAATATTACACTACTTTTCAGCCAATTTATCTTATGCAAGACTCCACTGAGCATGAAAACTGTTCACAGCTAGCTCATTTATAAGCCTTTCAGTATTATAGTACTATCACCAGCTGAAATCGTGCCTTCTGTAACTGAGACGGTGTAAACTGATATATCGCTGTAGTTTTTTACTACCAGTTAGAAAACTCTTGAACTCTTCGGATTCGCTTCATCTGACTTAACAACAAATGACCAGCTTCACACCTCTGGCTGCTTTTCAGCTTCTAGAGACGAATACATTGCGCCAGAAAAACGGCCCAGCCCTGCAATCAATGACTGAATTTGGCCTACTAGCCGATGAGTAAAATAACAAGAGGTTGCATATGGTGCGGTTTTTGAAATGACAACCAAAACTATTTTTTACAACTCTAAAGTAACCAAAAAAGTGTTGAAGTTTAATAAGAATTTGTTGTAATAAAAACTCAGTTCTGTAGCTTTTACACCTCATTTGTTTATATGGTACAACATATGCAATTTAGAATATACGAGTAAAATCAGTGCCATACAAACAATATTCACCCCATTAGAAGCTGCTCAGCATCATTGATGACAAGACAGGAAAGTCTGTGAGATGAGGGGAAACTGAATGTGTGCAAAAATTATTCAGTTTTTTAGCTCACATAATTAACGTATGTGCATTCGGCTGTCATCGCACAACTTAAATTTTTACAGAATAACCTTTTAACCTGTCTAAGAGCATCATATAACTGTATTGAATGACTTGTTAGAATAAAAGTATTAGCTGGGCACTCATTGTGCAGGACCGACTAGTTCTATCAATTTTTTGAAAAAGCACTTGATTAATTTATTTTTAGGTGAAACAAATGGTAAAACAACTTATTCTTTCAACTGTTACACACAAGTGTTGCATGGTGAGACTTATTTTTTCTCTGGAGCCACGTGCATGTACTCTCGCTGTTCAGATCCTGCAGTCACTGCCTCGTGGAAGTCTAGTAAGTATTGAAGTGTTTTTGTGTTTACATCACCGACACAACGGCCTCCATGTACTCCTGATTGCAATAGCTAATGTCCAAACAATGATCCAACTGTTCCTTGTTAATAATAATCCCCTAATCCACTAATACTATAAGCCATCCACAAAACTTCTCAGCAATCCACAATAACTTCTGCCTCCCTGATCTCCAGCAATTCGTTTTATAGAAAGAGATCAGGAAGGCACACTCCCTTATTAGGGTAAACCAATCTAATAAGTTATTACAATAAGCGTTTTCGGTGTCTCAACGAGTTGGTTTGAGAAAGTTTGATCAGCGCGTTTATCCCTCGAACAATAACTTATAGGAGTATGCGAGTGCGTACAGTTTACAAAAATTTGCAAGAGTTGTCCTCTTTTTTTGTGCCTTCAGTCATAAATATAGCCCCGCAGTCGTAAGTTTGTTAGCCTAAATTCTTGGGTTGAAAAGTAGCTGTTCATTGCGAGATTTTTTGTTGCCCTGACAACAACTGCACCATCTGCTATTTATTCACTGTGGTATTAAAACTCAGCAAACCCCCAAGTACAAATTGTATTGTTATTGGCAATGATGGTGATAAGAATAGTAATGACAATGATGAATAATAATGACAGCAACAAGCAAAAACATGAGTTATTAATTAATAATAATTAATAATGGTGTGCTCATTATTCACTGTTATGAAATAATATATTTTATCAGACAAAGATAATAAAAAATGGAATGAATGAAAGTTATAATATTATTATTATTGGCAATAGTGATAGCATTAATAACAAAGACAGTACTAAAAATAATAATTCATGATATTAATATTAAATAATAATACATCCATTGAAAAAAAAAAAATCATAACTTTTGATAGCGCGTTGTTGTTATAATGCCACAAAAGGGTACAGTGCCGTAATTAGTGAGAAAACGACTCCTTTGGAAAACCAACTCGTTGACTTTTATACTTGCTCGCTGGCCAACGTGCACTGTAAACTCATTGACAAACGCAAAAATTAGCGTTGATGCACGTTGAAAAAAACTTGCTACAAAGGCGCTGATAATCCCTCGACAAAAAACTGCCGTTGAAGATTAAAACTAAACGTTGAACGCACCGAATACACTTAATGTAATAGCAAATCATTACAACCAATAGAAGAATGTACACAAGGGCAATCAATAGGAGTAGTGCACACATGACACATTGTTCACTGGGTCCAGGGCTCTTCCTTCTTTAGCTCCAATGATATCATCTCCTGTGTGGCTTTAGCGGGTTTCTACGTTCAGTATCAGCTCAGGCTTGTCGATTGGTGACAATCTATGACAGAGTATCTCGGTATAGCGGCCATTGACGACAGAGTATTTCGGTATAGCGACCATTTCCGACAGAGTATTTCAGTATAGTGGCCATTTATGACAGAGTATCTCGGTATAGCGCCCATTTATGACAGAGTATCTCGGTACAGCATGTATACTTGAGCATGCATGATGGATAGATGATTAGAAGTATCCGTAAATATTAGCAGTCAAACAAGGGAAGGGGTTCATTTGCACTCTTTCAGGGGTGACAAGGGGTGCAGGGTAGGGGTTGAGGGAGAAGGGAAGGGACTGGGGTCAATGGTTTCACAGGATTCTCCCACAGATTTGCTTATATTTTTGCTTTAATAGTCATACGGTAGTATTATTTCCAGAGCCTTTCTTAGAAAAACTTCGAGTAGTGGATTTTGGGGGCCTTCCCAAATGCCACCACCAACAACTCACTCCAGAGGTCATCTGTAAACCTACTTCAATGGATTCAATGGAGGAATGTACCAACTCCACAACCGTAATCAGAACCCACAGCTCAAACACAACTCAGTGTTTCAGAGTGTAAACCATATTATATTACACAGCAACCCAGTTTGGTATAAGAAAGGCAATGTATCTTTCCGCTTGGAACAGTTTCAAACAGAATACTGATACAATTATAAAGTACAGCAGCAGGGCTCTGCCTTTTATGGGCAGAAAAACAGAAAACAAATGGCCAAATGAGGGTGCAGCAAATCAAAAGTAGTAGAAATGGACTTCAAAAATGAAACAACGTTACATAAATAATATGGCATAGGTTTGGCTGAAATAGGGTCAAATTCAAAAAGTCCCAAGAAGTAGAGGCGGAGCGTCACCAGTCAATAGTACTGAGTTTGCTTAGGATGTGGTGGTGCAAAAGTAACCCTGGTTCTTGGCTGCTACGGCTTGTGGTCCTTGTCTTTTGGTATTCTGGGGGTAGTTAGGCAGCAGACTTGGGCTTTTGCATCTTTCGGTGAAATTTTGGGTCCACAGACTTTAGCCTTTCTCTTCTCCCCGGCCCGGTAAATGGTCAGTAGTGGTATTGCAAGGCCCCTAATGACTGCTGTGGGCCTGGCAGTAATTGCTGTAAGGCCGGTAGTGTTTCTGCAGCACCATTAGTGATCCAGTAGGGCCAGTAATGACTCCACCAACATTCTCACACGGCTCTGTTGGCTGTGCCAGATCGAACTTAGGTATGACTGGCACTCAGCAGATATAGTGACCATAAAAATCCACCACAATTGGTTCCATAGGCACCGGTGCCTTTATAATTACCAGATTGGATATTGGGAAAACGTGTGGCTTGATATGTGTAGATGTGACAATGACCATTGTATCCTGGTTGTTACATTGGTCGGACACAGCTACAGTTATAAAAAGGGTATATACAATGGTAATGAGTGGTAACTTAATCAGTACATCATGCAAAGATTACGGTGACAACCTCAATGTCAAGAACAGCAACATTCGCAAAAACAGCAACAGCAACAACAACAGCATTGATAAGAACAAAAAATAACAGTAAAAATAAGCAAAAACAATAGTATCAACAATAAATAAATCAGCGACAATAGCAATAGCATCAATAACAATGAAAATAGAAAACTACATCGCCAAGAACTAAAGAACACCGACAGTGAAAATTTATATGCATCAACACTAGCAAACTTTATGTTATCTGTGTGTTGCTTGCCTGTCACCTGTGTGTCTATTTGTGATTCCATATTGATAATTGCGTAAACTGATACAGGGAGAATTTAAAACTGTTGTGAGAACTCTCCATTACATCAATCTAATTCTTGGAGAAAGTTTACATTACCCACTCACTAACAAAACTAGATAATTTGTGTTTTTAGCGTCCTAAGTGCTCAAAACGAAACTAAATTTCAAATGACTATACACGTTTATCTAGGTACTTCATGGCAAATTATATCAAAGCTAATTAAATGTACCAAATTGCACAATAAAATGCGATGTTTATTGGTTGGTTTAAGATTGTAGTAAGTTCCATCCTGAGAGCAATGCAAAATGCTCTAGTTAGCAGGTATTTATTACCACAACTATTGGTTATGGATGTTACCGTCACTTGAAAAGAAATTGCCACTGAAAGATTCTCCGATTTATCTGTTTGGTATGTGAGGTGCTCTCACCTCTTTTTTTCGTTTTTCGTTCCAGTTTGTAGCAAATGCAGTTTACAACAGATTATTTTCCAATGAATCAATGAGGTATGAGTTCGTGAACAATTTCAATGTAAGGAAAAACTGCCCACGGTTTGGAATAGCTGAGATATACGATGTTGAAGTTGAGTTTTAGTTTATCATTAGTCATCGTTCTAAATTGCTTGTCTTCAGAATCAACTTATCTCAAGCCTGTTTGCGGTTGTTGCAAGTGCTGTTTCAATTTTTCGGATTTTGAACCTCACTCACGTAGGCGATATTGCTAATGGGAACGGCAATTGCCTTTTTCAATCAGCTTGGCTAACCAGAAACAGGTCGACTCTCAGCACACAGTACATATATGTGGTATTGTACACACATGTGACATTTTACATTCACGTGACATTGTACACAAATGTGACATTGTACATACATGTGACATTTTAATAACTTTTATTTTCCATTGAGATATTTTGATTTTTTTGAAGTAATACAAAAGGCAGCTGGGTTAAGGTCATCTAAAATTTCACAACAACATTTCTCAACCCTTGCTAAGATTGAAGTCTTCATTTGTTCTGGTCATACAAACTACTCTCTGAAGTTCTTTGATCTGTGCTGCCATATTAGGTGAGAACGAAGCAAACATCATAAATACTAGTATTGCATGATGGTCTGGAGAGTGACACTTGTTAGCAAATGAAAAGTTTTGAATTCTTGCAGTTTGCTTGCATTCCATTGTTCGAAAGTTTGGCCATCTTTAGAGCCTTTTCCACAATGGAAAATACTTCCTTACTCTCCTTCTCTTCACAGTTTTGCTTTGTAAGCATAATCAATTTTGAAAGATATCATTTTTGTGCTAATTTTTTTTGCAACAGAATAGTTTGTCTTGAAGCTTGTCTTGATTGTTTCGGCACACTTTCTATCGGAGTAACTCCAATGATTAATAGGGGAAATTCACCCATGGACATCTAATAAATAGACAACAACAATCTTTGTATTAAGATGGGCAATAAAACATCTTTGAAATTGAAAAGAAGAAAGAAGTAACTAAAAACCGGTTGTTTTCTCTCTGACAAAAAGCCAATATTGTCACCGTCAAAGGCTTTGTATTCTTGAGAACAAACCAACTAGGCTTCATGAGCATATGTTGTTTGGAGTGTAAACTAGCCAAGTACAGTTAAAAAAAATACTTCAAACTTAAATGTTAACTGTACAAAACTTCACAATGCAATTAATTGATATTTACCAAGCGGTTTTAAATAATTATTTTTTTTATTTCCAACCAGATTGCTTAGAGTCATCTTCGTAGTTGTAGTGGATTCTGTAATAGACGTTATTCCATTAAATGATGTTGATAGAATGGATGAATTCTGGGTAAAAGCACGCTTCTTAAATAGTCAAAGCTGCACCGACTGATCACAGGTTACAAACACTAAAAATACCAGCGCTAAAAATGCCTAAAAACATATAAATAAATTCTACTTGTCTAAAAAATCTTCACACGGAAATTATTTTTATACTATATAAAATTTTTTTGCTTAAATGAAACTAAATTCTTTGGTGCAAGTCCCTTTATAATATATGAGATTTTCGTGCGGGTGAAGGATAAGTGTTCTTCACCTGAGAATCCCATTACAATATATGAGATATTTGTGCAAATTAAACAAGGTTCTTGCCGCAAAAGTTCCTTTATGATATAATAAGGCGTTCGCGTAAGTAAAAAAACATTTCTTTGCATGGAAATCCTTTAATAATACATTAGGTTTTTGCGCACGATTGAAACAACATTTTTGCAAGCAAGCATCCCTTTATAATATATAAGGTTTTTGCGTGATGGAAACAGCAAATCTTCACATGAAAATCCTTTTATAACAAATCAAATCTGCATGCTAATGAAACACGTCTCAGGCAAAACTCCTTTTATGATATAAAACGTTTTCGCGGAAATGAAGAAAAAATCTTCACCTGAGACCCTCATTATAATTTGTAAGATTTTGTGGCCAGTAGAAAATTTTTTTTTAGAGTAAATCCTCTTATAATATATCAGTCTTTGGCATGGATGAAACAAAATTCCATCGTGCCAAAATCCCTTCATGATATGATAGATTTCCACGCAGATGAAAAAAAGTTTCTTTGCCTGAAAATCTTTTCATAATAAATACAATTTTACGCGCCACTGAAAAAACAAACTTGCCCAAAATAATTTTTGGTTCTATTTAAGGTTTTTTGTGCGTACGTTAAAAAAATATTTTTTCTCGAAATCTCATTCCAATAAATGACATTTTCGTGCGAATGAAAAAGTTTTCTACATGCGAAAAATACTTTACACTATATAAGGTTATCACACGGATAAAAAAATTCATCACATGAAAATATTTTCCTATTATATAGAGTTTCCGCAAGGATAGAAAACAAATTTCTTGACATGAAAAGTGTTTTATAAAATATAAACTTTTCGGGCAAAGAAAAATTGACTCTCCAAGCAAAATTGTTTTACAGTATGTAATGCTTTCCCGAGACTATGCAAAATTTCCCATGTGCGAAAATCTCTTTATAACATATAAAGTTTTCACACGAATAAAAAATTATTGCTCAATTTCTCATGTGTTAAACTGGGCTTTTGGCACAGGAACTTTCATTGGTTTGAGTTCAGGTCGATTGGTACAACTTGAGCTATTTAACATCCACGGGTTTTACACCCCAAGCATCCACTCAAACAATAGTGTCTGAATGAACAGCATCTACCACACCATCTACTACAACTACTAGTAGGACTTTCTGCATTAATGCAAAAACTAATAAATAATTAGTGAACGGTAGTTGAAGTGCTCAACTAATTGCAGTAATATAAATAAATACTGCTTTTTGTCCTAGTGGTTTATTCTCATAGATAAAATGGAGATTGAACATTAAAATGCTTGCCAAGACAAATCAGCTCCGTCTCAAGTTTCACCATCTACTGAGAATACTGAGACTCTTATTAATCAGTGAGTGTTTAAATATTCACCAATCAAATTGGAGTACGGTTTGTTTGTTGCATTTGCTTAACGAGTTCACAATTCAGAGCTGACTTATTATCGGTTATCCTCTCTTCTGTAGGCAAGACTCACATTATCAGGAGATAAATGTAAAAGAAAGAGATGCAACTCAAGTCAACTGAAAAGAGTCAGATGAAAACTTTCTCAGTTTTCGTATACCGGATGAACCGGTTAGTCACATAGGAGCAGGTGTGGAAGGCTCAGGACTAGATGCCAGTGGAATAGTTGAAGGTTTGGATCCGATTGTGGAAATCACTGTTGAAGAAACTGAGAATGATCAAACAATAGAGAATAAAGATGAGGAGGGATTGAGGAAAGAATAATATGATGATGATGTTGAAAAAAAACAGGATGAAGGACAAGAAATGAACGGGTCAAGACAAGGAATACTTCGTCGAGCATCATCTTCAGGCTCTTTCTATGACAGCAAACCTCCAAAGTTTCATGCTGAATAATGGGATGTTAGCCAGATATCGGGGTGCTATGGAAACCAAACACAAACCGGGTAGAGTTGTGGACATTCTAAACATAAAACTTCAGGATAAAGTTCCAAGAGACCATCTATGAACTGGTTATGATGGATCAGTAGCGCTTGAGTTGCTGGAAAAAGTTTGGAAACAATTGAGTTCGAGAGCAAAAGCCAGCTGCAGTATAGGTTGTATGCTGAAAAAGAAGAACAACGTCAAACTCTGCTATTCTCATTCATCATCCAACAATGCCACCATATCTCCGAGAGCTCACTCGATTTAAACTGAAAAACAGCTCGATGAGTTCTTCGTCGACATTTCTGATACCGATCTCCATGCTAATAGTTTGAGTTTAATACCAAAAATCGCTCGGAGACTCAAGTTGATCACAAAAGTTAGGTTTTAATTTTGCAAATTGATTGGAATTGGAAGAATCAACTCATCTTCTACCGAGTCTACCCACTAGCAATCTCAACAACAGACATGTACTAGCCACATGAAAAAATCAAAATGGGAAACGAATCGATGATGATATTTGATTTTTAAAGGTTTAGCATTGCACAAAGGAGTTGAAAAAAACCAAAGTTTCAAAGGCCCTCTCAAAAACAATTGGGAAAACACTTTCCCAAAACAATATCGGAGAGTCTCAGGTTAAGACATCAACAATGATACAACAGGATACTTACATTAAAAGTAAGGAGGTAAACAGAAGCAGGAGAGTCAGACTTGCTGGCTTTGGAGAAAACATTTCTGCTCAAAATAGCGGTGTTTGCTTTAAGTAAAGATAGCACTTCAACAGTTATGTGGAGTTCAAATGCAAGATCCGAGGAAAAACTTGATCTTATTATTTATATCAATCCCCTTAGTCTCATCATAAACTTGGAGCCATTCCAATGTGTTATACTTGTTTTGACAGTTTGGTTATCTAAAAAGACACAGATGCAGGAGGTCAATACGAATATACCGCTACAATTTTTGACAGGCTAACAGAAAAGCTTGGAATCATCGGTATGGATGAGCATTGGAGATATTATGCGTATTTTGCTGACAACAGAGATACGGATACCACCTCCTACACTAGCGAACATAAACTCCTGAGCTTTTCCATCTGTTCAAACCTACCAGGTTTTGAGTTTCTCCGGTGTATTATGAACAATGGCGATGATAAACAATGCGTTGGAAAGTTTATTCAGCGTCTGGAAAACATCAGCGAAGAAGCTAACGACCAGGTGAGAAAAAACTTTTTACGAATCATGAAACTAGTGGATGCGATACACTGGTTGAAAAATCTGAAGAAAATTTCGGCGGTCAATCACCTCTGAATCAAAAAGAAATCAGACAAAACTAGGAACTTCCGGAGTTCTGGATGACTTGATAAGATAGTACATGGAAACGCTTCTTATTCTACAATTTAATTCACAGAGCTACGACGTCAAATGATGAAATGATTTCTGCTACAACAATTGAAAGACTTCTCCTGCAAAGACTTTGATTTTGTCGTCAAACAAGGAACTGAAGTGCCTGTAATCGATAAAAGATTTTTTTTGTATTTGGATTGTACAAATTTTATTGTTCCTGGATACTGCTACGGAATGAATATCAGAGCATACAGATGTGACGTACGAAAAGCTTTCTTCCTCATGAATATACAAACGACTTGAGCCAACCGCAACAGAAACATCTACCTCTGAGACATACTTTTTACAGCGTGTTGTACGTGAAAAATATCGGCAAAGAAGAGAAAAACCCTACATCAAAAAGCGTGGAAAGATAAAAACATGAAAACCATGAATAACTTTGTAAAGTGGTGCAAAAATTTGGACGTAAGATCGTTCGTTCAAGCTTCGGAAAGACAAAGAGCTATCTACAGAGAACTTAAAATTGATGTGTTGAAAGATGGTATATATTTACCAGGTTTGCCAATTCGCTGAATGTTCAACAGAGCTCCAAACCCACCTCTTCCACAGCTTTCCTCTTATTTGGATTTTCGTTATTCTGCAATTCATTTTGAATGACTCTTTTAAAACTCTTAAAATTCCTATCCCGCGCAACGAGCGTGATTTGTGTCATGTGACCAAAAGTCCATTTACGTCCAATGAGCGTGATTTATTTTGTCCGGTTTTCGGAACTGATTGCAGAAGTTTGTGTAAATTGATATAAATAATTTTTATAGCATCGTGTAGAGCAGACAATTGCCTATTTTTTGGTTTTTGTTTGAAGACTGTACGACGTTCTAAACGGAAACAGTTCCAAATATCCTTAACCCATCACTTCCTGTTTTCAATTTCGGAAAATTTTTGATAATCATAGGCAAAATATTTTTGGAAAGGAGCAAGCACATTGTTTTCTTCTTCTGATTTAGTTAGTTTATTAATATCTTAGCTTTTTTGAGCCCTCTGACACTGGAATTGAAGGTTAGTAAGCTAGTAATTAATTATTTAGATACGGCATTGATAATAAATAATTAATTTTAATATTTTTTTATTATTTTTGTAAAGTTGTTGACTGATGTTGTTGTTTACATCAAAATGTAGCTCTAAATGTTTCTAGTTCATTGGAGCACCAATGAGGGCTTAATTTTTGCCTGTAATTAAAATAATAATTATTTTCAGAAAAAAAAATTTCCGAAATTTTCGGTCATTTGTGCAACAAGTGTCCAAATGTTGTTGCAGTGTTCTAACACTTTTCTTGCATATTTTTGCTTCAAATTTGGCTCGTCTTATCAGAATTTTGTCCTCTTTTCAGCTGTGCTATCAGTTTCTCGTCTAGTGTGTTATTTTTTTTGTAACTGGTTGATCTGTTGAGAGCATTACTAAAAAATGGTCTCCGAACTAAAAAAATAATAAAAGTAATTTAGACAAGTGTAATCAATCTGTTATTAATTCTACTAAAAGAAAAGAGAATGTTGATTCTCATGAGCATAAATTTGTTGCCATATCATGTATAGATGAATTTAAATAAAATTTTGAAAATTAAACTTTTTTTGCAAAAAGCGGATGACTTATGAGGTAATTTATTGGTCAAAGCGGATGAAATTCAAAGAGTTAATCTGTCTTGGACAAGTGCAATGCGGATGTTGATTCTTTGATAAAGAAAAAATCATTAGAGGACCCAGTCAGGTGATACACAGGCACCACAAAAAATGATTAACTAAACTTGGAGAGCCTTGGATAAAAAATAATTCTAAGAAAATCTATGGAGTTGATGCAAATGCTCTCTACTTTTGATGTATGATGCAGTTGATGCCTACCGGATATCCTCAAAGAAGAAAAATAAAGAATTATTTTGTCGCCAACCCTGCAAGATTTAGCGAGTCAGCTCACAGCTGGCTACAGTATCACATTGTTTTCAAAAAAGGTCAATATCAGACATCAGCCAGACAGAGGTGAAGTCTCCCTTGGATAATGAGGACTCCCCGTCACATGGTTTTGCATTCGGTTACACAGTCATCTTAATTTAAGAGTGTGAAATCTTGAATCAAGTAAAAACTCACACAAATTTACAAAAAAGTGTCAACACAATTTACAAACTTTTCAATCCTAAAAAGTTGAAAAGGAACAAAACCAAAAAGAAGTGGTGGACAGGGTTCAGTCAGAAGATTTCTTTGGATTCATCTGATGTGACACCAAAGTCCTTGAGAAACTAAAAGGTAAATTTTTCGAAATGTCTCCAATTATTTAAAAAAAAACAATATTGAGCAGAAAACACTTTAGTGATGAAATGAGAATCTTTGCCGAATCCGAAGAATTCCAAAAAGCCTCTCAATGCTCGGTAGTTGGGAGCATATTTGAAGAGAAAATAATGTCATTGAGTCCATTAATAAAGTGGTGCTTGAAACATGGATTAAAAATCATCAGAGTCTTTCAGCTCATGGAATACGCCCCTAGAAAGGCTTTTGAAACATGGATGCTAGGAGAATGGGAGTTGGGGATCCCAGTTAAGGATTACTCACCACTACCATTAAACTGGTGGGAAATGCTGCCTATGGAAAACAATCACTGAGACGGACAAGCATACACGAATAAGTACATAAATTGGGCCAAAAAATTTCATTCCGCGCTAGATGGAACAAATTTGTTTATAAGAAAAAGATGTCGGAGAATTTCTACAAAGTTGTAAGCGCTAAAAGAATGGAAAGCTCCAAAGATATAAAGCTGTTGCAAAAAATATTATGTTCTCCAAGTTTATCTCATTATTCTTCATGATATTCGTTTCACCTGAGTTTGAATGTTCACATGCACTTGGTTTTTCTTCTAACTACAATACGACAAGTTGAGAAAGTTGCAGTTTTACTACGACTTTATGGTCAACTAAGTAACTCTTAGTTTTACTCTATTAACATAATACTTAACTTAAACAGTACTCATAACTCTAATTAATACAACTGTTTGTTTTTAATTAAAGATACACCGGCAAAAGTTATTTCCAGGGCATGGAAATAGATACAAATACCGCTTTGAGTTGATCATCGGAAACATTGGTAAAAGCAGATACGAGAAGAGAGTTTTACGTTGATTACACCAATTTTTTTCCACATCCATACTGCGACAAACATGGGGATGAGTTTTTTTAGGGTTGAAACAATGAATGCAGAATGAAACATGCATGATTGCTACTCAAAAGTGTTAAAACATGGAAAAAAGTGCACACAGGAGGATTTAACATGTGCTGGATTTGTTGATCTCCATAATTCTACTACTATGGGGTGAAAAAACAAAGACAGGTTTAACTCAAAAGGTTTAAACAACCGAAGTAACAACTTAAACAAACACAGTAATCTAAATTTGTTAGACACAAGAAAGTCGTTTAAAGGAAAAAAGCATGGCTTCATAATAATGGATGGAAAGATGTTAACTTACAGACAAGTGAAACAAGGACTCACATGTTTTGCACTAAAAGATCAAGATGTTCCGACAAAGTACTAATGAAACCTCCTAGCGCTTCGTAAAAAGAAACCTACTCTTTAGATTAAACTTTTACCTTCTTACATTAATTACGGTATAAGTATCTTGAATATGATAATCAGTCGTCAAATTCATATTCATATAATCTAGATGTGGTTATAATTATATATATAAATGGATATGAATATACACATAAAAATGGATATAAATGTGGATATGAACATGGATATGCACCTATTCGTACCCATGCCCATTTTTGTGTTCATGCCTCTTCCTGATCATATACAGTTTAAACACACAATTACAATATATACTATGAGCAAATGTCTAGCTGAAACTTTATTTCCCTTGTAGTAAAACTATACCAATAACGATCCAATGTTATTCCAACAATGCAAGATATAAACCTCATGTGAACAACACACATACCATGTTTATACAATACTCATCCCATAATCTAAATCACCATACAAACCCTAATATAACCAACCGTTGCATAATAAATACTCAGTTAATCGTACAGTTACAACAAAATTACACGCAAAAGCTGGTGCGAAAAAGTTTCTTTCAGGTTTTCATGTTACCTGGTGTTTCGAAAGGCACTTGGAACAGAGCGAAATATTTTTGTCTTTAGACATTATGACATAGATCCCCTCCTATCTTGCTACTCATGTAAAGAACTGACACCTACAGAATACTTCTTATACCACACCGCGATTTACATAGCTCGGCTCAAACTATGTAATTGTATCTGTCCAAGAATGTGTATCCATTTCTTGCATGGGTCCAAGTTTCTTTAATTTAGTTTTCCATGTACAAACCAACAAATGTGTTCTTACAAAGAAAAGTTAAAATCAATTTATTTGAATTTTTACCTAATAGTCATCTGCATAAGTTTGTATGTTTTAGGACCTCTGCAGCCTCTAGCCCTTACCATAAATGTAGACTATTCCACCAAACCCCAGACCTTGTTATGCAATTGGGTTGTGAGTGACAAAGGGGTACAAGAGCGCTTTGTCATTAGCCTGTGCTTCGGCGTGATAACTTGCACAGTATTCCACCAAGAGGAATTTGAGAGCCAACCAGAAACTATCAGCTACACAGAAATTTTAGGTTTGAATGAAAGCTTTGTAGGTGGATGGTACAAGGCAACGATTCAAGCTATTGCTTTTTATGATTCAAGCTTGACACGAGAGTTCACGTTTCCAATCCGTAAGTAGAAAATACTTTGTTCCGTATATATAAAAACAATAGAGCCTGTAAGTCAGGAAAATAATCTATTCAAAACCTGATACTTCATTGGACGAGTATAACTTTTCACTTTAAATTACAAAATAGTTCGCCAATGAATTAATTCGTTTGTCAATCATACTCCTGTATAAGTGAGGGTGAATTTAAAAAAAAAACACGTAATGTCAGATGACTTTAGCAGTGTCTATGGCTCGGATGGCTCAATCTTGTGTCTATTTAGAGGTTGAAGTGTTGTGAATGCATTCCCCTAAATGCACTTTTGTCATCAATGACTCTTTAGCTGTGGTGACATCTCCGTTGCTTGCCTGGCAGATCATACAGGGCCAGTGCACCAAGTGAAAGCCTATTCTAGGGTAAGAATGGTTGTCGAATGTAATTACAACAGCTTGAGTGGGTTGTTTCACTAACCAGCTGCCCACTGGCCAGCAACAATGATGTATACCCCGCTGAAGGTGAGCCGCAAGATGCCAGTATATGTATATATAAGTGAGCTGCTGGGTGCAGTTTGTTATAATTACACAGAAAACTGCCACAAAACTGTTGAAACATTTGATATATGTCTTGTGTCAAAAGACTAACCCATTATACAGAACATAAATGAACCAACAAAGCGGGCACAAAATTGGATATGCTACCGATCAAAAAAATCTGAACTCTTTATATCATTAAACAATGTATGACATTAAAATGCAACTCTTGACCTTGACAAGCTGGGTTCTTACGTATTTTTCCAGTAGCTATTTTCCAACACTCCCATGCAAGTAATGATTATCTGTCTGTAAGGACCATAGGCTAAATCATGTTGACAAATTTTCACAAATAAACAGATTCTGTTAGAATGTCACTGCAATGTCGATAAATGGCCAGTATTCTATAGTAAAAACACTATTTGAGATTTTCTTTAATGCATTTAAGGTGTTAATATCAACGAGAGTTCTGTGTGAATTGCGTAGCGGCCTAATATTTTACCCTAATCAATGTGAACACTGGCTGTTCACGTTGGTTAATGTCTTTGATCAATTTTGGTAACCACATTGCTTTTTGGGTGCAATGAAACCAAGATACGTAATCATACATAGCTGTTGATATCGCTACCACACTTTATCTTTGCTCATTCGAATTATTGACCCACTGCCTAGCAAGTTTATGTTGCCTGACAATGAGGTTTCTCATCTGAACTGCCTGCCCAAGTTTCCTTTGCTTCGCAAATGATGTCTTGAATATTTGTTCAAATATGCGGATGTCATCTGGTTTAGTAAACCTTTGATCTCTCTTTTATTGCATCACCCATTTAGCTGCATTCAGCTGTGCTTCACTGGAAAAAGTACAAAATTTACTTACAGCACCAAGTTAAGTCATCCTAGCAGTTATAATATACTCCCAATAACTGCCTGATAGTTTACCAGATCAACTGCCTCGCTCACACTCATCTTTCAGCAGCTTTTCATTAAAGTCATCAGTTCGAGACTCTGAGTTTGCAGTTTCAATAGTAGGTTAAACTTCTGCAGCACCTGGAGAACATTATTTTTTGGTGATTATTCAGTAGGTGGATTTCTAGTTCTCTGTTTATACCTAGATAGCAATGCAGGCTTCCAGGATCCCTAATATTGGACTGCGTAGTACAGCCCTGTTTAACCACCTGGCTTAGAGGTGGGATAACATCGATAAACAGGCAGATTATTCAGTGCCTTGTGTGCACCCACCGCAAGTTTTAAGTTGATCCAACCATTACAAGAGCAGTAGTAGTTGTTTTTTACACCCATGTATGATAGCTGACAGAATAATGCATTAAATCTCTGTCGTTATTTTCTGTCACTACTACCGGTTTTCTATTGCAATTTATTTGGTTTCTGAGCTTTCAGTTGCTGGGCTGTGAAAGGTAAACTTATGGAAAATCATTGTCAATATTGCGCGTTGCAATTGAGATCAGTGTGGTAAATTTTGGTGAAGGCTCAAAGTAAACTGGTGGTTTCCTCCTCAGATCTTGAGGTTTGTGCGCTAAACTCCCACCCACAGCCTTCGTTAGGCTGATGTACTGCTGGTGGCACAGCATGCAGGGCCGGTAGTGACTCCTGCAGGTCCAGTATTGACCTCTTACCGACCCGGGATAGCTATACTGTCCCGGCACAAGATGACCGCCATAGTGGAGAATCCTCAACGCTGTCTAGGAACCAATTCTAGGATGGGAACAGGAAGCACCCTTCAACAGTTCACCAGGCGCAAATACCACAAGCTAGATATAGGCTGGGAGCGCTGCAGAGTATGTGATTGGGCAATAGACACATGACTTCACTCTTTAGCCACTTGGCGCCACTTACCTTTATTAATACTCCTCACCTTAATCGCTATTTCTTTATATAACCCTTTTTGGCTTGATTTCTTCCTGTACTATTACTCTTAGATGTTACATGTAAAATATATTTGTGTCAGCTTAGCTATAAAAGGACTAACTCTGCCTATGTTCATTGCATTCATTTACTCATTTTCTGCCAATCACCCAAGTGGATTGCCACGCGAGGACTTTGGTATTGATAAGTAAAAGCCACACTTCTTAAGTGTGGTTTGAATAGCCGGATGTGCTGAATCTAAAGCCAGAAACAGACTGGCGATTTTCAGAGCGATTATGCCCTCGGGCGCTGCAGCGCCTAGGGCGTTGAGCGATTTGGGGCCAAACGCCCAGTATCCAGCCAGCCAGATTTTTTGCGTCGCTCAGCCATAACGCTGTGCTCTGATTGGCTAGACTTCCTACAGCTGCCCAACTACTTTGATTTCTTCATCAACTTGAGCAGATTCTTTCGCTTTTACCGGTGATTTTGATTAATTAATCACTATGTGATTTTAATTAAACCTTAAC
This sequence comes from Cryptosula pallasiana, assembly GCA_945261195.1. Lineage (NCBI taxonomy): Eukaryota > Metazoa > Bryozoa > Gymnolaemata > Cheilostomatida > Cryptosulidae > Cryptosula > Cryptosula pallasiana. The sequence continues at coordinate 19,490,899 of OX183131.1, read as the reverse complement.
TAATTATCAATATTATTTACAATATTTGTTGTTATTTAGTTTTTACTGTTGTTGTTGCAATATATATAGATTATGAATTATAGTTCAATAATAATAAAAGTTTAAATAATAATTTATGATTGTTTTCTTATAAGTAATAATTATACTAACTTATATAAACTTGTGTTAATTAATCAGATTGCCAGTGGTAGTTTTTTTATCTTCGTTCAGTTCACAATTATTGATTAATAATAGTAATGGTTTGTTTTCTTAATATGATTAGAAAAAGAAATTGAGAAAAAATTTGATTTTTATCGAGTTGACATGACAACATCATTGTCCTGTGTGCTTTGGCCAGCACCGCGATAAGCCAGTTCGCAACGCTAACTCCTGGAAATCGCCCTCAAATATCGCCAGTCTGTTTCGGGCTTAATTTTCACTGTTGTTCAGCACAGTGTCCCCTCTGACGAGAGGTATAATACTTCAGACTAGTGGACTTCCGTGGCAGCACGACTGAATCCGTTACAACAGTTAGCTATTTTTACTTCATATATGTTCTTGAAAAGTCGGAGGTGGCAAATAAGGCCGCATTAGCCAAAACTATCTCTGTAACTATCACCAATCACTGTGTAAATTTTTATGAAAATTATTTATCCACATATTTTATTATTATACCAAACGAACCAAAAACTAATATTCAGGTCAAATTGTTCCATATTTGTTTCATTATTTATACCTATTCCAGCTGAAATTGCTGTTATAATACGGTTAATCACTGACTGCTCCTTATTGTCAGTGGGCTGCGTTCGGCATTGAATTATTATAATGCAAACATCATTGCGGTGATTCATCAGTGACACTGTCAGTGATTCATCATGGACTGTCAGTGACCAATGTGAACCGGCCTTCAGATGCTCTTATATGACAGTGCCCAGATTCCTAACTATCCTGAAATACTTAGTCACGAGAAAGAGTTTATTAACAACAGTGTTCTCATTAAGTTTCTTACAAACTTCTATCCAGGCCTTCTTGACTGAACAGCAGCACTATGAGCACAGTCACCGCTTAAATATTTTTCCTGGAGTTTAACAACCTCTAACTGTGGGCACAGATGTTCCGTGAATGCTGGTATTAATAAAAAGTTGTGAGATGGCCAGAGTAATGTATTTAACACACTTAAAAAATATTTTGGGTAGTCTATGCAGAGTGCCCCAACCCAAGAAATCACCTTGGACTGTAATATAATTTACTGAGTCAGGTTGAAAAATCAGAAGAGTCTGAGATGTCTCAGTAGTTGAAATCTGCCAAGTACTTACTTTTCAAAGCAGACAAAACCCAGACACAAGGTTCATATTGTCTATAGATTTACCCCAAAAAATTGCATGAGACTTAAGCTCACAACATCTGGTCTATAAAATACTTGAATTTAGCCTGTTGCCATTCTACTGCGTTGGATCTCCACTTGTACACTTATTGTGTAAGCTATATATAATACTTTACCGTTTACTTAGTCTCCGATACAATAAGTGCATTCAACTTGAGAGCTCTGAATTATGCATTCTAGTTGGGGCTGTAAGTTTTTGTGAAGTAGAGTTCCATTTTTACCCAGTAGATTTGGTACTACACCAGCACAGGGTTGTCTCCTGTGGAGAGGTGACAGGTGACAGAAAGCCATCAGCAGGTACCGACTTTCCTGTGCCAGCAAACAGGGAGTTTACCCGATGACAGTTTGTTTTAGTTGATTAAATATTGGCCCCAAAACTCGCGAATATCTTTGAATGGTATATGAGAAACATATGAGGCAAGTGAGAGACAAAGCTACTAGGGTCAAACAAGCAAAAAATCATTGTAAATATGATTACATACCGGAGAACTTTAACATTAAAGAATCTCTGATTGCAAATGTCACCTTTGTTTGCACAGTAGTTCTTTCAGAAAGAGCAAAATGTTGCAGATCAAGCAATTGTTCACTTTTAGGTCCGGAGAAGCCACAATACAAAGACATAACTGCGTACCCTACTTTAACTGGACACCTTTTGTCCGTCGCTTGGCAATCGAATGGACCAGCAGCCACGTTCTTCATTGAACTTTTTGTAAAAGATTCTGAACTTTTGAAATCAACCAGAGTGAAGTTGAAATGTACAAGTGGCCTACAGAACACATGTGCTTCTAACCTAACCACTAGCTCAAGACTTCTAGAAGGTTATTATACTATGAGATTGACAAGAATAAAAAATGGACTCTCAAGCGATAGTGAAATAATGTCGTTCTTTGTTGGTATGTATTTAACTTTGCCTTTCTTATATACTCAAGTTTCTACCATTTAAATACTAAAACCGTTTACAACGAATAGTTCAAATGGAAATCACATGAAATTTCTTTTATCAAAAACTTTGAAAACTGATTCTTCTAATTCACAAAACAGTGTCATCTCTAATCTTTCACAAGTTTGTATGACAAGACAATGAAAAGCTAAGGATATGTTTTTCAAAGTAAATAAGTTTTAAAATCCCTACAATTTTATTCTTTCCAACTTCATATGTGCTACCAGTTTTCACCATTTTGACTACCATCAGAATTTTTGTTGAAATCTGTGAAAAATTGCAAACTTCAAAACTGTCTCCTTAAAAATATGCTTCACAAAGTTCATGATTCCGATCATAAAGTGCAACAAAATGCATAAAACTGGGTTAAAATAAGTTGTGCTTATGGTAAGAACATGGTACTGAGGGCTCATAACCTTTTTTTCACTTAGTTGATCTGTTCATACAAGAAGTTTCATATCAGGGTTCAAAAATTAGGATGGATGTTCCTATAACCGATTTGGTAAAAGCAGTGACTCTATAAGACTGACCTTGATCATAGAGTGTTTAATTTTACCATGTCAGCTTGATTTACATCAAATAGTATAACACCAATACTTTAGTTGGCTTTATCAGACAGTTTTAGTGTCCATTACTCACAAAGGTGCCCCTTCTAGTTTGCAGGCTTTGAGAAACTTGAACTGAGAAATAAAATGAGACAAATTTATTGCATTCAATCTATGAGCTTAAGTAAGCTGTATAATCATTATTCAACCATACCGGCACAGCATACATACTGTAAAAGAGTTGTCCGTTACTACTTTGACAAAACTGCTTTTATCAAGGCTATAATAATCTGCCTTCCTACCCTGCGCTAAAAGTGTTGAAAGGCACTGAGTCTTTTTGCTACCACTTTGAATACAGCCAACTCTGCTCTAAGGTAAGCTCATACAGGTGCTTAAATCCTGCCCTGTAGAGCGGCTACTGGAGTCTGACCAACCCTGCATTTCTCCTACTAGATACTAGTTCAGTATAGATACCAATCTGCGACAACTGCATCTCCTGAAAAGGCAAGTGGAGAAAGAGAGAGAGAGAATTGTTTATGCTCCAAGGTTCATCATTCAACTGATCAACTAGACCACTACACGACCTTTTATAGGATTAAATATTGTGGGAGATTTGTGTAAAACCGGTGACCTCAAGCCCCTTCCCTCCCCCCTCAACCCCCTCAACCCCCTTACCCCGCACCCTTTGTCACCCCTGAAAGAGTGCAAAAAAACTCCTTCCCCTTGACTAGAAGTATCCCTAAATATTAAAAGTTAAATAACTCATCTATTCACCATGCATGCTCAAGTATACATGCTATACCGAGAGAGTCTGTAATAAATGGCTGCAATACCGAGAGAGTCTGTCATGAATGGCTGCTATACCAAGAAAGTCTGTCATAAATGGCCACCAATGAGAAGCCTGAGCTGATGCTAAATGTAGGAGCCTGCTAAAGCCACACAAGGAGATGAGCTCAATGGAGCGCAGCCCAAAATAAGGAGGAGTCCTGGACTTAGGCAATCCATGAGAGAATACACACATTGCACATCATTTACTTTGTATATATTTTTGTATTGCTTGTAACTATTTGCTATTGCATTGTGATAACTTGTGGGATTGGTTCACCCTAATAAGGGAGTGTGCTTTCCTGATCTCTTCCTATAAAAATGAATTGCTGGAGATCACGGAGGCAGAAGTTTTGTGGATGGCTTATAGTACTTTTGGATTTGTTAGCATACTTATATCTTGCTAAACAGAATGCTTTTGATAAATTATTACTAGCAAGGAACAGTTGTATCATTGTTTGGACATTAGTTATTGCAGTCAGGAGTACATGGAGGCCGTTGTGTCGGTGGTGTAAACAGAAAAACATTACATTGGTGGCAGCGGTGGGATCTATGAACGAAAAAAACACAATGGATAGAGAGAGAAAGGAAGGTAGAGAGAGAAGAAAGTAGGGAGAGAAGAAGATATAGAGAGAATACAAGAGAAAGAGCTAGGAGTTATAACAAGCCTATATACCCTGTATACTACCTCCCACTCTTCAAAAGCTATACAGAGCCAGTATCTCCTGCATACTACCCGCCCCCCATTTTCCCAGATGCTATACCAAGCCTGTATACCCTGTATACCGGCCTCGCCTTCCCAGAAGTTATACCGAGCCAGTATTTCCTGTTGCCTACCCCCCTTTCCCAGAAGCTATGCCGAGCCTGTATACCCTGTATACTGCCTTCCCCCTTCCCAAAGGTTATACCGAGCCAGTATCCCTCTGTATACTGTCCCCCTCCCAGAAGCTACCCCGACCAGGGATACACTGTATACCAGTTTATGCATGCCAAAACAGTCAATCAACCCTCCCTCCCCTAGCTTGCCATTGCATCCAACATGGCCTCCCAAAAAGCTAGGAGTGCCTGTAGAAACCCTGTCGGAGCGCAACCGACCAAAGCTCTGGAGCAACTCACCGAAGCTCTGCAGATGTTGGTACAGCCTCCCTGAGGACCAATACAGACACTCTTCAATTCCCCAAAGTATGACGGAACCGGAGACATTGAGTATTTTGTTAGTTCTTTCATCGAGGTCCCAGACGCCAATGACTGGGGCCAAGCTACATCCCCAATGCAACTCAGAGCGGCACTGAAGGACGAGACACTAGTTTGGATGCCCCCCCCCCCCCCCCCCCCCCGCGCCCCTACGTAGAGGCCCGGGCCTGTGCCCGTTTCGGACTCATTTCTAAGGAAGCACAGGCCAAGTTAATTGTGCTGTGTGGTCCTGCCAAGGCCTCACTACAGGAACATGCCAACGAAGTGGAGAAGTTATTTCTTGTGGCATACCATGACCTACCCCCTCGAAGAGTCAACCGAATGGTACTAGAGACTTTCGCCAGCACTATTGGTAATGCCTATCTACAACGGCACCTGCTGGCAGTCCAACCACACATGATCGAGGAAGCTATTAGAGCTGGAAATGAATTCCTGCAAGTCAAAGTTGGATTCAAAGATAAAACCTCAAGATTAAGGACAGTAGAACAAGAGAAAGAACATTTACGTCCACCCAGTGGCCGGCCCTCCACAACATTCCCCCCTAACCAAGTTCATCAGGTGGCCACCCCACCAGAGGACACCCTCATTGCGTTGATGAAAAACTTGCAGATGTTGACAGAAACAGTGAAGCTCCAGTCAAAAGCATTGCAACTAGTGCAACAACAAACCAGCCAACGCCTTGCAGCTATTCCCACCCTTCCCCTACACCCACCCCCTCCAGTGTTGGGGGTGTGGCGCTATCGGCCATTCGCGAAAAAGTTGCCTGGTCAACCCTTGGCCATCTGTCCTGCCCCCCTTAACCATCAGTCAAAAAACGGGCGCCGCCCGCAGAAGGGAGACCGGCCCCTCGCTGCACCCGGCACCCCAGCATTATCAGAGGAAGTTGGCTAGATTAGAACAGTATAACCCAGTACTAGAGATTCCCCCAACACGGAAAGAAAGATGGCATGTAGTACACACCCCAGAACCCTGGCAGCTGCCAATCACCAACCGATCCCCTCCATCCCCCCAAGACATAGGAAACGAAGAGCTCTGCTCACCGGTACCCCCACTCAACAATGAAGCAATATCGGGCTACTAACCTACTGCCTTGTATACCAACTCCCCCCCTTCTCATAGACAATGTCTTGCTGACCACGGTCACACAGTGAGCGGCCCCACACAAGACGCAGAGCCATACACAACCTGTCAGTCATCTGCTAAGAAGGTAATCCCCCCACCAACCCCGTCGACCAATGAGCGACTTTCTAGTCTATGAAGTAGACGCTCCCCTAACCCCCAACCCTCGGCAGTTAAGCCAGCTGACCCTTTCTACTCCCCACCAGAGCGCCCTCACAAGGTATGCTACTTTTTACCTAGTTGAGTAGAGGGAAAGCCAGTGACAGTACTCATCAATACTGTATTCACCACCAACCTCTTATTGCAACACCTGTTTAATCGACTGTCTGCAACAACTAAGAAACCCCGCAAGAAAGTCAGTCACACGGTGTGTTGGTCAACTGATCTCACACCCCTTCTTTGGTATCATCCGCCTACTCATTTGGCTGCGAGATGTCAAAACGGAGGCTACTTTTGTTGTAGGCCAAACAAATGAAGATGCAATCCTGGGCATACCATTTCTCTCTTCTCACCAGTGTCGCATGAAGTTCGACCTATCGGTGATAGAAGTTAATGGCCAAGAACTGCGTTGTACAGACCATCCGGCAGAGTACTGGCTACCGGGGTCTAGGTGATTCGAGACACTCAGATTCCCCCACCCCCACACCGAAGCAACCATAGTATGTCAAACTACTCATCCCATACACTTTCGCCTCGGTATTGTAGAAGGCATCCCCGATTCCCCACCCCAAGTTGCCAGTCTAAACAACCCTAACGACCGACATCACCTACTGGTGAGATGTCTCAACCCAACCAACCGCTCGACTTGAAAGTTGGAAAAACAATAGGAAGGTACACCGGAGTACACAACAGTGATGTAGGATCACCAGTAGAAGAAGATGAGCCCACCTCCTGCCCTCCACAGCCATTGCTCCCCCGTCCCTGAACATCTACAGGAGCTGTACACTCAAACACTAAGCAGCTTTTGCACCCCCCCAGGATGCGTTCAAATTGGCATAACTCTTGCACTCTTATGAGGAAGTATTTAGCAAAGTTGACCACGACGTAGGCCTTACCAGCTTAGTAACCCACAGCATCCCCCTGAAACCTGGCGCACAGCCCATCCGTCAGCATCCCCACAGGCTAAGCCCTCATAAAGAGAGCGAGGCCGAGGAATAAGAAGCCAAGCTGCTCGAACAAGGTTTGAGAGAACCCAGCACTGGCGCTTGGAGCTCCCCTGTAGTATTGGTGAAGAAGAAGGGTTGCACCCGACGCTTCTGCATTGATTACCGATGTCTAAATGCTGTAACCCAACAGGACCCCTACCCCCTCCCCCGGATAGATGAGAACCTAGACGCTCTGTCCGGAAGTATTTATTTCAGTATCTCTGACCTGGTGAGCGGGTATTGGCAAGTGCCCCTCAATCCAGATGCCAGCGACAGATCTGCCTTTTTAACTTGGTCAGGCCTGTGCAAGTGGAAGGTCCTCCCATTTGGTCTCACCTCTCCCCCGGCTACCTCCAAAAGACTCATGAAGCGAGTATTACACTGTCTCCATTGAAAGTCACTCCTCCTATACCTGGATCACATTATCGTCACCAGCCTCGACTTCCCCACCCACCTACACCGGCTGGCAGAAGTGCTGCAACAGCTCAATACAGCAGACCTCAAGTTAAAAACCAGTAAATGCAAACTGCTACAGTCACAAGTTCGCTGTTTCCGACACGTCGTCAGCGAGCACGGTGTCTCCACAGTGCCCGAAAAAATCGCAGCAGTTCGTGACTGGCCCAGCCCACCTGCCTTAAAGGAATCCAAGCATTCGTCGGTACAGTCGGATATTAGCGACAATACCTCCCTCGCTTCTCCACTACGGCAAAGCCCCTGACCAAGTTAACCTGCAAGGACGTTCCATGGAAATGGACAACCCCTCAGAGAGATGCTTTTGTACAGCTTAAAGCTGGACTGCTGTCCACCCCCATTCTCGACTACCCCGATGCCAACAGCCCGTATATATTGGATACAGATGCAAGTGACAACGATGTTGGAGCCGTCCCCTCACAACTACAGAAGGGTGAAGAAAGAGTGATACCGTATTACAGCAAAACGCTGAGCCCCCTGAATGGAGCTATTGTGTCACTGGCAGAGAACTACTGGCAGTAGTCACAGCCACAAAGCATTTCAAACCATACCTTTACGGTCGAACCTTTTGGATGAGAACAGATCACTCCTCCCTCATATGGCTATGTAAGCGGAAGGAGCCATCCAGCCATGTAACCAGGTAGCTCGAAACTCTGTCGGCGTTCCAGTTTACCATCGAGCACCGTAGTGGACACTTGCAAGGAAATGCAGACGGCCTTAGTAGACGGTGTTCCTCCGACTGTAAGCAATGTAATCACATTGAAGCCAGAGACGGTGAATCCACAAAGAAAGAGATACTACAAGCCTTGCCCCACCCCTTTCCCCTACCCCATCCACACCAACCTACCTCACCCAGTCAAACCCCTGAGTGGTGGCTATCACTCTTCCCCCAACCCCTGACACCAACCTGATGGATGCCAAGAGGACAGGCCGCCACCCGGTAACAACCATTTCTGAGGCGATGAAGAATAGTGTCCCTCTTCACCCACAACATTTAGAACTTGGAAGCAGTAAACTCCGCCAGCTGGAGAAACATTAGCACTCTATGCAGATCCGTGCAGATGACATCCTAGAAGTTCCTAGAAGCCCACTGGTGTGCTGTGTGCCCCCCAGCCTGAGACTCAAAGTAGTGTGTGAGACGCATGTCCTGGCCCACCAAGGCATACAGCGGACATTACCCATTGGCAATATGCTCTCCCCCTACCAGATGTTACCGCCCTTGTAGTAGCCACCGCCTTTGACGAACATGTGTTCTGTTACTTCAGACTACCCAACCAGATGCACAGCGATCAGGGTGTATAGTTTGAATCGAGTCTCATGCACGAACTCTGTACTCTCTGGCGGGTAGAATCAACCCGGACCACTACCTACACCCCCGAAGCTAACGGTGTCGTAGAGCGCAATAATGGGGTATTAGGAGATGCCCTACGCTCTCTCCTGTTGAAGAGACAAACCGGAGAATGGGACCTGATTCGCCCCCACATAATGAGGGTGTTCCGTGCCACCCCCCCATTCTACTACAGGTGAAACGCCAAACTTCCTGATGATGGGAAGGGAGTCACGGCTTCCTGACCAATTAACTTATCACCCCTCCTTTGGTTGACTGTGTGCCAGTACATGAGTACGCTGAAGCGTTACAAAAGAGACTCAAAGAAGTTCATAAGGCCCTTTTGATGGAGCAGCAACAGACACGAGGAAATGATGGAGAGGAACCGTGTCTATTCAAAGCGGGTGATAAAGTATGGTTGGAGAACCGGAGGAGAAGGGAGAGCGAAAATCCCAAACTCCAACCCAAGTTTGTGGGCCCCTATATAGTAAAGGAAGCCTATAATAACAACACCTATCTGATCAATCGACATGGCCAATAATCAGTTCAGAATGGCAGCCGCCTAAAACAGTACAGAGCATGTCTGGAGCCGTACGAACCAGTCCCTGCAGCTTTAGAGCCCGTCAGCTGCCCAAACATGCTCGGGACTGCCCCCAAAGGAGAACAAATCTCCTCCCCCTTTACAAGAGATACCCATTCCACCTCTGGACCTTCCGATGCCTCACCCCCTCTATACGTCACCCATTCCCCTCCAATCTCTCCCCCTGCTGGGTGACCAGTACCCAGAGTACACCAACCTATAGAGGCAGTTTCAACCCCCCTCCCCCCCCCCCCACCCGCCGAGAACTGGCCAAGCTGGAGACCGTACAGTACATGCAGAAGTTGTCCTCCCACCGGTCACACACCCACTCCCTTAGCCCCACCACCTACATGCCGCCCTGCCATGAGTCAGACCCCCAAGCATCAGAGCAAACTAGTTTGCAGCTGGCCAGTCAAGAAAACATTGAACTTTTGTCTGCTAACCTGCGCACTGAGCAGTCCGCCTATTTGCTGCAGCTCCTCTAGACTTATTTCGTGAGAAATGTCTACTGGAACCCAGAGTACCTGCTTACAGCTAGAGGATGATGACAACAACCTCCTCCTAGAGGCCAACTTAGCTGAGTATCAGCCACCTTCCGATCACTGCGAGGATCAGCTGCTAGGGATTGTAGGAGAGCTATTACCTACTACCTTACCATCCGCTACGTCAGAAAGTCCGTCTAGTGAGATGAAAAACGCCTACGACCAGTGTATGCTTGACAACGCTCTGGCCAGTCACTTCTCAGCTCTCACCACCGTTGAATCTTTTCCCCCCACCCAACCTAGTTTAGTTCACTCCCCCCCCCCCCCTTTCCCCCATTCCCCCACCCAAGACACTCCCGACTGCCCTCCCCTTGGTCTCCATCTTGACTATACCACCAACTACTACCAAGATTAGTCACAGCCAATGTCTTAAACCCCCCCCCCCCCCCCCAACCATTACCACCTTCAATCAGTGTTCCTGACTCTACTCCAGCTCGGGATGGATAGATTACCCTGAAGTGAACCCCATATCAAGTCGTAGAGCTTGAGGCTGCATCGCTCCGTCAATTAGCTACGGAAGTTAGGAAAAATCTGTGTTCAGACAATTAGCTGCCCACCAATTAATTGTCCGTATTCCTTATCCAAAATGTATTATCCCAGTGAAGTACCACAAATCTTGTTCATTAATTCATTAGAGACGGTGTCCCTAATGGAGCAGAGTATGTGGGAGATTTGTGTAGAACCAGTGACCCCCAGCCCCTTCCCTCCCCCCTCAATCCCCTACCCCGCACCCGTTTTTACCTCTGAAAGAGTGCAAAAGAACCCCTTCCTCTGGACTAAAAGTATCCCTAAACATTAAAAGTTAAATAACTCATCTATTCATCAAGCATGCTCAAGTATACACGCTATACCGAGATAGTCTGTCATAAATGGCTGCTATACCGAGAGAGTCTGTCATAAATGGCCGCTATACCGAGAGAGTCTGTCATAAATGGCTGCTATATCGAGCGAGTCTGTCATAAATGGCTACTATACCGAGAGAAAGCCGGTCATAAATGGCCACCAATGAGAAGCTTGAACTGATGCTTAATGTAGGAGCCTGCTAAAGCCACACAAGGAGATGAGGGCACAACCAACTGGATGAGGGAGGAAGCGAGATGCCTGGGTTTCCGAAAAACGTGACTTGGTAACTATAGTTTAGTTCTGAGTAATCTAAGGTTGAAAAGACTAAGATAACCAGCAAAATTTAGATTTTAAAAAAGTTGCCAATCCCGTTACAAAAGCTAACTGAGTGGACATGTTCAATACTGAAAATGACACAGCACCATCAGTGGGAATAACTACCACTTTTAACGATTCAACTACGGTCACGGTCCGTTGTAGATGTTTCTCGCAATCCTTTTGATAATGTAAAGTTTTTATGCAGTGAATTCAAGCCTATCACCATTGACAGGATATGTTAGATGCTCGGTAAAGTTACAAAACTCTGCTTGAGCATGGATGCTGCGTTTATCCTTCTGGGGCATGAAAAAGTATTTATTCATTTCTGGCTCCATCCAAGAAAGCACACTATATCCATTGTACAATCAACCAACCTTGATGAGAAGGTGGATAAACAGTTGGCGGTGATGATTGCTAAAGTAGATGAATGTACCGAACATGGATCTGGGTAGATTTGCAAATAGAACCTAGATTTTATTGGGAGGTCCATAAGTGTAAACCATTGAATGACAAGCCTATTTTCCATCACCACAAGCCTTAGCGAGTAAAAAAAAAACAGGCAAAAACGTCAACAATTATAGAGATTCTAAAATGTTGTTGGACATCAATGAAATTGCCGAGTCACTGTGTGTTCTTTTCGACACTAAGACGACAAGAAACATTGTCGGTAAAAGCAGTCAAAGGGGTGAGCTTGAAGTGGTGGAAGACAAAAATTATTTTCTTTGGTCAATATTGGTGTGCCTACACCTAGCAAGTGATCATATTGATTGCCTATCCACAGTCAAACCCTATGAGAGTGAACTAGACACATCACTTATTGAAATTCCCCATGATCAGATGCAAAGGTTTGCAAAAAAAAATGAAGTGCTGGTGAACATATTCAAATGGAAAGGCAAACCAGGACTTAGTCATACAGAAACTTGACCATAAAAAGTGCATCATCTGGCGGAAATCAACACGATTTCGTACAAATGACACTACATGTGGATCAGGAGCACACCAGCTATTATCTATACTAGGACAAACCACAACACAAGTAGTAAGTTTACTTCACTGCAATTTTTCCACCATTGTACCTGTGAGCAAACATCGCAAGTCTACACCAAAAGGTGCGTGGCACTGCATGATGGGCATATGCTACCTTGAAGTGCCTGAGCTGGGTACTTTGATGAAATTTAAAAATCTCAAGAAAATGGAAAAAGAACCATATTCAGTGCATGCGGACTTTGGGTCCATTATTGACAAGAATATCAAGGTGCATGTACTATGTGGGTATGGTTTACATGTTATGAATGGTCTGGGTGAATTGCTACAGTTTGAACTCTACTGAGGTCATGATTGCAAATCAGTGTTTTTGAAGAACTGGATGCAATAGAAGAACTGGTTGGCAGCATACCAATAGCCGACATGATCATAACCCCTGGGGAGCAATGTGAGTTTGAAGAAGCAACCGAGTGCTTCATGCGCAGATATTGGTTGGTGACAGACAGCTACAATGTTTTTTTTGGAGGTGCATGGACCAGTGAACAATTTGTGCAACCTCAAAGGCCAAAAAAATTAAAAAGATCACATTATCACCACATCATTGACAAGGTTTATGAGTGAATGAAAGATGATGATGGTAATCAAAAAGTGGGTATGGAAGTCATTTCCAATACAGTTGGAAAATATACGTTGATACCGATATGTCGGTTTGGTTTTACGGACTCCGTTCAGCACCTAAAGAGCTCACCATCCGAGCTGGTGGAAAAACGAATACTATCTGTACCTAAATTGTGGTTATCCAGACCGTGCAAACTTCTTCACATGACACGGGCTTACCGTAGAAATACCTGCACTTGCACAAAAAGTTAGAGGAAACTCGTTTCCGACTTAAAATGATTTTGCATCATCACTCGACAGTAGCCCCATCATAAACGATGCTGACTATAATAATGCTTACAATGTATAGAAAAGGTTGGATTGCAAGACTAAAGAGTGACTAACACGACTTGAACCTCTAGAAAGAAGACAGACATACTGTTGCTGACAGATGTTGTTGAAAGCTTTAAAAAAAGTAATGAAACAGTATGGTCGAATTCCGTGCCTTCAGGCGTCGTCACTTTCGTTATCCTGTTACTGGCTTCCCAAATAGATAAGAGTGGAACTAAAGCAGATTAGTGACTTTGATATGTGTAATATCATAGAGCGCAGTATTCGAGGTGGTGTGTTAAGGTGAGGGATATGCCCTATGCCAACGCCAACAATCTGTAAGTAGATGGGTATAATCCAGACAAAAATCCAAATACACTATGTACTTAGACATGGAAATTTGTCCAAATGTGCAATGTCACAAAAAAATACCAACTGGTAACTTTAAACGGGTGGAGCTTGAAGAGGCGATCAAAGTTGAGGATATTGATTTCGGCAGTGATGAAGGGTACATTGCGGAAGTTGACTTGTCATATTTGGAGAACCAACATGATGAACATAATGACTACTCGTTGGCTCCAGAATAGATCAAGCCTGACAAGTGGCCAGGGTATGATATGGGAAAACAAAATGAACAAAATGAGGCACCTAAATACCCTAAAGCTCTCAATTATGTGCTCAACCTTGAGAAGAAAAAAAAAGTAAGTTTTACACCCAAAAGCTTCAAGAGTTCCATCTCAAAAAAGCCTAAAGCTCAGAACCATCCAACGAATAATAAAATTTGGAAATGGAAATGTATGGAGTCCTACAGCCAACTAAACACAGAGCTGCGAAAAAAGGCGGAGACTGAACTTGAAAAAGACAGCTAGGGTTTGGCTAGTAGATGGAAAAAATTGTGCAAGCAGATAGATGTGGAGTTTACGATGGGAACTGTGAGAAAGAAAAGCCTCAGCAACCAACCACCATTTAAGTCAACGACTGAGATGAGAGAGCAGCTACCGAAAATGCTAATGAGTAAGGCCACAGTCAAGAGCATGTGAGAGCAAGACATTGCTGAGACCATTCTCAAAAGTATGTCAATCGCACCCACTTTATCAATGACTACACGGCCCACATGACAGTAAATATACCCGCCGCCACAGGGAAGTTTGAGATTCCAAGCAGTCCACTTACGACAGTTTGAGAGCTACACTCAAATTATTCACCAGTGACAGCAAGGCAATTAACGATTGTATAAACCAAAAATTTTGCAAACACCAATACCGGCATTGATAGTACCATCAATCAACTACTTACTTTCGACTACCCGCCGGTGTACTTTTACACAAATGCTGAAATTACTTTCAGATTGAACGAATGGGAGAACCAAACTTGGATCAGGAGACTTTCATACAGGCAAATACTGCCTGAAAACTGACCTGAGAATTATCAATGACGAAAGGCTTAGCCGCATGGGCAGATAGATCAAGGATTACCTCAAACTCAAGTTATCAAACTGAGCGTCCAAGGCTTGTAAGGCGTTTGGGTTTTTGGTAGTCGATAAAACCGTGTCATTTGTAAACAATGAGCTGACAATTGCAGAACAATGAATGAATGACTTACTACTAAAGCACCCCAAAAATGCCCAAACATGCAGGGGTAAAACTTCTGCACGATATATCACACACTAAACTTTATCAAGAGATACTATTCGAAATTACTCAATCACATCTTTATAGTCTGTCGGATGTATCATGACAAAAAACGTACAACAAAAAGAAACATCTTTAGAAAAGTGTAACGTCTACACCAATTGAGACTTGGTAAATACCGTTGACTAACTGTTAAAAGTACACTCTTAAAGAAGCAAACTGTCTGGCAAAAAATCGCCAAACATACTCGACGACTGCAAAACTGAAACAAATCTGAACAAACAGTGAACTTCATTGAGCACAATTGCTTCTAATGGCTGTCACAAAAAACTCACCACCTGGTTCATCTTGAGTTACATCTTGGCTCCAAAGGAGTTTAGGAAAAACATGCACTGGGCGCTGCTAACCAAAAATACATAAGCTTGCAAAAAGATTTTCAGGACTCCTACTAGGGCAAATGACATTATACCCTTCCAGTACCAATAAAAGATAAAAAAGAGGGTTGATAAATGCATTTATGCTGTCTGTCAACATTGACAGAGAAAACTTCATTAAATTGGAACGATGATTGAACAAATATTCTACCCGATAGGATCAGTCCTTTTCTTCGAGCGCTGTGAAACACTCCGCAAGTACTATTTGACCGTGCAGAAGTTTTTAAAACTTTAATGAAACAGGGTAAATTATATCCATTCCAAAACCACTTGAAGACGAATCATATCACAAAACGTTGGTCAAGGCAAGACTGAATAAAGAGAAAGACATCAGTAAAATTTTAATGGGCAAAGTCAAAAAAATATATCTAAAGCACTAGTAGCAAACTATGGACAGCATGAGTGATCAAGTTTTGCAAGTTGTTTGTGAAAGGATTGGTAAAGGCAGTCGATAGGTTTGTTTAGTTGCATTGAATTAACAGTGCTAATGCCGACCAAGTAGAACATCCGTCGACAAATTAAGAACTGGTTGGCCCAACTAAAAACGGTCATTGTAGTAATGGAAAACTAAAAGAAATATATTTTTCTCTGGCTGGCTACCAGGTTTCAGGTATAAGGACATTGACCTTTAAAAATTAAAACTGCCCCCAACACTGCCAATGCTATACAGCAGATATACAATAGGTCCCCACTTGACTACCCTAATGAGATTATGACTGACAAGTCGTGGGTTTGTGGTCATGCTTGTAAGAACCCAATATAAAAAATGGTAGCATTTGTGAAAAGCTTCAACAGAACGCTACCTGAGCAATTGATTGCGCACCAGTACAGCAAAGCATAGTCCATAAAGAGAAAAATCTTGACTGGGTGAGCAGATTGCCTGGCATTGTGGCTGTAAGAAATGCTGATGGAACCAAAACAATTGGTATGAAACATGCGGGGGCCATAAAATTCAAATGCAATCTTGAGCCCGAGTCAGATGGAACTTTTTACCCATTACCATAGACTCCCTTGTGAGAAGCTTGAACAAGCCGGGTGAAGAGCAAAATTACAACCATTATTGAGCCACAGATCTCATTTTCTCATTAGATGTGTGTTACATTGACCAGATCAATTTGTTGCAGGATCCACTTTTTCTGTTCACACTTCATGGCATTGACAAACTTACATTTACCGTGAAAGATTTACAAACCAAACTCCCAGATACTGTTGGATGGTAATAAATGGAACAAAATCCTCCTTACCCACCCGTGGTGGTGTCCAAATGCATGAAGTGGAAAAACAAATAATAGATATTTCATCGTTTTTAGTTCGAAAAACGATACCGTAGAAAATATGGCAAAGCACTGAGCAATTTACAAAAACAGCTGATGGCATTTTTATCGGTAGCTCTGATATAGTTAACAACTTGTGTAGTGACTACTTTTACATTCATAGGTATGCCAACAGCTACTGTAGTGACTGATATTCATAACTCTCACATCTATTACCAAACGCGACAACAAGAAAAAGTTAAAACAAGTCAAAAATCACGCTATATTGTGCGTAGGTATAAGCGCCATGGACAACCAGCTATGTCGTAATTTAACGAACAACTTTATAAAAACGGTCGAGCTTTGTGAAACTTTGGGCGAAAACGATAAACTCCTAAATAAACTGGCAAATTATGACAACTTATCCATGCAATTCTGACACGTCGCAAGAACAGCAAGTCGGGACACACGCATAAACATTTGACTCATACATCTTGTTTATAGTGTTATAGTGGAAAAAGATGGTGTAAATATCGGTAAAAAAACATGTAGTATTAAGCCAACGTCTGCCGGAGTACGAACTCATGTTTAAAGTATCAGAATATACTATAACTATCCTAATCAAATATTGCTAAAAACAACATCATCTACTGACCACACAGCATCTGTCAGGCAATGGACTTACAGCAGTTGGGAGACATTGTCTTTGGAGACAACTATCTGGTTAAAATGTATGTTGTATGTATAGAATGTGTAGGCATCCGTATTTGTGGAATAGGAAGTGACTGTATATCTGGATCAATCCATGTGAACGGCTGTAATTTTTCCCCAAAAACTGTCATAGTACAAAGTGTCTAATGAAATAATGCAGAAAACATTAAACTATCAGCATACCAATGAAGGTATTTTAAAATTAAGCTAGTGCCTATGGAAGAAGCAGAGAGAGGATGTTAGTTTTACACTTAAAAGTATAAAGTTTCGCATAAACTCCACTGATGCCATTATAATCAAAAAAATGGAAAACTGGGTATTAATTGCTTTTAAGGGCTTGCGTGCCGTTTATTTGGTCAATTAATGAAACCGTCACTTTCTACGAAAATGTCAGTAATTGGCGTGTTGATAATCTTACATTTTGGCCTGACAGGAGTGACATATTTACCAAGTCTTTATAGGGGTTCGTGATTGGTCATTTGCCCATTTAGCATCATGGTTCAAACTTCCATTACTACCAGTACTTTATGTGTGTCCGCGATAAATAAACTTTTCAGCCAGAAACGCATAACTAAACACATACTTGGGTAAGGAAACCTTGTACTCTTTGTCAGTATGCACATTAACAACAGCAACTATGAAGCTGATGTATTTAGTAGGCTTGTTATTGGAGGTCTTGCAAACATCATCTGCCACATGCTTTGTTAATTTGCTCAACTTTCACACTGTGGATGGGACAAATCCGAAGATGATCACTTTGATTGTAATTTGTGACATGTTTATTTATTATACAGGTTTATTGTAATAGATTTGCCTCTTCTATTAGCTACACAACGGATTCTCTAACTCTCTCTTCCGCTCCTTTCTCTCTCTCTCTAACGACGTTAACAACTCACGAGTCCTCGACTCAAACGTAGTAGAAATGTGTTTGTCAGAATAGAGACTTTATTATGTTCACAAGCAAAAGGGTACTTATACAATAATCACTCTACAACAACTGCCTGCCCAAGGCACAGCAGCTCTATTTATAGAGAAAAAGGTACAACTTCGTTACCTTATTAGGCACAACAAATCATAATACAGAGTACAAGGCAATTGCCAATGGTAACATATCATACATAATCATAACAATAAATAGTCCAATCATGTAGCAAGCACATGGTGTTTTGCCCTGGGCCTTATTGCCGCTCTTTTTGGTAGCTGGTAACCTTCCAGTCCTTATAAGGGTAGACCGTATCCTATCCTGTGATCCTGGGAGAAGGAACGCTCCGATTTGGATTCTGATTGCTGCATCGCGTTCAGGAGACCTCAGGCTATCTGAATCAACATAGTTGGATCCCGAGTCGGGGTCGGGGTAGGTTCGGGGTAGGTTCGGGGTCAGTTCGGGGTAGCTAATTTTACTATATATAGGGGGATAGGGTTTGGGGACAATAGATAGCCATTTTTCAGGGGATTCGGAGAATCTCCGGGGGGGGGGGGGGGGGGTAAAGTTCTGGGGGGATAACGACTTATGACTAAGGTCACCAGGGGTGTAAGGGGGGGGGGTCTGGGGGGGGGTTAACACTACCTATCACGTAAATCTCCCACATACTCCGCTTCATTAGCGACGAAGTCTCTAATTAAAATATATATATAAACAAGAATACTAAGTGGTGGTACATGACCAGAGAGTGTATTTATTGGAGAATAATTATATGTTGGACAGTGAGAGGTCACATGAGTCTTTTGGACGGGGAGAGGGTGGGGTGGTCTGAGGAGGGGTGGGGGATGGTACTAGCTTGCATGGAATGGGGGAGGGTTGACCGCCGGTTCCTTTTTTCTGAAACTTTTTGGGTGGGGACCTAGGTGACAAGGCAGGGGGACTATGGGTGGTCTTCTTCAGGGGTATAAACCTATTCCGGGTCGGGGTAGGTTCGGGGTGGTTCGGGATAGGTTCGGGGTCACTTTTCGGAATGTGGAGTGACTTTGGGGGGTCTTTTAAACACTGGCTATAACTGCGCCGGGAGTGGGATTGTGTTTTTAGGGTGGTAGGGGTGGAGGGAGTTGGATTAGGGAAGGGGTTGAGGGGGGGGAACTCTTCTAGGGTAGGAAGGGGGGGTGATAATTCTCTGGTAGTGAAGGCTAAGGGATCGCATGCAGTAGCATCTTTTACAACCCAATTGTTGTAGATCTCTAACTCACTGTCTCTGTCACTAACTGCCATGCTACCTGGTGGGTTGGTTGGTAGTAGAACCTCCGTCATAGGGGGCCCTAGTAACTCATCTTCTTGTATGCTAGAGGGGGGTGGGTACTTTGCCAAGTCGGCCTCGAGAAGCAGGTGGTCGTTCCCAGCGTCGAGCTGCAGTGGTAGCGGGTCGTTAATTTTTGCCATTTCCTTTAATTGATTTATTAACAACTGGAGTGACAGAGCGGACTGCACAGTACTAGATCCAGCTGGCAAAAGGATTGCACTTTCTTCTCTGTCTGGCTTCTTAGCGGTTTGATCTACTTCTTGGGGGGTCCGACTCAGGGTAGTGGGGAAAAGGGGGGGTGTATTTGAACGACCTTGCAGCTCCAGGGTTTCAAGCGAGGATACCGATTTTTCGGGGGTGGGCAGAGGAGGTTCTGGCAATTCTTTTAAGACCACACATGATTGTATTGGGACCTCGGTCTTTGTCGTAAAAGCAGTTAATTCGGCTATCAACCTCATTTTTTCCTGGTATTGTTGTTCAAACAATTGCTCATTTTCGCCAGTCACTTGATGACACCAGGGTTCTCCATAGCGTTGGGGTGGTCCCACGTTACGCCTAGGGCGGCCAGTAGGTGCAGGGGCTATGACAGGGGGTGGTGTGACTGGTGTTGGGGCAACTCCCACATTCGGGGTCTGGCTCCTATTTCGGCCAGTTCTTGGCTGATTTGGTCGAAACTCGCTGGGGGTGTTGAGGGGGGTCTCTGGTAAGGGTTGCTGTAGGCGAGGGGTGTACGTTCTTCTAGTAGGGGAAGTGGGGGGGAGGGCAATGCTGGGAGAAAGCGGGGTGGGATCGGGAGCTCTAGGAGGGGTAGGGGAATGTCTTGAAGGGGAGGGGGGGGGCTTCTTCTCCTGCGGGGGGCTGCGCCACGCATGTTGGGACGGCGAGCGGGCTCCATGGCTGCTGGAGCTTGGCCGTAGGGCTCAAGGCAAGCTTTATAGGGTTTGAGGCGGCTACCATTTTGTACCGAACGTTGTCCATGTCGGTCGATTAAGTAGGTGTGGTTGCTATAGGCCTCTTGGATGATATAGGGCCCAACGAACTTGGGTTGGAGTTTGGGGCTCTCTCCTTTCCTTCGCCTCTTGTTCTCTAACCAGACTTCATCTCCTGGTCGGAATAACGATGGCTCCTCTCCGTCGTCTCCTCTAGTCTGCTTTTGTTCCATTCTCAGTGCCTCATGGACATCCTCTAGTCTCTCTTGCAGGGCTCGGGCATATTCGTGCACTGGTACGCACTCTAGCAAAGGGGGGTGGTAGGTCAGTTGGTCAGGGAGGCGCAATTCTCTACCCATCATAAGGAAGTTGGGCGTTTCACCAGTAGTAGAGTGAGGGGTAGCGCGAAAAGCTCTCATGATTTGGGGGAGGACCAGGTCCCATTCTTCAGGGCGTCTCTTCAGGAGGAGAGAACGTAAGGCGTCTCCGAGGACTCTATTATTCCGCTCCACAACTCCATTGGCCTGAGGGTGGTAGGGGGTAGTGCGGGTTTTGGCCACCCTCCAAATGGTACAGAGTTCCCGCATCAGGCTGGACTCAAATCGGGCTCCCTGATCGGTATGCATTTGTTCGGGTAAACCGAAATAACTAAACACATGCTCGTCTAGGGCGGTGGCCACTACTGGGGCTGTAGCGTCTGGGAGGGGGAGGGCGTCCTGCCAGCGGGTAAAATGATCCGTTAAGACCAAAATCCACTTGTTACCACGCTGGGTCTCAAGAAGGGGACCAACTAGATCTACTGCTAGTTTTTGCCAAGGCCGGCCGGCATACATGCGTTGTCGTGCGGGGTTGGGTCTGGTACCCCCATGTTTAGCACGCTGGCACATCTCGCAGCTATTGACCGCTCGCCGTACATCGGCTGTCATGCCGGGCCAGTACCAGGTGAGATTCAACCTCTTGAGTGTTCGTTGAATACCTTGGTGGGCCATGACGTGGGTCTCCCACACGACTTTTCCACGCAGACTGGGGGGGCACACGGCGCACCAGTGAGACCGGGTTTGGCCGGCATGGTGTATCTCCAGTACACCATCCGGGCGAATTTGCATGGAATGTCTCCTCTTCTCCAATTGGCGCAACTCATTGCTGCCGAGTTCAAGCTGTTGGGGGTCTACGGGGGTATTATTTTGGATAGCTTCATACACGACAGCTACGGGGTGACGGCCGGTCTTTTGAGCTTCCATCAGATCTGTATCAGGGGGTGGTGGACGTGGACGGGCAATGGCAACTACCCGGGGGTCTGAGGGAGGGGAGGGAGTAGACAAGGGCTGGGCAAGGGGGGTAGGGGAGGGGTTTGGGAAGGTCTGTATCACCTCGTCTTTGGTGGGGCCACCATCTCTACTCTCAATGTGAGTACACTGTTTACAATCAGAGGGGCAACGCCTACTCAGTCCGTCTGCGTTCCCGTGCAAATGTCCACTGCGGTGTTCTATGGTGAACTTAAACTCTGAGAGGGCTTCCAGCCATCTGGCTACTTGGCTTGAAGGTTCCTTTCGCTTGCAGAGCCACATGAGGGAGGTATGGTCGGTACGGACTCTAAAGGTTTGTCCGTAGAGATAGGGCTTGAAGTGTTTCACCGCCTTAACTACGGCTAACAACTCCTTGCGAGTGACACAGTAGTTTCGCTCTGGGGGGCTCAGCGTTTTACTGTAGTACGCTATCACCCGTTCTTCATTGTTCTGGATCTGGGACAGGACAGCGCCGACACCGTCGTCACTGGCGTCGGTGTCTAGGATATAGGGACTGTTGGCATCGGGGTAGCCTAGAATGGGGGCGGAGACCAGTCCTGCTTTGAGCAACACAAACGCTTCTGCCTGAGGTTGGGCCCACTCCCAGGGGGTATCTTTACAAGTGAGTCTGGTCAGGGGCTTGGCTACGGTAGAGAACCGTGGGAGGTACTGGCCGTAATAACCTACAGTTCCTAGGAACGCTTGTAGTTCTTTAAGACAAGTAGGGGGGGCCAATCACGTACTGCAGCAATCTTTTCTGGATCAGTGGAGACACCTCGCTCGCTAACAACGTGGCCTAGGTAGCGGACTTGAGATTGGAGCAGCTCACACTTGCTGTGTTTTAGTTTTAAACCAGCCGCTTGGAGACGCTGGAGCACTTCGGACAGTCGGTGGAGATGGGTGGGGAAATCGGGGCCTATGACGATGATGTCATTTAAGTACAGGAGGAGTGACTTCCAGTGAAGGCCGTGTAGCACCCTCTCCATGAGTCTCTGGAAAGTGGCGGGTGCGGAAGTTAATCCGAAGGGGAGGACTTTCCATTTATACAGGCCGGAACGGGTGGAGAAAGCGGATTTGTCGCTAGCATCCGCGTCCAGGGGGACCTGCCAGTATCCGCTCACTAGGTCTAGGGTGCTGAAGTAGCGGCTACCCGACAAAGCGTCCAGGCTCTCATCTATACGGGGCAGAGGGTAGGCGTCTTGTTGGGTCACTGCATTCAACCGTCTATAGTCTATGCAAAACCTCCACGATCCGTCTTTCTTTTTGACGAGTACCACGGGAGAACTCCAGGCACCGTTGCTGGGTTCGATCAACCCTCTCTCTAGCAGTTTGGACACCTGCTCCTTGGCTTCTCGCTTTTTGTGGGGTCCTAATCTGTGGGGGTGTTGTCTTATAGGCTGGGCTCCGGGCTTCAGGGGGATGCTATGTGCCACAAGGTCGGTACGACCCATGTCGTGATCTCCTCTACTGAACACCTCCTCGTAGGAGTGTAAGAGCTGGGCCAGTTGGAAAGCTTCACTGGGGGTGTGGCAGTTGTCCAGGGCTTGGGTATATAGTGCCTGCAAGTGCTCGGGGACGGGAGAGGGAAGGAAAGTGGGGGGAATACAAGTAGGGGGTTTCTCCGTCAATGGCAACTCTATGTCACTGGCCTGTACACCTGTATACCGGCCTATAGTCTTTCCCGCTTTCAAATGTAACAGCTGACTAGTGGGGTTAAGGCATCTAACGAGCAGGTGGTGTTTGGTATCAGGGGAGTTGAGACTGGCGGCGAGGGGCGGGGAGTCCGGGGTACCTTCTACTATACCGAGGGGGAGGTGTGAGGGGTTGGTAACTTTACAAAGTACTGTAGCCTCGGTATTCGGGGGGATGTGAGTGTCTCTTATGACTTGGACAGTGGTGGAGAGCATTCGTCCCTGTTGGTCAGTACATGGAAGTTCTTGGCCATCTATTTCAATGACCGAACGATCAAATTTCATGTGACACTGGTGGGCAGTAAGAAAGGGCATGCCTAAGATGGCGTCTTCGTTAATCTGTCCGACTACGAATGTAGCATCCGTCTTTATGTCTCGCAGTCGAAGGGGCAGATGTAGGGTACCAAAGAAGGGAATATGGGATCCGTCCGCCAAAATGCCGTGGGTGTCGCTCTCTTGAAGGGCATCCCGGGTGGTAGGAGACAGCCGGTTAAACAGGTGCTGTGATAGCAAATTGGTGGTACATCCGGTATCAATGAGTATAGACACCGGCTTGCCTTCAATTCGACCGGGCAAGAAATAACTTGCCTTGTAGGGGCGTTCTGGCGGGGAGTAAAGAACGTCAGTGGGTCTGACGGCTGATGGTCGGGGGGTAGGGGGTTGTCTCTCCCGAGGGCAGGAGGGGCGTATTTGGGTTGGGGGAGTAGGGGGGCTTTTGGGGTGAATCCCTCGGCTCAGAGATTGAGCTGGTTCAGACGGGTAATATAATTTGTGTCCATGACTAACGGGGTGTTGCTGACGAGACGGGCGGGGAAGGTCAGCACACAGGGGGGCCGGGGGTTGATATGCTTGGTTGTTATCCCAGACAGGCGGGGCAGACGGCTAGTAGTCTGTATCTTCCAGCTCTTGTAATGGCGCATACCGGTTGGCAGTAGGTAGCTGCCAGGACTCTGGGGTTGGCACAGGATACCGTCTCTCTGGACGGGGAGGGGGGACCTGAGTCACAGGGTTATGTCGCTCTAGCCTTTCTATTGCCTTTCTATAATTCCGAGGGGCCCGGGGGCAGTTACGAACCGGTCTCCCTACTGCGGGCGGCGCCCGTTTTTTGACGGTTGGTTAGGAAGGGGGGTAGGAGACGGCCAGGGTTTAGTAGGACAACTCCTCTGTAAGTGACCAATGGCGCCACACCCCCAACACTGAGGGGGGGGGGTAGGTGTGACGGGGGGGTAGGAGGGGTGGGGGACGGCTAGTTGGGGGGTTGGTTGCTGTTTCAGTCTCTGGAGTTCTTCCGACTGGAGCTTGATGGCGTCGGTGAGCAACTGCATGTTTTGCATCAGAACAGCAAGGATGTCTGGGGACGGGGTAGCTGTCTGGTGGACTTGACTGAGCAGGGGGCTGGTTGGGGTTCTGTCACTGGGTGGTTCTAACATGTCGTCTTCGTCCTCTACTACTCTGACTCGGGAAGGTTTGTCTTCAAATCCTGTCTTGATTTGGAGAAATTCACTGCCTGCTCTGACTGCTTCCTCAACAGTGTGGGGTTGCACGGCTAATAAATGTCGTTGAAGGTACGCATTGCCTATTGTGCTAGCGAAGGTTTCCAGTACCATTCGGTCAACTCTTCGGGGGGGCAGGTCATCATAAGCAACACGGACCAGTTTCTCAACTTCATTAGCGTGTTGTTGCAACGATGTTTTGGGGGGAACGACGCAGGGTAATCAACTGGGCTTGGGCCTCTTTGGGGGTAAGTCCAAACCGTGCACGTAGGGCAGCAAAGATACCTTCTACATGGGGAGGGCGGCCACACTCAAGGGCGTCGTCTCTCAGTGCCTCTCGTAAGTGTAGTAGGGCAGTAGCTTGGCCCCAATCATTTGCATCGGCTACTTCAGTAAATCGAGTGATGAAATATTCCACATCGGCCGTGCCATCATATTTGGGGGGTTTGAAGGGGGTTGGGTTGTGTCTTTGGGGGGGTTGTACCAATCTTTGCAGGGCATCTGTCAACTCATCCAAGGCTACCGTTGGTTGAACTACAACGGGATTTCGGCCAGCGCTTCTTGCTCTCTGAGTGGCCATTGTTAATTGGCGAGTTAGGGGGTATAAAACGATTGCTTGTAACAGAAATCAGTATTCCGTGGATCCCGAATCGGGGTAGCTTCGGGGTTGGGTGGATCCCGAATCGGGGTAGCTTCGGGGTAGAGGGGGAATGGCAGTATACAGGGTCAAGGTAACTTTGGGGTAAGGGGGAAGGGGAGTGATACAGGGTTTGGTATAACTTCGGGGTAGGGGGAAGGGGAGTGACACAGGGTTTGGTATAACTTCGGGGTAGGGGGAAGGGGAGCGACACAGGGTCTGTATAACTTCGGGGTGAGGGGAAGATGGCGGTAAGCAGGGTGAACAGGCTTGGTGTAGTTCCTAGCTATTTTTTCTGCTTCATTTTCTTTCTTCTTTCTCTCTCTTATCTTCTCACCTTTTCTATCTATATCTTCTTACTTCTTACCTTCTCTGTATCCGTTGTCCTTGTTCTTCAGAAGTCCCACCGCTGCCACCAATGTAATAGATTTGCCTCTTCTATTAGCTACACAACGGATTCTCTAACTCTCTCTTCCGCTCCTTTCTCTCTCTCTCTAACGACGTTAACATTCACGAGTCCTCGACTCAAACGTAGTAGAAATGTGTTTGTCAGAATAGAGACTTTATTATGTTCACAAGCAAAAGGGTACTTATACAATAATCACTCTACAACAACTGCCTGCCCAAGGCACAGCAGCTCTATTTATAGAGAAAAAGGTACAACTTCGTTACCTTATTAGGCACAACAAATTATAATACAGAGTACAAGGCAATTGCCAATGGTAACATATCATACATAATCATAACAATAAATAGTCCAATCATGTAGCAAGCACATGGTATTTTGCCCTGGGCCTTATTGCAGCTCTTTTTGGTAGCTGGTAACCTTCCAGTCCTCATAAGGGTAGACCGTATCCTATCCTGTGATCCTGGGAGAAGGAACGCTCCGATTTGGATTCTGATTCCTGCATCGCGTTCAGGAGACCTCAGGCTATCTGAATCAACATGGTTGGATCCCGGGTCGGGGTCGGGGTAGGTTCGGGGTAGGTTCGGGGTCAGTTCGGGGTAGCTAATTTTACTATATATAGGGGGATAGGGTTTGGGGACAATAGATAGCCATTTTTCAGGGGATTCGGAGAATCTCCGAGGGGGGGGGGTTAAGTTCTGGGGGGATAACGACTTATGACAAAGGTCACCAGGGGTGTAAGGGGGGGGGGGGGGGTCTGGGGGGGGGGGTTAACACTACCTATCACGTAAATCTCCCACATTATTATGCAAACCTTGAGTTCTGGGCATGACTTATTTTTTGACCAACCAATTGATAGTCAAAGGTTTTAGTAAACAGTAAAGGGCAATAAGCAAGCGTTGCCAGGACTCCACATAGTCCTACAGTCGTGTGTAGCTTTGTGACAGTTTTCCTTGACAGCAGTATTGATTTGTTTCTAGATTTGTCTACCTAGTCTGCCAGTTTCTGGCAGTTTAGCTATGTTAATAATTGATTCCTGTTGGCTAATTTGAGGAGTAAAATTTCCAGCTCGGAACACCCACTTATCATACTCCTGCCTGAAGACCAGTCTTAGCCGAACAACATCTAGGGCCCACATCTAAACCATTTCCATTACCATATGCTGAGACATCACCAGAGACCAGGACTGCTAGAGAAGGAAAAGCAGCAGCTATTACTGGCTAGGAGAGCATTGAACCCAACCATTACTTTTGGGCGTCGGCTTTCTCAATTTATTATACTACAATCTTAGTGGTTAGTAGTTAGTAGTTCTATCTAATTTATCAAGTGTCTTCATTGTATCACTATTGTTTGTGATTGGAGTGGTTTTGTAACTAGGCCAAACACTTTCTGTCACTTCCTGTTGAAGCCACTCCTCATTCTGCAATAGAATAAATGTATACTACCCAAAAACATTGATTCAAAGCTTTGTATTAATCAAAGCTTTGAAGTACAGTTTATTCTCTGCAAAAAGTTGAATACCATCCCAGTACAGGGTCCTTTCTAGGGAGAGACTTATTTTCGTTTGTTAAGCTATTGAAAAGCAGACTGTCTTGTTGTGCTGGCAGACAGGAGTTTGCTCGGAGACAAACTGCTCAGTGGATAAGTAGCAGACCATGAAGTCTACTACTTGAGGGCATCAGTGAGTATGGTTCTCAGGCTGTGTGAGATACATTACGTAGCAGTTACAGTACTATGGACCTTTCACTCATTGTACAAGCCAGAAACTAGACATCTGTGAACTGTTGTCAAGCTTTTACTTCAGCTGCAACACCAAACCCTTGTGTAAAATAATCCTCGTAGCAAGATGACCAGCCTCGTAACAGTTTTACATGCCCAATTACTACCCTTGCTGGCCCTGTATCCCCAGCTTATCCTGATACTGGCATCCTAGCTTCTGATACTACCCTAGCAATCAAGGGATACTCAACCTGCATTTTTCATGTTGGCCGTGCCTACACCAATATCAAGACTGTATTGCTTGCATGGGCCATTTTCCATCAATAATTACCGCAGAATTCTGAATTACAAGCCAACAATTGTTGTCATGAAAACTCTTTAGCCACTGATACTGCTAATACAGCTCCATTCTTTGGCTGACAAACAGATCTGGAGAATTTCAGTTGGTTCAACTTCATCTAGTCACAACAAATGTCAAATCAATAAGCTGGCATTACTGGCAGTACAATCCATGCAAATCCAAAATTGAACACCATGAGCTGGCAAGTTGTGGTATAACCACCTGCCGATGATTCATTAAGTTATTTGAACCTTCCTCAGTCTCAGGGGACTTGTACTTTGGTATGTTTTATATAAAAATTTGTTCAATTTTCTGAAGCCAAGGATTAGCCGTAGCAGACAGTTATGCTTCATTTGAGAGAGCCATTACGTGGTAAGTTACTAGGGTGTGGAGAGCCTCCACATTTAAAAAGTTTTTTTACCACTCTGCACGCGAGGTTTAGTTTAACCTTGAGAGACGCCATATTTAAATTCACTAACCTTGGCAGATATTGCAAAACCACCTTAAAGGAATGAGCCAATGAGGTTTAGCATATGAGTAATGTTGAATAAAGGGACGTTCTTGCCCGACCTATGCAATGTACAATGCTGAGTACTTCTAGTATTACTATAATCAATGTGTACCTAAAGCAACATTTCCCGGCAGACTTTGTTTATGCATTATACACAAGCGATTAGTATCTGCAAAAAGGATTCCCATAATGAGCAATCCCTAAACGACGACAAAGAGAGAGGAGAACAAAGTGGAGTTGTTTAGCCACTAAAAGTCCATCTACCCCAATACCCCAACTCCCCAATGCTGCATGTCCAGAAACTACCCTCACATACTGCCAAAGACCCGTCGCAATGTCTGCTGAGTTATTACAGACCCTAGCAGAGCAAATGCTTCTGTTGAAAAAGGATAGGATGTCTTCCCAGGTTTGTTTCGGAAGACATATCCACACAATGATGGAGAAGGGAAATTCTCAATGAAACAACATGCCATCAGAACCCCTCGCCCAACCAAGCAGATGTAAAATGTTTGAATCTCTCAATAGAGCTTGTAGTTTTTAGCTGTAATTTGGCAAGACGTCTACCAACTATAAAAGCGAATCCAAACCTGCTCAGGCAAAGCATAGCTCCCTTTAAGGTAAAACTGGTAAATACCGATTGTCTCGGACTAAAGTTCCGATACCAGGCACACCTACTCCTCTCTGGAGAAAATAAGGGCCGTAGCCTGTCAATATTAAAATACACCAGGTGTACGATTGACCTACCATTGAATTACACTTTTCAAGGAGAATGGGATATATCATACAACACAATGAGTTGCATGGCTTGAACACAAATGGGTTTATTCGCAGACATTTCCATGGTAGAGCTACAGTAACATTACAATTCCATGGTGTACATCAAAAATTATGTGGTTTTTTGTTGTCAGTGAGATGAACAAAGAGATAATAGATGGAAGATTATTTTTAACTGCCCTTGAGTGCACTTTGATTTTTAGTGACTTTACTGTCATCATCGATGGCTATAAGCAGCCATGTAGGGATAAAAATGGAACGCTGGTGGAGCGCAAAAACCCAAGAAATGATTTTGAATCTTGAATTCATTTAAAATCCGGTTTTAAGGATCAGTTTTCAAGAAACTATTTTCAGGGCAAAATAGTTTTTAAAAAAACAACTCCGAACGCTGGCGACAAGTTAAAAACACAATCCCAACAACTTTTTAGTCAATTAGGGTAAAAATTCAGCTTACAAAAAGGATAATGCATCAGTTACCCTTGCACAGCTGTTGGCTACACTCCTCGCAAGAGAGAAGTTTCTTCTCAGTCTATGGAAAAGGAAACACCTTCTCAGCAACGGGAACCACTAGCATACCTGTCAATGGACAGAATTTTTCGTGTACAAGAAAGTGAACTGCAAATTCGCTAGGAAGCAGTGATAGGAAAACTCAGGAACACCGGTGAACTGGCCATAGCTCTCAGACAAATAGCAGCAGAACAATTGTGCCAAATTTTGCAACGATCATAAAAAGATCTAGCAGATCAGCATCCCCCCCAAGAAAATCGATAGAAGACCCCTGAAAATAGCCCTAGTGTACCCAGTCGACGTTAACTTCCTCTGATCTCAGGAAGTATAAGGAGTCAAGAGTGTGTGGAGTCTCCCGGCAAAGAACACCGACTCAGTCTACTAAGAGAGAGCTAAAAAGTAACATACTGCTGGGGTACTTCTTTATCAGCAAACATCTGCTACCTTCATATTTATGACAATACACACGAAAGTTTGTTACTGGAAGCTAGTTTTGCTGAGTGCATACTATCAGAAAAAATAAAGGAAAAGGCGTCGTAGGTCATTTCAACTGAAGAACCCGTTCAACCCCGCTCTTCCCCAAATCGAGAAAATTTGTATTTATGTTGGTGAGCTTATCTCTGAAGTATACATAAAGCACAGCCAAGCAAACATAACAAAATGTGCCGGAAGTGCAAAAATGTTGGGTGTTAATTAGAAGCTGAAGAAATAATCCACAACTCCATTCACTAAACATTGACTAAAACTTTATGTGAAAACAGTTAAAACTGTTTCATTTATGCTACTTCTAAAAATAAAACTGGTTAGAGAATTATCTGATATCAAATGATTGTAAATAAATATCATAGAAACAAACCAGAGGCCTGAATCAAACATAAACTTACACCTGCGATTGTCCACTGAAGAGGAGGTATAGTATATTTTTTGTCCCACAAGTTTTCTTACTGCTGAGAGTTGGTAAAAGTGAGTGTAGGTTATCCACCAAACAACTTCCTTTAGCTTTTTTGTTTGGATGTTTCTCTCACTATTTAGCAAAATAATCACTGCAGTAAAAGACACGAGTCCAATAATTTACTTCTTAATGCCATTTTTTTTAATAAACTACGGTGAAATAAAAATATTGTACGCAACTAGTCAGATGCGTTTAAAAATTATTAGTCTGTGGCAGTGAAAAAAATTGAGACCTTGACCATTTATGCAATTATTTAGAGACCTAGCTCTTGTTTTATATTGATATAAGCTAACTTTTTATCCCTTCAGATATGCACAAATGTGTCGCTGATACTCGATTGTACAAAATAAATATTCCACTCAATGGAGTTATAGAAGATGGAGTAGAATATCAAGTTATTTGTGGACCCAAAAGCACCCCAGTTCCTTCTTTGGGTAGTAAAGCCGTCTGGAAATGCAAAAACGGAAAATGGGAGGAGACAGCAGCATGTAAAAGTATTTGCTACATCTTTAGTGTATGGCCTCATGGTGGACCGAATGATTATTTTAGTGAGACGGAATGAAAAAAAAAATGAAGTACTGCATCTTTCCAAGCTTGAATGAGATTCAAATTTTATGCTATAAACAGCAAATTTCATACATTATGATTTGATTGTACATTTTTTTGCATTGTAGGGAATGAAGTAGCAATTGAGGCTTCTATTGTCGGAATTTTGGTGGTTGCATTCACAATAACATTGGGTAGCTTTTTGGTACTGATAAGGTAATGTTAAGCCTTCAATTTTCTGTGTGCAATAATTTCATGAACTTATTTTTAAAATATGGTAAAGAATGGATCGTGGTATGGTATTTTTGGAGGTCAGCTCACCTCTAGTGGAAAGCAAGCAAATACAATTCTGGAGAAGCTTTTGGATGCTCATAACCTCAGTATTTTTCTTTTCAAATTATATAATGTACTCTGTATCTCATTTTACCTTGATTCACCTGCTGTGAAGACTCATTATTTTATATTTTAAATTTTTTTTCTGCCCGAGTTAATTGTCCATCTAAAAATTTCTCAAAGTTGGGAGTGTTTTTTCACTAAATGTTTAAAACTATGTTTTATTGTTGTGTTGTTTACAATTTGGGAAGTGGAACTGTATTACTCCGAGTAAAGTTGACTGTACATAACGTTTATGAAGTAGTGAAGTATCAAACTGTGTAATTCACCAAAAAGTACTTACTTAGTTTCTTCCAACGACGTCTATGCACATTTAGCACTTGGTTTTAGAGCACACCTATCCTTAGTGATTCTGCTTCAACAAAATACAATGACGAAGTCAAATTCCACTGTCTACTATAAACCCAACAATAACTTCCCAGTGGACACTCCCAGTGTGTAGATCTTCTTCTGACTTCTGACAAGACCAACCTCATCAGAACTTCATCAGTTCTGACCGTCGACTCCCGCAGAGTCAATTCCGCTCGTGGTCAACTGCAACACCAACTTTAACTACTGCTATGGATTTTTTGGCTAAAGTGATCCATACAGTAGTTTAGGGGTAAAAACTTCACACAACATATTTCTCTTGAGCAATATAATGATTTCAACCAAATATCCAAATGATTTCTTATTGCATTCGGCGTTACTGCTCCTTTTATTGGAGGTGAAGACAAGCACTGACCTGCATATCCGGGGTGAGCCAACCACATGAGACAAAAGAGTAAGAAACAGTAACAGCACTTAATTCTGTACAGGATTTCAGGATAAGGTTGTAGTAGCATTCACCTGTACCCGACCTCAGAATCTTGATTTCTTCATGACTTTGCTTGACCAGTTCTAACAAGACCTTCCCGGAATATTCAGACAGTTTACAGCTGTCGTCAGGTTACCTGGAAAGTCGATTGTCTAAAGTATTATTATTAGGTCGTACCAAGCAATTGCAGGGCAGGATTCCTACCAACTTGGTAATCATGAAGAAATGCAGTGGCTCATGCCATAGGGCTCCTACTACAGTTCACTGACAACCGCCATTCACAGCGCACAGCTCGTGAAACAGCAAAGCAACACCTTTCTCCTAGAGATAATGCAGGGTTGGCAAAACTTGTAGACAGCAACATAGATATCGGTAATGACTTCACTACTAGTGAGCCCTCAGCTCAGGCAAACTAAGCATAGTTTTATGCACATAATAGAATACATTTGTTGTCCACATATATCAAGCTCTATCGAGGAAATCGCCTAGAGAAGTCCACAGCGGTAGCAGTAAGTGAAAAGTGGCCAAATACATATTAAAAACAGCCTTCTCTAGGATGATGACAGGAAGTGTATTGCATCATGTTATTCCAGCCAATAAAACATAACAGGAAGTGCTGCAACTCATCAAATGACAATACATACAAAATCGCACAATGTTACAAGGATATGGCGCCTAGTGGCGAGAAATTAAACTATGCAACCAAGTCCTCAGTCTAATTAGCCCTACGATCCAAGTAGACGGTAAGTGGAGGTAGCTCGGTCTTTTAAAAGTCCTTGGGAGTTGATACAGATCTTCTAAGAACTCCGGCTAGGGCGGCCATCGTATCGCTGACCCAGTATGCCATTGCAGGGTCGGTAAAGGTTACTGCGGGGTCAGTAAAAGTTACTACAGGGTCGGTAAGGGAAGCTGCAGGGTTAAGGCGAATCATCTGCTTCAAAGCGATGGTTACTGGATACATCACTTGGGGAGGCCTGTCTGACTAGTTAATAGTGTCAGAGTCACCGCTGGGTTAGGGTATAGGTATGTACAAAGCATGTGCGCTGCCAAAATCCACCACAGAACTAAGTTAGAGCTCTGTACTCTTTGATAGAGGTAAACACCTGGTTGAGATTTTCTCCCACTGTGATTTACAAAGAGCTTCAATTAGCATCTATAAAAAATGTGTTATGTAATACTTGTTGTAACATAACTTGTCAGTTTTGGCCACTGGCAAAAAGAGAGCAGCTCAAATACACAATATACGAAAAAGCATAGAAACAAACAGAGGCCTCTGAGATTGCAGCTTCGTTACATGAGTTGTTTTCGTGCTATATATAAATGCATAAAGTTGAATAGCATTGACAGTTAACTTCTGTTGTTTTTGAATGCCCAAGTAGGGGGCAAGTAGTTTCTACTACAATCCAACGTAAACAAAAGCTACTAACCATTCATCAGCACACATTTTAGCAGCGCTCTTCATAGTTTCCAGCTAAACAGGGTAGAAGGGATGTAGGTACTCCTTCTAAGGCAGGCCAATTTTCTCAGTTCCATTTTCTATGTTTGTCAATATTACTCCCTTTGTCATATAGGTAGGTCTGTAGATTCTCGGGCTTCAGGTCTAATTTTCTGGGGTTCTCTGACTACTTAGGTCAAGACTCCGGCCCGGAATAGTAATTGCATAAGCTATAAAGCTGGTCCTAGGTGAAGTATTAGGATTGTATAGCACTCCATACAAAGCCCGAATAGGGTTTATGTGCTTAAAAGGGTGTATACTGGGTCTATCACAAAATCATGTTTAAGGATTTTTAATCGCATAAGCAGGGAAACACAGCTCAGTATCGGGTAGGGCATTGTTCGGTGATGCTCCAAATTTCCCACAACAAGTCACTGGTTTCCCAAATGCATTTTTAACCAACAACAACTTATTACATAAACCTTATCTGTTCTGTAGCTTTTAACACCTTGTTGTTGGAGATGTGACTCCAAAAAACAACTATACCAAAGTTAATTTTAATGTATGAGATCGTGTCACAATATGCTTTAATAGAGCGAAGTACACTATGGCATGCGAGAGGAGAGAGACTGAAGAAGAATCATCTGATGCAAAAATTATACCTAAAACAGATCCATCACAAAAACCTGGCAGATTCACTGAATGCGAACCTCCAAGGACTCTAAGCAGATCTTATATGAGATCGGTTGTGAGGTGAGTTTTCTGCTTAGATGTTTTGTCTCAAACTTATTTTGACCAAAAAACCGTAGTAAGATGGATGATTTTTACTTCAAGCACAGAGAAGCCACAATATCTTATTGCAAAACATGTTCCTCTCTTACGTTTTTCAGGTATAGTCATCAAGCATCTTGAGGCTTGCTCACTAGCAACTTTCATTCATTTGAACAGAAAATACGAAAATTTTACACACTCACCATTTTATTCTCTTAGTAGTTTTTTCCTTAAGTAATTGTAGGATGCATTGGGACAGCAGTTCAAACTTGAAAATGTTGCTTCATAGACCAATTCCATCAGATTCTATCCAAATCATTTGTATGCATTATAAGAGGGTGATTGGAGCGTGGGCTAAATGAGAGCTGGCTCAACACCACAACATATGAAGTGAGTGAATCATTAGGGTAGCAGGATACCAACAAAATAAAAAGAGTGCGCCAGTAAGCAAGTGACAACCGGAAAAGTCACATAGTGCTATGTTGCTCATGAAATCACGTCTCAGCAGTGACACTGCCACTAGTACCAGATGAACTTTTAGTGCTGCAACAGCTACAATAAGATTAGTCGTGACCTTTCCGTCGAACAACATTAAAAAAATAAAAGGTGTTCGTCATTCAATATGTCGCTTATGCAACGGATCATTAGTTCGGAACAATATAAATATTCAGTAAAATGCTGTAGTTTACCGAAAATACCATAAAGAAGATGACTCCCAATTTTCAAAATAATGAAGAAAGTAATAAAATTTGAACTGCTACAAACTGGAATAGTTTGTCACGCCGCCTTTCAAATCAGCAAATTTTGGACGCTTGGAATAACTTTGGATTATTTTTCAAGTATATAAAACCGGTCTATGAAAAATAAAAGATCAACTCGCTTGTTACCATTTATTTAGTGTTCAGTTTGATTTGCGACCTAAAACATTATAAATAAATACTCGTCGATTATTTTTTTTTTTCAGTGAGCTACTTTCTGTTGACCAACAAGTCCCAGACAAATTGATTATTTATTGATTGAATTTATTGCCGGTCTGATTATTTTTATTGCAATGTGTTCGGCAAACAGAGGTAGCGAATACTCCTATTGGCTCTGGTGAAGAAAAAACCAAAGGAACTATTCTAGACCAGCAGGGAGTAAGATTAGAACAGCTAGCAGAGCAAACAGTTGATCACCAATTTCTGATAAGTTAATGTGGCCAGTTTTACTTCAGCTGGTGGGAAAAAAGAAAAGAAAGATAAACCGATAGGAAAATAGTGAGAGATATGAATATGGAGAAATGAGACGAGGGGAAGGGGCAATGCTACTGCAGGTTATCATATCCATAACACAAGTAGAGCAAATTTCAGACCAAATGAACAAATTGGGAAAGTAGCTGGCTCAAAGTGGCTACTTGTGTTTCCCAGCTATGGTGATGAAAATGCATAGTTGACCATTAATGAATAGGGAAGGCACATATGCGACCTTGCTTTACAATGTCAGAATGTTCAGTAAGTGTTATGGACAACTAAATGTCCTGTCTGATGCTTTCTATGTAATGGTGTACAATAGAAACTTGGCCACAAATGGTGAACAAGTAAAAAACTAAATAGCTGACTCGCAACTAGTCAGCTGATACAATTGGATAAATGATTGCTTTTTGAGGGGGAAAGTCATGAATGCTAGCAACATTCGTGCTGGGAAGAAATTTGGTTTTTACTGATCACCACTAGAGGTTGAGCATTGCCTGTAGGTCCATACTGCTGCCTATCACACAATGTCTCACAATGTTATAAATTACGAAGAACATATGCAACCCAACTTTGCAATGCCAGTATGTTTGGTACGCTTTCATAAAGAACTAATTATTTGACCTGATTTATTCAGTAAAATAATATGCAAGGTTTTCATAAAGGCAGCAAGATGCGGGGCACCGAACAGAAAAATTGTCCGTGGCAGACCAGACGGCAAAAGTTGAGTGCTCATACCATTCTTAATTATACCAACAAGTTTATTGTGATTGTCACTTGAGTGATCGGGCACTGGTGACAAGCAAGTTACAAACTAAAATGCTGCAGAAGTCAAGGCACCTGGTATGCAACATTTGACACAAGAACCATATTACACCCACCCCTTATTGAGCACAGACAGGAGTAGTATAATAGTAGAAAGATCTCAAAAACTAAATGTGAAACTTGGGGATGTGAGGAATGTGGGAAGAATAATGGAAAATTGACAAATGTGAATGTAATATATGTACTATTTTTTCCACATCATGAAAAATTGGCGATACTGCTGGCGATAAAGGAGAAATTCCAGTTGGGAACAGCATTGGCAACAAATTTGTCGCGAGACTTGTCGACAAAAATTCTTCGCTCTCTGAAAGCGAAAAATTGGCATTAAGCAGAATTCCAGATGTTTATTGCTATTGGAAACGCTAATGTCGACAAAGGCAATAAAACCAGACATGCATAATGAAACAGAAGCCGCAAATTATCCATTCTAACCGCATAGCATCGTTAGCTAGTGTGTGTTTATATTTAACTAACGAGGATCGTTTGTGGTTTATTACACAGCTATTTATGAAACAATGCAAATGATTTGAAACGAATGAATCTTAGCTGCTGGTAATTAATTATTGCAGTGGCGAAAAACAAATGGTAGCATTTTTTTAGCAAAAATTCACTTGGTTCTTTATCATTATTATTTATTTATTACTAACTAATAATAATAAATGATATAATTTATTGAATCATAGCCAGTGTGCTACTAAAATTCTTTGTCACCACACAGCTTCCTTAGCTAGCCAACAACTCAGTGATATTGTAATAGATTTCAACATAGGTGGCCTCTCTCATTGATGCTATGCTAGCCAGTACGCAGTGTGTAAACACGCATCAGCTATACGCACAAGAACTAGACTCAGCCACGCCTAATTGCCCTTAGTACAGAGATGCATGCGTGCCTGCCGCAGTGATAGATGAGCAAAGAACTCAAGCAGGGGATTTCCGCCTTACTAAAGATATGGACTGGCGCGTTATTGTTACTGCCTATTGATGTATATATGTTTGCATTGCGCCTGTTTGTCTGCTATTTTTGTATGACCTATATTATTGTTATAGACCAATTATCTTGTACTATTTTTGAACTGTTCATTTGCATATCTAACTGCATAACCTTGGCAACATGTGGCCCAGTGGGCAGATTGGATTGTGCGCTTACAAATAGAAGTTCTCTGAGTAAGCTTTTGTCCCTTGAAGCAATAAAGTGTTAGTTATTGTAACCCGGTGTGTTCAGTTGGCAGGTAGCCAAATAGTATTAGTATACTTGCACACGGCACAACACGGAGTTTATTGACTCATAGCTCATCTATACATAGAGCCACTACTAGCAAACAAGTACCTCATATTAGCAATTATTGTTACATTGCTAAACAAGTGCACTTCTTTAGTAGCTGTTAGGTGAAGGTGCGACAAAATCCTTTACAATATTTTATTCATATATTTCAGAATATAAGAAAATAATAATAAAAACAGCCTGCAACGCTAGTCAGCTAAATTGTACTCAGCAGCACATTGACTGCAACTGCCTCTGTCGGCGTGGCTTAACCAACGGAGATCAACTTTGAGTTGTGGAAATATATGCCCTCGTCGCCAATTATTTGTGGTAGCAAATCACAGAAGTTTGGCGATATTTTGTTATGATGTGGAAACATAGTAATGATGTGTTGATCTTACAGATCTTTTGAAATGTGAATATTTAATTGAGTGATTTTTTGTATGTGATGGAACTGTTGTGTGAGCTAGTTTTGTAAATATTTTTTAGGAGACTAAAAAGTGATATGTGAAAAATTTTGTGAGAATGGTTTTTATATTAGTTTTGTAACTATGTGAAATAATGTCATTTTTGTAATAGATTTGTTCGTGAAACCTCGTCAAAATTTATGTGTTTTGAGTTGACGTTGTGTATGTTTTGCTAGTTCCAGCTTGACCTTATTTTGTTGCGTGATTTTACAATTGTCTTGGGTTTTTTACATCAGTTTTAATGATGATTTTCATTCCGGTTGATACATCTTGTTTGAATACTGGTTTGAGCACTAGGTTAGTGATCAGAGCTAACTAGCACTTTGATGTTTGTTGATAAGTTATTTTGGTATACCTAAAGCAACTATGTTGGCTGAATGTTTCATTATTAGAATAAGTATGCAATCTCTGGCCAGAAAAAAGCCTTACAAGTAATATGATAGGAGAAGATCTGCATCATGGTGTCTATGGCCAATTAAATTATCCTAGTTCCAAAGTGCCTTTGTGAGCACCAGTTGCCTCAGAACCGTTTTTGGTTACTTTTTGTGTGAACAACGTATTCATTATGGCAGTTGCTAACATTTGTAACATTCTATATAATTATGACTATAATCTAATTATTCATTGTGCTGAGGTTCTTTTATTGTTGTTTTGTCAAGCTTTTGATTTTTGGCTTGACTAGTGTATGAAATCAAGTGTTGTATTATTATAATGCTATTGAAAGTATTAATTAGTACTGAATTGTGAAGGTCGTTACATTTTGTTTGAATGTTACTTTGAGCAAGACGTTGATAGAAACTTATTATGGTAAGTATACAATTTTGACAGAAAACTAAAAGCTTTATTCACCAAACTAAGTAGGAAAATTGTTAGTTCAAGAGAAGTTCTGTTAATAAAATCATAAATAAAAAGACTCAAAGTAATATGCCAGACTAATGATTGAAGTAGACAGCCTGTTACAGTCCTATTTTTCATTTTTTTTTGTAGAAATCAGCATCTTGTGCGGATTAATGCAAGGAGTATTTGCTGCTTTACGGACAAAATTTGGCTTAACCCCCTTTGAATCAAGGTACAAACTTACTGGCCTCCGCAGGATGTATAAGACTACGCTGCAGGAGCATGCCACCGAAGTAGAATGACCGGTGCAGGTCGCTTATGCGGACCTCCCCCAGAGATCGTTGTAGCGAATGATAGTATATATCTTCTGCTCTACATTAGGCAACCCCTACTTGCAGAGACACCTCCTGGCGATACAACCAGTGGAGATTTCAGACGCAGTGAGAGCAGGAAATGAATACCTGCAGATCAGGACAGGCCCTGAGGAGAGGTCTACTCACGTGCGCATGGTAGACGATGAATCTACAGATGAGGAGAAGTATGCAGACGATAAGCCAAACACACCGCATACTTCGGTGAAGAATGTCCATCTTGGACCACCAGACAAGAAGGATCCTCTGACGGCGGTCATGGAGGCATTGTTTGACCCCACAAAAGAAATTGAGTCATTGAAACCAGGAGCTACCCCTTCACCTCAGCCTCCTCCACCACTGCCTGATCAACCACCACTCCAGTGCTGGGACTGTGGAGAGTTGGGACACATGCAAAAGCAGTGTCCAAAGAGGCCCTGGAGCACCAGACCACAACGGATGCCTGCACAGGCGGGAAACGGCTGTCGCCCGCAGTAGAGCTACCGGCATCTACCTGCGATTGGGCGAGCCGTAACACCCCCAAGCGGAACCAGTAGACACAACATCCCTACACGAGCCAGCCCCCTGCTAAGATGCAAGCGGCGGACACCACCTGCTCCCCCCTGTACGCCCGTACAAGGCAAGCTATTTCCTCACTGGAAAAATGGATGGACGAGTTGTGTCGCTACTTGTAGACACCGGGTGCACTACAAACCTGTTATCTCGGCATGTCTATCAAAGGCTACCCCTGAGTGTGAGGAACACACTGCAGAACAGTGAGTCACACGGATTGATGGCCGATGGGTCAAAGATTGCATTCTACGGCACGGTGAAGGTGTCCGTACAGATCTGTGGGCTACAGAGCAATGTCAGCTTCGTGATAAGTGACATAAACGAGGACGCCATCATAGGGATGCCGTTCCTCACCACTCATGAGTGTTTACTCAGATTTCAAGACTCCGACATTACCATAGACGGACACAATGTACCATGCACGGACAAGCATGGGAAGCTGCTAAAAGATAGCGTCATGTGGATAGACGCAGCACAAAATGATGTTATGCCACTTGGTGGTTGGGATAGATTCTCCCCAACAGCACCTACAAAAAGTGAGCAAGCAGTCTGCAGGACCTCCCAAACGATGAAGAGCGGAAAGGATAGCCTGCACAGAAAATTTGAGCGTGAAGGGATGAAAACTGAGGTCACCAGAGGAAAGAGCGCAAAATTTACCTCTGTGCCCCTGTTGGCTACGCCCCTAGACAAGCAGGAAGGTCACCAAAAGAAAGCACAGGAGGAGTTACCTAATAACCACCCACAGGCAGTGAAAGTGAGTGGGAGGAACTGTTGGTTGCCAGCATCGAAGACAGTGGCTAAAACCACTCATGATGCAATAGCCGGGAAATCCGGGGAAGGCGCCAAAACAGCTATATCCGCCAAAGAAATTGCACCAAGGTGGTCGTATGTGGTTTCCAAAGGATTGCCAGAAGCTGTTCTACCAGATATGGCAAGGCTCCAGCTGAATTGCCCCCGTGATAGCTACCAGGGACCACTAAAGTTTACCCCTAATAACCCTGCTCGGCCACCTCCTGCAGGCACAGACAGGATGAGTCATGATTTTGAGAGCAGAGTTGATCAGAAGAAAGTGATCATTCCTTTGCAAGAAAGTGACCACTACACTACTGCTTCTTCACCTGAGAAGAATATCGTGCGAAAGATAGCAACAATGGCTACCCCTCACTGCTTAGAACTAACGGAGGAAGATGACGAGCTGGTATTAGAAGATGGTTTAGCTGCCTATCACCCCCCAGGATTACAAGAGGACGCCTTATTAGCTATGCCTACAGATGAGCTGATAAAGAAACAGAAATATATACCTCCCCAGCCAACCCTTGCTGCTGCTGTAGACACAGAGTTGGTATCAAGAGATGAAGAGGGTGAGTTATTTAACTCTCAAATGTCTGCGTGGGTGTGCAAGCGCAGAACATTGACTGACCCTTTAGCTTTGCGAAGTGGCAGCCCCCCCAGATTTCACTCTCGAACCACAGGGCTTCTACCACTTAGAAATAGTAGAAACAACCCTGCGCTGACCTTGAAGACGGCGAAACCCCTCGTTCGGGCAGCAGTTTCAGAAAAATGCTGTAAAAGGTTAGTGACAAGTAGGGATAACTCCTTGCCGGCCCGGCAGTCAACCCTGCTGGCCCGGGGGACATTTCTGCCGGCCCAGGGTCACTGTGACCCAGCCCGGAGGGCTTTGCAAGAGTCCAGGAGAAAGGCCAGAGATGGCGAAGGTGGCAAAAGTCCTTCGCGGCCACTCCAAAGCCAAATGATTGAATATTTCTCGCAGAAGAGAGGTATCCCTACCCTATAGTCATCTAGAGGAGGTAGTCAACAGTCTGTGCTCCTTACCCCAGCCCGGGGTGAGGGAAAAGTTGCTAATCACAGACAGGGAGACGAGGAAACAAGTCGAAAACGCCGGCACTCTTCACAGGAAGGTGTAATCCCTTCATCTCCCCCAGCTGACGACCTTCCAGTGCCTAAACCGGCTGGCGATCAGTCACCAAGCCTGACCCCCTCCTTCCACTGCCATGTATCAATGCCAACACCAAATGAGTGTTTGACTCCTGACAAGGACATTGTTGATGTTGCAGGTGCTGAGTCCCACTCTGTGGTGGACGTGAAGCCGAAACTTGAGGTGCGGTTGATACAGATTACACCGCCCTAGGTGAAGGAGGAGGAGGATGTTCCTGAGCGGCTGATGCTAGAGGACAAGCCCTGCACCACCTGTACCAAAGGAAAGATAAACCCTACCAGGTGGCGGATGCTACGCTGGGTAGCGGCCCCTACAGAGACGAGAATAGAGAACCAAATGCAAACGGCGACAGACTCCGTATGCCCTAAATGTTGTTATGAGGTCAAAAACAAAAAGCAGTTGAGAATCCACGTACCTGAACACTACATTCAGCACTACTGTCGGTGCAGCTACCACAGTGAAAGTCGAGACTCCGTATATTCGCATCAGGTGAAATACGATGCGCCTGGTGATCAGATGCACCTTGACAAGACTGGTGTGATCTACACGGTCGATAGGCCAAGCTTTGACCGCTTTTGCCAGTTTGTTCAGTGGACGGAGCCTCCTAAGTTCAGGAAGTGTAGACCTACTCAGGTCGACGTAAAGAAGGCGGCAGCCACACTATCCTGCAAGCGGGAGGCATCCCCTGCCAACTCAATGACCAAGAAGAAGAGAAAGGTGTCGGGACCGGAGGCTAGTACTGCCCTTCGGGCATACCGGGTTCCGAAGAAGGAGGTGTGCCCCAGCTCGGCGCCACCACCCCCTGAGCAGACCGAGTCGCTCGATAACTCAGAAGGAGCTAGTCGGCCAGTAGTGCCAAGACCCTCCTTGCAAATACTGAAAAACAGTAACCACATCCTTACCCTACGCGGCTCACTGCAAGAACTGAGGCGTTTAATAATCAGACAGCAGCTATCCGAGGAAGATCGGGCTCTCGCCAAAGCCGAAGCCCAGGCTGTGACGACAGAGATGGATCGTCTGCAGCAGCAAGCCGAGAACTTTGCCCGGCGACTTGTTTTAAGGGCCCATTGACTATGTATATCTGTTATCTGTATATATATAATCACTGACCTGTATTGTATTTGTTTACAAAATACGAACCATCCGAGCACAAGTGTTGCTCGCCACTACATGCTATTCTCTTTGTTGAATTATGTAATTAAAGACCAAAGAGATACAGTCATTAATGGAGCGGGGAATGTGGTGGAGTTTTGTGACCACTACCATTGTGCAAAGTCCCCCTGACAACTGCTGGGTGTCAGGCAAGCCTAAACTGAGCCTGGCACAGCCAGAATACAATCAAGTCAGCCGGTAGAAACTCTACCGGCCCTGTGGCATTTACCGCCGGCCCTGCAGCATTCACTGCCGGCCCTGCAGAGGTACCACCAGCCCTGTAGCACACCCTGCCGGCCCTGCAGCATGCACTACCAGCCCTGCAGTACCACTACCAAACTTATAGCGGGTCAGTGAGGAAAGAACTACTATAGCCTGAAAACCCAAATTGATACCAAAGATGCAGGAGCCCGACTTTGCAACATAGCTGTCCTCAGACAAGACCAAAGCCAAGGACCGCAACCCATAAGGACCAGGAACTAGAGCTACTCATTGCATCATCTTGAATCAGCAAGATTGACTGATAACCTCCGTCCCCTACTTCTGGGCACCTTGCATGTTTAACCCTATATTAACCAATGATTGTATCCCATACTTTATGACTCATGTTCTGATTAGTGTAATAATTTCCTGCCACTGCTGATTTGTTGCCCCCTTATTTGGGCATATGTTTTAATCCTGTTCTGCTTATAAAAGGCAGAACACTTCACTTGATTCTTTGTATTGTACTGGGATTCTGCTT
Organism: Cryptosula pallasiana; assembly: GCA_945261195.1. NCBI lineage: Eukaryota > Metazoa > Bryozoa > Gymnolaemata > Cheilostomatida > Cryptosulidae > Cryptosula > Cryptosula pallasiana. Next base: position 19,446,937 of record OX183131.1, on the reverse strand, counting down.
GTGATTGAGCCGAGTAGCATAATACATTTATCCTTATTGTACATTGCTGGTTATGCTGTATAATAAAGTATGGTTTACTCAACAAGACATTGGGTTGTACGTTTGAGCCTCGGGCTCTGAGAACAGTTGTGGAGCCGGTATACTCCTCTGTTGGAAGTTGACCTCTGGACTGAGGTGTTGTTGGTGGACGTTTGGTCGGCCCCCCAAAATCCACTACAATACATTATTGTTGATAAATCTACAACTCTTCTCATACTCTCATTATCTAGCCTACAGTATTATGTTTTCGATAATACATTCTTAGAGATGACCATACACTCTTGGACATTGTCACAAAGTCGCCTAACACGTTATTGTGAACTATACACGTGTTTGCAATTAATTTGTGAACATGCAGTGAAACCGGATCTGCGCATAGTTAAACAGATCTCATCTTAACAGAGAACAGGAAGTCTCCGGATCAAAATAGATATAGACTGATCATTATCGTATGCATCAGAGTTACTACTACCAGGTTAGTAGTCTTGTATGACGGATTGTTCCCTTGTTACTAAGCAGCTACGCTACCATTAATTGCTCTAGTGCACTCCGTGTACTCTGTACGGTACACCATCTATCCTCTCACAAGTGTTGGTAAAAGCTCTGTTGCAAACCACGCAGAAATCATTTATAGTACCATAATAGTATCATTTTCATTCATCACTATCATCTCCACATCTTCCTCTGTAAATATCTTACTTTTCAATAGCAATACAATAATACAACGCTTCATTTTTACTACAATACTGAAACCCCCAATTTAGATCATCATAGAAAACCCTAATAAAAACAACCCCGGCACAATAACTGGCTATTTATACAATTACGAACTAAATTACAATAAAAACTGGTGGAAAAAAGTTCACGAGTTCTCGTATTGTTCTTTTATAAAATAATCCAACCCATGCACCTGAATCAACATACAAATCAAAACATAAACATACCCAACGAAATAAAAACTCAGTTCAAACATAAATATTAAAAATATAAGTGTTAACCCCTGGTACCCACAAGTTCTCATGGTAACTGGTGCCAACTAAATGACATTTCGAACCAGTAAAACCTTGTCCTTAGACTCCATGACAGAGATCTGCTCCTGTAATAATAAAATAAGTAATTATATCAGCACGTTGGTTTACATGAGGTAGAAAACACAAAATTTTTCGCTAAAAGCATATTCGCTGTAGGATAATATAAAAATGGTCGTATAGATAGAGCATATTTATGAATATTGGTCATAATAAACTCTATAAGCAATAATCTTAATGGATAATAATAATAAGTATATTCGCGACCTGGATAGATCCGTACAATAAAATTAATAAATAGTAATTTTCGAAATTGATTTAATGTGAATGGGTAGGTAGCAATACTTTTAATGGATCGCAAAACACCATCCCCACGAGCAACAAAATATTACTTTATGAGGCATACTTATAGGTCGCGAACACTACCAAACCACAACATAAAAATTATTACATTCCAACTTTGGTGACGTTTGTTTCAAAGCAGTTCATTCTCAGCATCATTTATTATTAATTTATTGTTATATATTAATAATTATTATATATGTTGCTTATTATGATTATTTATTATTGTACAGTGTTGATACATTGGAAATAGGTTAACCAAAACAATGAAAAACCGAGCTATTTTGTTAGCGCAATAAAGATAAATGTTATAGTTAATCAAGAATAAATCATTTTGAAATAAACGTTGTCAACCGGACAAATGTAAAGCTATTTATTCTTTGACTAGCTACCACTATCTGCTACTTACCTATGTATCGTGCTAATAGTGTAATGGGTTCTGTCTGTTACCATGGATATCCACTATTCTCAAGTATTCTACCTCTCTCCAGAGCGGACACTGTACTGTGCGACAGTGACAACTGTGCAGGGTAACCGAATCACCCGGTAAGGCAAGAGCCCATGGCTCAGACAAAAAATACAGCGTAGTGCTTGTACAAGTGGCTATATTCTCAAAGACAAGGTGTTAGATGGTGTTTAGTCCTCTAGGTTGGCAACATGACAATGAATGCATAGAGTAAGACAAGGTGCTCTCATTTTATAGGAGAGCAAACAGGTACAAAACATATAACAGCTAGAGCACAGAAAGCAAACTAGCCAATGCAATCAATTATTTAAATAAGTAACCAATCAAACAATGAAATAAAGTTAAATAAGGGAAGTGCCAGGTGGCTAAAGGCGGAGTCCTGTCTCCTATTGTCCAATCAGCGGTCCTGCAAGGCTCCCATGTTGTATATAGAGTAGGGTCCATGAAGTCGGTAATCTAGGGAAGGGTACTTCCTGTTCCTGACCTTGACTGAGTTCCTACATACTTTTGGAGATACTCTTCTATGTCGGCCATCTTGTGCCAGCCCGGTACAGCTATGCCGGGTCGGTAGGGGTCAACAGCGGCCCTGCAGGGGTCACTACCGGCCCTGCACATTATGCCACTGGCACAGTAAGACTTTCCACCCAAACAGCTGTTTACCGAACGCTGTGGGTTGAAGTCTAGCGCATTGTCTCGCAAGGGTCTAGAGCAAACGACCTGTTTACTACTAGTGTCAGGAAAAATCTAACACAATAGTACCAATGATGAATCAACAACACAACAACCGTCGCGGATGAATTGCTACACATGTGAAAATAATGTTGCTCGCTACAATGCACATTTAACTTTTATGCACTCACCTTTGATCCTGATCAATGTATATCAATTCTTGTTATTATATAATAAAAATTAAACCCCTAGATCGATGCGTTTGCCGCCAACTGATGTGGATCCCAAATATGACTAGTAGCGGATGTTCATCGATCCAGGTTGCGAATACACCTGATGTTACGAATAATAAATGATAAATCTTCCATTCAAGCTGTTGATATATAAACTTCTTTTGCACAACGTTGGGAGTTGCCTTCCATTTTTTCTATTATCACCTAATTTAGTAAATCGATTGACCCTCGTTTTAACTAACTGCAGATTTATAAATACTTTACCGCAACATAACTAATTTTCTCCATTACCATGGCGTTTTTATTTAACTTCGACTCGCTTTAGCTGGAGCCTGACATTAAAACTTTGTTTAATTTAATTAACTTTGCTCATTTTTCTATAGCTTATCCTTGAACTAAAGTTCTTAGGTCACCAACAGCAGATTTTTGGCCAATGTAATCCAATTTTTACTAAAATGGCGATTTATTATCTCTCGCAATATTGTCAATTAATTTCTGTATACATTTTCTCATACAAGTACTTATATTTAAAGACAGAAATTTATTCAGCAGATTCAATTACCCTTTCCATAACGCTATATTTCTAAGTTTTTCAACATGAATTTTTGTGGTTGTTTCACAAGATAAAATGCGTTTTATTCAGTAGTATTTAATGAGAGTTAATTATAAGTACAAGCCTATCAAATACAATGCTTTTGTTTTTGCTTACATTCATGCATAAGCCGTACATAAAATGAAAAAATAAAATCAGCTTCTACCACTTGCTTGGCACCAATCACGCCTTTGTTCACTTTACTCCCCATTTCAGATTCTACAAATTAATTTTATAATTTAATTAGGTCAATCTCCTACATCAAGCTACAAAACATTTGATGACTTGAGAATATAAAGTAATCTTTCTTTTAGCTGCCTCTCTACTAATGCTTGGCACCATCTGCCTGTTTTGCATTATGCTTTTTTCATCTTTTTCAACATTCTCATTGCTGCCAAAACTTTCATCCTTGCCTATGAGATAAATATTATCTTAATTTCCCGCATCATCATAATCACAAACGCTGCTCAGTTTCGTTGTTAATTAGATAAGCAAAATGCCTTAGCAGATTAAGTGAACAATTATAAAAATATCCATATACTAAACAAAATTGCAAGAATAGTTTTTTGCTGCTCTCAAATAATCATTGCGTTCTTCTAAAAGTCTCATTGGATTTTTAAAGTCCTCATCAGTAGATCCTAATAACAAAAAAATATCGCATGAAAATTTGCTTAATAATAACCTTTACACATTGCGTAAAGCAGGGGTGAGATATTATTTTTTATAATATTACTTACGTGTTACTATAATCAATACTCTCAACCAGTTCTGTAATATCCGTTATTTCTTTTTCAGTATATTTATAAATAAGTAATATTTTGAGTAATTTTTTGTGTGTCATACGATAAACTTGCAGAAACAGAAATCAGGAATAGTTGAAAGATGGTAAGAACTTGCTGTTTTGGTTGATAGTAGTTGAATGCCATTATTGCTGCAAATATATAGTTGTAGAAATGAGCGAAAAAGGCTGGTCGCTGTTTGCTTAGGTTTGGCTACTCTGTTATTGTTTATAGGAAATAGTGTAGTGAAGAGTGAGGGTTGCTTTTGTCTACAAACGAGTTTCAAAGCAAATAGATTTGTCAATCAAACCGTTGCTCTTCACCATCATCTGTCATACTCTGTCATCAAGCTACCCAATATATGCATGATTTAGTGGTTGTGCTGTAACCATATTCCAAAGCAGTCGGCTTTTCTTTTAAAGTTCTCATAAACCTGACATAAAAAAGGAATATTTTGAAGAAAACTTTTTACAAAACATTCTCTCAAAAAAATGGTTATGATGAACAGTTTGTAAAAACTGTGTTTCCTTTATCTCTCAAGTCAATTAGAATCTATATGAACCTGCATTGCTTTCTGCAACAAATTTCTATGACATGTACTTGATTATTGGTGTTTTATATCGATACATGTTTTGTCACTTTTGTACGCATTTAAACATATTATATCATGTTTGAACAAATATTTCTTTTAAATTTGAGTATGATTGCTGTACATAATAAAGTATGAGCTTGAAAACTCAACAAAAACTTTACATAAATTGTATTATGCCATTTTGCTCTGCTCAAATGAAATAAACTCAAGCAAAACAAGATAACTAGGTTGTAGGAAAGAGGTATTACTGAAAAAAATTTACTCAATGATGAGCATAGTAAGAGCTTATATCAGATCCCTTGACCAGTTGCTCGATTTGTAAACATTGGCATTAGAGCTTCTAGAACATTCATGAGATAACTTTCATTGATTATATTCAACAAGTTTGCATTTAAAGTTCAGCTTGTTTTGTTGACTCATCAGTGATGTTTCGTGCTTTCAAAAGACATTAATATTTGTACGATAACTTAGTGTGTTATTCTTATAGATGTAAGTAGCTTTTTCAAATTTATTTTCATTTTTAGCCGAATCGATAAACATAATCGTTTTTGTTTTTTTTGTAAAATAAAGACGTGACGGTTCAAATGGAGATTTCCCCATTTCAAATTGCCTTAAAGTAAAATTACTTCAACCATAATATATTAAAACAGTTTTACACAGGAATCAACACTAATGTTCCTATGGTATGTTAGCTATAGTAAAGATTCTCAAGTAATATAAATGAAAAATCTGAAGTTTTGTTTATTTTAGCAGATTAGAAAGAAGAATCACACAAAAAGAGGCTATTTTGTAAACGAATAAAAACTCGTCATCTACAATAAATAATCAATTTGTTCTATGATCATCCTTGAGAGATTGTTTGCAATTGTACATTGATATCACATAAAGCTTAGTTATCGACAAACAGCCGGCAATTGTTTCAATAGATTTATAAAGCATAGTTACGAAAAAAAATTGGTCAATACCTAAAAAGCGGTGCATCTACTTCAACAATACGATGATGCTGCTTTAAAACACTAGGTTAAAACCAATTATTAACAACTATTACTAAAAAATTAACTTCTTTTTATCAATTAAGTCAAACAGTGTGCGTACTAGTAACGTTTTGCTCTTTCGAACAAAGTATATGCAAACGCAAGATTCAAATTTTTTTCTCTGCAGTCAACACAAAACATGCTTTAAGTTTATTTTCTCCCTCTCACGAATTTGACAACTTCTTATTCCTAATGAAAATTAGCAGTTGAGAAAAACTTGTCTGAATTACATTATATTTTTACTTTTTATTACCTTTATGCTCAAACCAATATTCAAACGAAATGTATTCATTTGAGTAGAAATCATAATTTAAGCTGATGTGAAATAAAAAAAAACAACAAGCAACAGTTGTAAAACAAAATGAGATCACAAAACCACAACAAAAAAAATACACATCATCCGTTCAACAAACATAAATGTTGGAAGTGATGTACATACAATTAATTTTCACAAGTTATTTTCATCTTTCAACATCCAACTATGCCATTTTGGACAACTTACTACAAAACTAACTCAAGCAATATCTTTATCAAATTAAAAATTGTCACATGCCAAAATCTTCACTTTTCCAACTATTTCTCAGGGTAGAATTATTTCATCACATCTTAAGCTCACGTTTATCGAACTTGCACATTTCTAACCACATTCCACGCATTATAAAGTTTCACATTTGGCTTATGCAGATCTGCTCCTATTATACTACATACAGATTTTGCTGAGTTCTTGACTGTGTTAGGGAAGAAAGACAATGAATGATACTAACAGGTGCTGGCAAACAGCACTCATATCTTAATAGAGAGAGAGAGAGAGCAGCTGTTGGTGGGAGAAATGATATGTTACAGAGTGAAGTGTCCCAGAATATTCAAGCGGTTTATCGCAGTGGCACAACAAAGAACATGAATCCCCCAATTTAAGTCAAAACAATTTTACAGCGCAAAGAGAAGACAAAAAGAAACAGGAAAAAAATTTAAATATGCTTCCATTGTAAAAGAGTGCAAGCTGGACAAACCCATAGAGAAAAGTGGGAAGAAAACCTTAAAAAATGAAGGAGAGTTTTGTGATATAATTTAAAGTTCGAAATGTAGTGAAAAACAGTCACAGGCAGTATTGTAGTGAATTTTTGTTGCAGTAACATCTGCCCAATTACTTAGCCACCATTCTGACATCACTAGCATAGCATTGGATAGCCAGAATTATTATGATACTGTGTACCTAACATACCAACTCTGCATTGGTAAGGTACCAGATAAGCATCGATAAGATACTGACCCTATATGAGTCAGTACCGACCCTGTATTGGTCAGTACCGACACTGTACGAATCAGTACCTGGTTAGCAGGAAATGAGTCAGAATAGACTGAGATAAATGAAGTACACTGGCAGCGGCAAAGGGCCAGATCCAGAGATTAACCACCCTTACAATCAGAGCAAGCCAAAGCACCGAATCTAAAGAACCTATGTACCAAGCAACAGGAAGTACAAGTGCTTCTTACTCCGCCTACCATTTTTGGGCGGCTCACTTGTTTTACCCTATATGCCATACCTTATCCGCTTGCTATTTAGATCCGCCTGTTAATTTTTGCATTGAATACCACTCTTGTGTTATTGGCTATTTACTTGAATCATTTTCCGTGATCTGCCTGTAAAAAGCAGAGCTTTTACTAAGGTTATCAGTTGGCATTGGGACTTGCACTTACTTGTGTTTTTATGGAAGAATAAAGGCATATTTACTCTCAAACACAGAGTTGTGCATCTGAGCAAAGGGCTTTATACTAGCCATGGAGTTGAGCGTACTCGTTAACTTTCACTTTGGTGTATACCGACCTGTTGTTGCCTGTATGTTAAACGCAACTGGTGGCAGCGTACTGTCAGATTGTTACAGACTTCATACAGTAGTTTTACGCCCCCCCCCCCCTTCCCCCCCCCCTTTCCCCCCCCCCCCACCTTAAATACTACAAATAAAGGATGCCACAAGCATCAACACCAGAGATTCAGCTTTGCAACAATTAGCAAATAAATCATCTTGGTATGAAGAATTCTGGGTCATCAACATCACTCTGCCAAAAGAGACAAGTCACCAAAGGCAAACAGTTCTACAAGTTCACTAGACCGCCAGAAAATTGTGGAGGCAGGAAGGCTGAATAAACCAGATGCTATTTTCAACACACCAATGTTTGTTCATTCTCGTCATTTATGTATGTGCACTCATTTATTGCTGATGTTACAACAATTCAAGCTTGATATTAAGTAAAATGTTTGTCAATCATAAATCGCTTAACCATATCGTTGTTTGCTTTTCAATTCTCTCGAGCACCATTTTAGCAATTCAATGGACTTCGGTTACAGCAGGATGTTTTTTTTCATAGTGTTGTCTTTCTAAGTTTGGAGGATTTGTTGATAAGCAATATCCAATCAGCAAACAAAAGTTGAACTAGGCATTGAATACATCAGTTGTACTTGTGTTTGCACTTGGCTTATTCATGGCTGTTTATTTGTTGTCAATTACTTGGTTCTTCATAGCTAGGCCATGGATTATGAGCATTTGTAAATTGGTTGCAATTTTTGTTAAGTGTCATTCAGCAAAGAATTAGGAAGATAATAAAGTCTGAATGGCCTGCATATCCATCAATTGATAGCTCAGATAAAATGTAAGGTGGTTTAGGTATTATGAAATGCTGCTGGTCACCATTCTGGGCGCTATTAGTACACAATGACCAATTTACCATGGAACATGATATTATATGTTGCAAAGGAATTTTGTGAACAATATAAGCATTCATATTCTAAAAATCAAGGTTCAAAAACTGAGTAACAGTTGTCTAAGAAATTTTTATTGTTTTGTGTTGAGAATGGTGCATTTTGTTTTAAAAAATGCAAAAAGGCAAACTACACAGAGGCAAGAATTCTGATTTCACCATTTATACGGTTGAAAATATGTCAGAGAAATATTAGATTCAATATGCCCATGACATTTTGACATTATTATAGAAATACAAAGGTTCAGAGCTTTTCTGACTACTTTAAAAAAATAAAAACAAATAACTGACCATCAAAGATTCAAAGTGAACATAGAAGCATAATTTCTTGTGATATTTGTTTTAGGAAAACGAGTCTCAACAGAAAATCGGATAGACCAGCTGTTCATCCAGACAGCGAACTAACATTGTTACAGCAAAGACTAGCTAAATTAGGATTTGATCCTTACCCCAAGTGAAAAAGGACTAACATGTGTTGAGGGAGCTTTGAAAACAGCAAAATTGGTTAGAAGTGCAGCATACAGTAATGACGTTGTTCAGAATATTATGTGTACTCTCATATTTTACAGTAATAAAATTGATTTATCTCTAAGAGGACTGTTCATATATAGTAGTAAATTTTTGTACACTATTGCGGTACAGACCCAGGATCACTTCAGAAGCACAAACATGCCTGTACTACAAAGCTACCCCAGCCAGAACACAGAGTACTGTGTCAGAAATACAACCTGAAGTGTCCGTAGCACAACCCGTAGGGCCGGTATTCACTCGTGGTTTTTCTGTTAATGACCCCTGCTGTGCTTTTACTCACCATGCCAAGCAGGCAGAAGATGGCCATCTTAGCTGAGGAACTTGGCAATGATTTGAGGACTTTCACCAGCCTTGACAGCGAAACTTCAATCGGTGGTATAATCAATATGCATGACCCCATGCCAGCTATCACCCTAGGACTGGCATGAGCCAACTATTGGGCAATGAAGAAATGGCTCCGCCTCTTAATGAACTTGTACTTTATATAGCTTTACTGCATTACATTATTGATTTGCTCGCCTCATAGAGTTGATTGAGATAAACAAACGGTCAGAGAAATCAGCCATGTTGCACTTATGTGGTGCACTGTTAGTAATAAAATAGAATCAGATGTCGGTCCAAAAATGTGAAGATTTTTTATGAATCAAGTAACAGCTGTGCTTCAATGTTTCCCCCTGTCAACACATGACTTTTTATCACATTTTAAATATTTTTATTCTGACTCATGCTCCTCTCTATTTCTTTTATTCAGATAGGAGCAAACCCCGATGAAAAAAACACCAGTCAACACATTCCAAATTTTTTGTTTTTTGATTTTTTGGGTTGCTTACGACCTGCCTAAAACCTATTCTTTAGTTGTTAGATTATTCTTTTAGTATATTATGTATATGCATAAAAAAACAGATCTGCTACCACATTACATTGTTGTTTTTTGATATGAATATTTTTAGAAACCTGTTCCAATATATTTATATAGGTAGGTATGTATGCTTGGTGATGTATGTGTTGGTGGAAATTTGCACAGAGCTGTAAGATACATATATTAATTTATTTGTTATTTGGTTATGCCGGAGGTTTCTATCCTGGAATAGATAGTGGTTGACACCGGCCCTTTTGTTCATTTACTCTTGTTCTGGTAGTTGGTGAGATGTTAGGTTTATTTGAATAAAGTTGGATTGACGATTTTAATAAATTATATACCAATAATGGTGTGAGAACCGAATGTAATGACGTATAACATAATATGGTAGAAAGCGCAGGTATACTGGATAGAACTTGTAATACAAACGTTTTATATTGGTTAATATGGACTGTATGAAAAGGTTTGATTTGTAAAATAATCAATTATATCGCAAAAAAAACACTACTTTTATAATGAATGATATTGAGAAGATTTTTTCACCTTTTTAGTGGAGTATTTTCCGACACAGACAAAGTACTTCCTGAAAAAAATTCCGCATCGTTATAAATAAATACTTATTAAAAAGGTGATGGAGTCTTGATCACTATAGAATGTTTTTCACATACGGTGTATTAACTTTTGCATTTAAAGTCCACAGTTGTCTCCAGACTTGTGACGTTTTGTGTTTGAATAGAGATTCTACTCACAGGAGCTGTGTTGGTTGTTGGAGCTGTAGCTGGAAGTTAATTTGCCTTTGAAGTCATAGTAGGAGGATTTTTATATCTTTTGAGATATTAAATGTTTTCATCGTTTTTCCACTCATAATTGTAATTGTCAGATGGGGGATCACAATTTTTGTTGATAGGGTGTACAGCGCAGGAAAGGCTCTTAAATGGATTCACAAAAAAACAATGCAAAACTTGCGTTACTTGTCAAATTTCTGCCTAATCATGAGTTCTGTCAAAACAATCACCTGTAGTTGGAGATAAAACAAAGGAAGGTGTTGGATCTGTAATAAATAGAACTTTTGTCGCCATAGGAGTAGTTATCGTTGTTGTTGTCGTAGTTGTTGTTTTCAGAGTTGTAGCTTTTGATCAATCCAAGTACTCTCAGATGTATTCCAATGCTTCATCGGTTTTGCAAACAACTTGATACTCATTTATCGTGTCGGTGCTGGAGCAGTTTGGTGGTCGTCTGTCGGGAGTCATAGAGCATGCGAATGAGCACATTTAGTATTTTAAAGTTTGATCCGAAACATGAGCCGCTACTCGAACATTTTTGATACCAGGAGTTTGATGATGTCAAAGAGATAAAACAAAGAGTAGAATCTGTGTTGCCAGACAATGTCTGAAAAAGACAGAGAACAATAGAAGGTAGATTTCGTTATTTAATACATTTTTTTTCTTGAGAGAGAACCCTTTTTTCAATCTAGTTCAGGCATCAGGCGTGTAATTCTTTCAGATTTGGGTAGTCTCGAGTCGATTTCCTCAAATATCAGCTACATTCAGTTAATTTGTCACAATGAAGACCCGGTATACAGGACGTTGGGATCGTATTTGTCTTTTTTATCCCCTCGACACTTGATGCTAATGATGATCTGGTCTTGAACAGTTTTAGGACTTTCAAAGTTCTAAAACAGAAAGTTTACACCTTTGGCACCATTGACATCAGTGTTGATAGTAGGTGGTCCAGTGTTGCTCTAGCGATTGCGCCTAAGGCATGCAATGTCAAAATTGTGAACTTCTCACGGCAATGGACAGATCAGACAAACGGCTATGTAAGCGAATGCACAAATTTCTCCATTCGAAAACAGTTTGTATTTTAGGCAAGACCATCCATATCATTTTTAACTCCCAACAAGCATTCCTTTTTATTTGGACGACATTTGGTCCAAGTATTGCAGGATTATTCATTTGTAGATTTTTGGCTTTTGTAAGCCCAAAACCCTTTTCAAGTCATGGGAAATCTGCATTAAAAAATGTCAGAGGGCTAGATCTCCCACATTCATTTCCATTCTAACCTGTATATTGTATACTCCTTTCAAAATGTGCAAAGAAAAAGACATCATCCCTTTCCATAATTCTACCGACACATTCATCGACGTTGTAGGTGCAGAAGTTCTATTGATGTTGAGAAAAAAATAGCCAATAGCTATACGATTATGCAACTCATTTCCAAGGTATTTCTGCTTTCAGCATCAACAATAAAATGCTTTCAATTGATGAAGATGGCAACATTTATCCAAAAACAACCATTGGTCTCTCCATCTCATCCAGCTGTTTTTTGAGGCTTTAGACAATCCAATAAAAATGATTGCTAAAATTCGAGTACTGCTCTAATCATTTCCGATACAAAATGATATATAGAAATGTTCACTTAAATGCGGGTAGTCCTTTTAAAATTGAAATATCCACAAAATTGCCTGGCTCAGCATCTCCAAACATTTTTTCAAAGCAATCAGTTCAATCGCTCTCTTTATATCTGCAAATTTAATTATTTGTCTTTGGGACAACAAACATTCGAATCAAAGCTCATACAGCAGTGGAAGCATTCAAGACGATTTGCTTGTGAAATGCAATCACATCGTAGAAATCTACTTTGTGTCGGCGGCGTGCAAGCTAGGCTAAGTCCTAACACAAAATAGAATACTTCTTCAGTAACAAGTTGACCAAAACGAAGATCCAGGGGCTTCAAAGGAATGTGCTCAAAGTCAGTTTTTTTAAACTTGGGAATGAAATCAGCCAGAGTGGCTATTGACTTGAAGCCTCGATTATTTCTATTCATGTTTCTTTTAGAGCTCATTGATGAATGATGTAGTTCTTTCAGTGTCGCTTCTTTTATGAGCCCTTGATCATAGTCGTTGAGTCATCATTGCTCACTGGGTCGTTTGAGTCATCATCATCTAGACTGAGTGTGTATAGATAACTTTCAGCTAATGTTAGTAATTTTATCCTTCAAATGCTTGTAAAATAGTTCACTTTGAAATAAAGGATAGTAGCTGTGTAGCCAAAAAAGATTTGTCTCCTATACACTTAGAAGATTCTCGGTGAGCAACGTCTTTAACTCGCAACAAGGTTTTTTCGTTATTCCATTGTACTACAAAACATGAATGATGTGTCGCCAAATGAGAACAGGTGTTTAATCTTTAAAGGTTTAACCTTGTTTCTTTGTCATTCTTTTGAGGTCAAAGGTTATAAACAATGCTTCAGCTAAGAGAGAATTTCATAACACCTTTTATCTCAGCTTGACAGTTTCAGATCGTACAGCCCTTTAGTTTCGATGAGCACACAGCATATGTTACTAATTTACACTTGCTGCAGTAAATGAGATATCCGCATGGAAAAGAGATATGATTGTCGGGAACTTTTTTTCCAAGTGACTCAGGTACACATTGAGCAACACCTGAATTGCTCCGAGTTGTCTTGTTTTTCTTATTGTTTTTTGTTATTTTAGCATCAATAAAAACTTTGTCGCGACACACTCCGCTACTTTGTTTTTTGTCATGTGAAACATTGCTTCCACCTTCATTCAAATTTGCTTTGGATGTCCATCGAAAGTTCTCACATTTTATTGAGTGTGTAAAGCTTCAATCATAAACCCTAATTGATTATAAGGCTTTCCATTTTGCGCCAAGACTTTTGCTATGTCGTTTCGACTTTAGCCCAATTTTTCACTTATAAACTTCATATCTTTTCTCTCATTGAACTGAGCTAAATGACTCTTAACTCTTTTTGACGTGACTCATGATACTGCTCACATTTTTTCAACTTCTCAGTTTGTTCTTAAAAGTATTTTCCTCCCTTGCTCATAAATGGACAGGAACAATCTGGAAACCAGCGACAGTGTTCCTCCCATGGTATATTCCCTCATTCCAATCTCTGAGTTTCCCTGTGTAACAGAAACATACTTTGTTATCGCCAAAACCAGCTTTGTAAAAACCCGCATTTGAGAGGATTTTCATAGGAACTTCAGCCTTCTACTGATTGAAACTTTTTTCTCTCGCTGATTCAGGAGCAAATTTGACTGCATCAACCTGATCAATCAAAATGCTCAGAGGTAAAACTTCTGCAGTCAAACCCGTCAACCGTCTGTTTCTTTGTTCTTCGATACTACAGCTTTTGACGATGGATATGTTTGTCATTTCTTCCTCAATTAGTATGTTAGCTCTGTACAACCGTTTATGAGTTGATTGTCATCTAGCAATTTGACTAAATAAAACTCTTAGCGTGCTTCATCAAATGGTGTGTATATTCAAGCCGCCACTTTAGCAATGACCGTCTGCAAAAAACGCACTGATTGCCATAGTCTTTTCTGAGATTGTAAAAGTCAAACATTTCCACTTTTTCATCTGAGTGTCTACCTAAACGACTCCAGTTGGTAAAAAATGACTTTCTCCGATAATTCCCAGTAAGCATCGAACACTCTGAATGCTGCGAACTAGTGGGGTTTTTCATACTGCACAGCATAAACAGAGAGCTGTGTGACAACTTTGGGCTATACAGAGAAGATGGAATCGGTATGATAAAAGCTACACCACAGCAAGTTAAACGAACCAAATAACAATTATGCACTATGATCCATTGTTCTGGCCTTTAATTAACAGCAGAATCCAATTGTAGAAAATTAAATTATCTGGATGTCACACTAGACCTGAAAACAGACTGATAGGTCAAACCAAACAACAAACTGACATATGTAGACTGCAAATCTAACCACCCCTCCATCATAAAAAAACATACCTTAGGGCGTTAATACATGTTTATCAAGTATATCTTCAGACAGCCACACTTTCAAAAAGGCCGTAACACCTGACAGACAAGCACTCAGGGCAAGTGGCTATAACCACACTGTCACATTCAAGAGCACAACGCAAAACCCAACCACAAACCAGACAAGAATACGGAAACGAATCATCCTGAGGTTTCAATCCACCATACAACCAATCAGTTATAACTGACACTCGAAGACGATTATTAAAACTCATTCTTGAAGAATTCACCAAGAAACCTGTGCCTCATAAGATATTCAACAAAGAACCATCGAAGTCAGTTACAGTTGTATGAAAAATTTCCAAAATATCATTAGTAACCACAACAAAAATCTTTTAACAACACCAGCCATCAACACAGCCAGTGAAAGAGAATGCATCTGCCGTAAACCAAATGCGTGCCCTTTGAATGGCAAATGTCACACAAGTTCCAGTATATATCAAGCAACTTTGGAAAGTGCAGGCAGCAAAGAGGCATACATTGACATCACCGACTTGGATTTCAAATCGGGATACAACAACCAATCTGCATTTTTCAAAAACAATGCGAAGCGAAGCAACACTGAGCTGCCAAAGCATGTATGGTCATTGAAGAACAAAAATTCCAACAAATCCATCATCAGCTGGAGGATTATAAGGAAGGCACACCCATGTAGTGATGGCAACAGCACATTCTGCCTCTGCTTAATAGAAAAGTCTTTGTCATAGTTAAACCAGATATGAGTAGTAATATATGAGCAGATCTCCCTACCAAGTGTTTTTTTGTGGATTAGACCTTGGGGTTGAGACAATGGGTTACGGCGTTGGATGAATTCACCGAGTTTATATTGTATTTTACTTGAGGGGTACTTGAGTGGCATTTGAATGGCATTTAAGTGGCATTTGAGTTTTGATTAGTTTTTTACTTAATTTGAACTTATATGGCATATAGATTTTGAATGTATGGCATTCAAGTTTTGATAACTTTTTTACATAACTCGAACTCATATGGTATCTTGAGAGAGAGGGGAGAGGAGAGAGGAGAGAGGAGAGATGGGAGATGAGAGAGGAGAGAGATTTTTTAGTTTTCTATACATTCATGTATATATGGTTAGTTATGTACATATTTATGGCTATATTTATATCTACATAGAGAGAGGGGTACTTGAGTGGCATTTGAATGGCATTTAAGTGGCATTCGAGTTTTGATTATTTTTTTACTTAATTTGAACTTATATGGTATCTAAATTTTGAATGTATGGCATTTAGGTTATGATAACTATTACATAACTGTATACATAATTATAACTCATAGGGTATCTAGATTTTGAATGTAAGGCATTTAAGGTTTGATAATTTTCTGTAATTCCGACTCATATGATATCTTGAGAGAGAGGAGATATATCTACATTGAATAAATACAGTGATTAAAAATGAAAGAATATGTGAATATATACATTTATTGTGTAATAAGTAGGGAAAATCTCATATAATATAGCTAGAGTCAGTAAATACTAAGTAATAACAATTAATACATAGTCTTTTTTTCATTTCATTCAATTTTCATAAATTTTTTTGCAAAAAGAAATCATTCTCTAAATGGTTAAATTTCATCTAATTGTACAAATTTACAAAAAAGGAGAATGTGATAAAATAGATATCATAATAGAGTGTAATAAGTTGAATATATAGAGTTAAAGTCTATAAAAACTTTTTAATCTGTAAAGTATTTGATGACTTTACAAGAAATATCATCACATTCAGGTTCAATGATGATGAGAAGATTTTCTTCAAGCTTAAGTTTACTATTTTCCGATATAGACAGAGAAAGTTTTGAAAAACCCTCCAAATCATTATAAATAAAAACTCTATAAATCGACGGTGTTGAATTTGTAATTGATACTGAATTGTTTTCGCATATGATGTATCTATCACACACACAATCAGTAGTAGTTTGGATTTCTTCAGAATTGTATATAGTAGAGTTTGTAGGGCTTGGTTGTTCCAAAATTAAATCGACTAAACCCAGAGCTTGTGGAAGAGATGGAATTGATGGTGATAAAGCCGGAACTACTGGCTTGTTTGTAGTGGTTGTCGTCGGGGTTGTTGTCGTCGTTGTCTGTGGAGTTGTGGTGATTGTTGTCGTTGTATGTGGAGTTGCAGTGGTTGTTGTTGGAGTTGTTCTTCGAGTCGTAGTTAGTAATCCTTCATCGTATAAACGAATGTAATTTAAAGCTTCGTCGGTTTTGCAAACAAAGTAGTGTTGAGGCCACATATCATAATTGTCACAGCTTCTACGTAGGTGAGTAGGTTCCATGAAACATATGAGTCTACGCATACGATATTTTAAGTTTTTTCTTAAAATACGAGTTACTGAATCAACCGCTTCCATATTAAGAATTCCCCGAAAACATCCAGACGCTCTATGAGATAAAGTGAATGGTGTAAACTCTGTTACAAGACAATAACCGCTTAGGATTGGGAATAATAGGAGATAGATGCAATATCTCATTTTTTTTTTATTCAGAGAGAGAGACTTTTAACCTAGTTTATGCTTTCATCATCTAGAGTTAACTGTCTTGCATTTCGGTGGTCTTTGGTTAATATGCTTCAACTAAAGCTCTATATTTATAACCTTGGGATTGCATTTGTCTTTGGTATCTCCTTGACATGTGATACTGATGATAATCTTGTTTTGAACAGACTTCAAACTTTCAAAACTCGAAAATGACAAATTTACACCTTCAATACCATTGATGTTAGTGATGATAGTAGCTATTTTCGGCTCCCTGTTGGTCAAACGATTGCATTCCACACATGCAAAGTTGGTTGTCTCAAACTCTTCTGTTGGTGGACAAATCAAACGTGAGGTGTTGTATTCAAATACACATAATTCATCATTCCAAAATAGTTTTGTATTTTGAGTAAGACCTTCCGTATTATTTTTAACCCCTATTGCGCATTCCTCCTGATTCAGAGTGTATTTTGTTGGTGTATCACAAGACACAGAATCTGTAGAAGTTATTTCCTTGCAGATCCAAGAAGCGCTTTGAGGGATGAAAAAACCACAATATAATAAGTCGGGAGGGTAGAGTCGCACACAGTTTTTTCCATTTTCATCTTTATATCGTATAGTCCTTTCGAAAGGTGAAAAAAACAAGACATCATTTTTATCCATAGCTCCGGCTATACATTCATCAATTTCGTTGGTATAGAATACTCCACTAACATTGGGAAATGTTAGTGCCAGTAGCAAGATAAATACACAGCTCATTTTTTAAAATGTTTTCGCTTTCAGTGTTGAAAGTTGAATACTTTCTTTCTTGATGTTTTTTTCTATTTATATGTAAGAGGCTAGCGGCTTGTTCAGCTCTCTCAACCGATTTTGAAGATTTGAAACAATCTCATCAAAGTGGTTACCAAAATGTAAGTATGGTTCCAATCGAGATTGAGACAAAAGAACATGTGTTTCTGTCCAGCGAAATGAAGTCAAACCTCTTAAAATCGAAATATCTATCAAATCACCCAGTTCAGCATCTTTCAAACATTGCTTTATATCAACCAGTTCGATCGCTCTTTTGAGATCTTCAAAATCTATCAACTTGTCTTGCGGACAGCATACTTTTGGATCAAAGCTCCTAGAACAGTTTAAGCATTCGAGAGGATTTGCTCTTGAAATACAATTACAGCTCAAAAGCATGCTTTGTATTGATTTACGAACTAGATTGAATCCTAACACAAAATAAAATACTTCTTCGGTGATGAGTTGAACAAAAAGAGGATTCGAACGCTCTAAAGGAATGTGTTCAAAATGAGTCCTTATGAACTTAGGAACAAAATCAGCCAATATACCAATTGACTTGAATCCTTGAGTTTTTCCACTCATGTTTCTGCTGTAGTTCAGAGATAAATGAAGCAACTTTTTTTGTAGCAGTTCTTTTATGAGTCTTCAGATATATTTGTCGAATCAATAGTTATTATCGGGTTGACTGAGTCTTCTTTTTCATCAAGAGTGTAAGCGTATGGATATCCTTCTGCTATCGCAAGTAATTTATCCTTTAGCCGTTGATAAGCCAGTTTGCTCTGACTAGTAGGTAATAGGTAGGGATTTAATCGTGCTCTCAAATTTGTTAACAAAAAGGGAGACTTCAAATCATCAGTGGAAAGATCCAAAAAAGCATTAATCCATTCATCATGCACCAAAAAACCCATTTTAGCATTTTTCAAAACTTGTCTTCTATCAATCCAGTCGATAGCATCACCCAATTCTTTTTTGGTAGGTGTAGCGCCTTCAACCATTTCAGCATATCTTTTACAAGTGATACATTTGTCATCAACGTGTGAACAGTAACAGTTTAGTAGCGATAGATTGGTTGCTTGCTTGTAAAAACTTCCTCCTAGTACACAGTATACACATTCCTCCGTAAAATAAATCCTCAACATTTCATCAGAAACCTCAGCCAAAAAAGTCTTAGGACCTATAGCATCGGAAGCTTCTTGGTGAGCAAAGTCTTCAACACGTAACATATTTGTTGTTATTCCGTTAAATTACAAAACGCGAATGATACGTTTTCAAATTGAAACATCTATTTAATCATTCATTACTTTTTCTTTTTTTTGAGGTTAATTGTTATGCTAGCTCATGTAGATCTTCATAAATGCTTTAATTTCAACCTGACAACCATCGATTGGGCAAGGTTTTACTTCTGATGAGCATTCAGTAAGCGCTTTTTCCTTACACTCACTACAGTAAATGAGATGACCACACGGAAGAGAGATATGATTTGCAATTACTTTTTTTTCATGCGTCTCAGACACACATTGAGCGAGTTTGCTTTGCTTAGTCTGATCTTTATCTTTTTTTAACGAATCAATTGATTTAGCATCATTTTTTAACAGTGGATCTTTATCTTTTTTTAACGAATCAATTGATTTAGCATCATTTTTTAATATGTACACCATCTATTCCTTCTACTGTATTATCTTCTATGAACTCGAAGTTAGGATAGGTCTGTATGATAAATCTCCGTATTGAGTGATCTCTCATCTCACTATCTCCTATGTCTCGTAAACTTCTAACAATTTCATCCATACTCCATCCTCTACTTCTCAGTAAACAAAAGTATATACAATAGTCGCCACATACAGTTGACAAAAAAATTTGTAGTTGTGTTTCATTACTTCGTATTGTTTCATATCCTCCATGAATACTTACTATTTCATTTACATCCGGATAAAAGGAAACAGAACGTCCAAACGAGTCAAAAAAATCCACCTCTGAATCATTAGCGTACACAGCCAACCAATGCTCTCCGGGTTGATGAGAATAATGGGTGTTGAATACGAAACATCCTGTTGGAAAATTGCAAATTTGCTTCCAAAACTGTTCTCTAGCTCCAACATGAATCCCTACGCTTTGACATAAAACGTCTGAAGATAAGATCGAATGAATTTGTATGGTATTCATCTGTAACTTTCTGTTTAAAGCACTGCGTCACCTCCGATAGTTAATTGAAGAATGCTATCCATCTCCAACACACCGTCTTTTACAAAGTATGCTACCAGGGATAATCCATCCGTTGTGTTAGCGCTAAAACGAATTTCCACACTTGTTGTGACATTTTTCATAGAGTGAAAACCTTCTTTAAGAAAATCACCAGTCAAATCAAATCCATAAAGTGTAGTACCATCAAGGTATTGTTCTTTCGTAATACCAAGACTATCGCCTTCAAGCAAAGTTCCGGTAGCGTGTAGAAACTGATGATATTCTCTTCCAAAAATTCCTCTAGCATAATTTGGTTCAAATCTCCTTCCAATTGGACAATCACCAACTCTCAATACAATACTATCAACACTAGCATGCTGCATTCTATATGGATTCAAGGCGAAACGTCCGTCATTGCGTTGTGATTAACTAAACCTAAATAAATTTGTTTAGGTTTTTGTTTGTTTTCTTCCAAAGTGATGTCGATCTGCGCAACACCAGCACGAATTCCATATAGTTTTATCCGTTTTCGATCAACAGGATAAATGTAGTTGTGACCTTCCAATGCCAAACTGAGTTGGGAGTTTTGTATTGTAGGATTCACCTTAACTTTACAAAGATGAAGTTCAAATTTATCAATTCTAATCTTCGCCCCTCCTGCAGGCGACTCATTCGCAGCAAACAAAGCTAGTTTGGCAGAGGCACGCTCAAACTCCAGCTGCATAGTAGGACCTGGTATTATTAGTTTTTTCTGCTGAAATAATGTGAGATGAGGTTTTCCAGTTAATTCTATTGTCTTTCCACCTATGATTAGAGCTCTCCTCTTTTTCTTATCAGCGGTTTTGTGATCAGTACCGTCTTTGCTAGTTGAATCATCATACAACCATCCTTCCATCTTACCTTGATATTTCTTTCTTTCTGCACTGTTTTCGAGTAGTTGTGAAAAGTAGGAGCGTAAACCGTAGTTGTTAGCGTATTCAACAGTGGTTCCTTCTATCGACATTTTCAACTCACTGAATAATGCATGCATTGAATCCCCCATCCACACAACCGCATCATCATCATTACCTGTAATATTGCTTCCATCATCTTGAACAACCGTGGCTTCAACTTGCAGAAACGAGTTGTAAAGATCTGTGTAATGTTCAGTGCTCCCTGACAAGGTTAACTCAATACTACCATAAGGATCTAACCTATCAGGTCTGATGACAACATATTCCGATCTTTCTACCGATATGTTTGTTGGTTCCGTAGCAAATACATCCAACGTTGGATTTATGTTGTAGGAAGAACCTTCCAACTTATTACCTGTTGTTCCATTTAGACTAGCCATCTTTTGCGAGTGATGAATGCTTGAAGCGTTACCGCTTAATGAATATAGATATCAAGCTCAGCTGTCTTTATACCGGATTCTACCGCTATTAAAATATACCACGATTACCAACACCTCTCCTCTTCTTTCCACCTCTTGTTTTTCTCCTTTTCATTCTATCTGGACGGACTGCTTTGAGCACATCTCCCCCCAGATCATTCAACTCTGCCAATCCCCTCTTCTTTGCTGACGCTGCAAAACTTTGACCATCGATGACATCACGCGCTACATTTCCACCTACAGACAATGCTCTTTTCCCCAAACTAATTGCTCCTCTTTTCAGCATTGGTGCTGCAGATTTAAGTAAACTTGAAAAAATACTACCAAGTCCATTTCCTCTCATATTAGGCATCACTCGTCGTCCACTATACACTCCAATTCCATTTCCAGCTTGCATCTTGTAGTACTCATCAAAAAAATCTTTTGAGTCCTCAGGGGTGTATCGTACCAAACTCATTATAATTCTTTCTCTCTATAGTGAACCGTCAACACAACCTTTCCACCATCAAATGGTATTCGTTGACCGTCGTCACTCGTTATAAGTACTTTAATCATATCACTATTTAGTGATGAAGCGTCAACATAGTGAGGATTTTTAAATTCTTGATACACAACACTATTCTTCTTTCCTTGAACTGGAACTACTCTCAATAAAGGTACATTCGTATCTCCTACCATTCTATTATCAACAATGTTGGAATAAACATACAGGGATGTTAAACCGGAATTTATATCAGGGGGTGTGATATTATTGTATCTACCACGAGGGTATGTAGTTTTTGATTCAAATCCAAAAATATATGCTATATCTTTGGAAAAGCTTATGGTAGTATCAGGATCACTGTTAGTTAGTAAAGCGGTGTTGGTGATCTTGTTGTAGGAGATGGCGAATTTCTTGTCTAAATCCATTTCATTCATTCTCTTTCGTATAATCTCCTCCAACTCCTCTATACTATCATATCTTCCATTACCGATTAGGATGAAGGACTTTTCGCTTTTACCGGAGACATTAGTCTTTTCTAGATATATTTTCCCTTCGGTAACATTTTTCCAATTATTAGAATAAGTCATATCTAGCAGAGCTACCTCCCATTTACCGCCATTGATAACCAAATATTTATACAGTCTCACTGTAAATTCGGAATTGTTATTATCAGGAAACTCTTCACCACTAGAGTTTGAGGGTAAAGTTATCAGCATCGACATTTTCCCAACGTATGATGATTATATCAAGCGTTGTTTCCTTATAAACTATTCATCTACCCACTCATTGAACTTTTCTCCATAACCTAACCACTTAACCAGAATCTGTCTTTTACCTCTTCTCATTCTTCTTCCCAGTATCTTTTCAATTCTGAAAATCGTGGGTTTTTTTACTTTTTGCAACTCTTTTTCGTAAAAGGTGCCATCAATCATCTCCTCAGCTAAATCTTTCACCCTATATACAACAGGTTTTTCATCAATAAGTACATCGGTGATTATAAAAATCTCAATCGTCCAATTCGGGGTGTATCCTCTTTCAAACACTCCTCTTGCCTTACTTATTCTCACATAATCCCCAACCTTTAGTTTTGCTTCTTGAGTTAAACTATGTTCACCTCCTTCATACACACGATTCCATACAAGTTCTTGATTTTGAAAATTCACATCATTTGGTCTCATACCTATAGCACCATGAATTGTGTTGTTGTATGCATTAACCATTTCTGGTAAAACATCAATGTATCTATCGTCATCTTTATATGTCAAATATCTATATATCTTCTCTTTTAAAGTTCTGTTAAAACGCTCCACCATTGATGCCTTTATCGTTTCATTTTCGGTTGTAAAGCGCTTGATCTTTTTTTCCGCCAGCAGAGTCTTGACATTGACGTTGTCAAACTCTTTACCTTTATCAGATTGTAAAGCTTTATAGTTTTCCCCTTCTAGTATTCTTCTCAATCCTCTTGCTACTACTGGTCCTGATTTGTTGATGAGCGGCACAGCCCA
The DNA here is from genome assembly GCA_945261195.1 of Cryptosula pallasiana. Lineage (NCBI taxonomy): Eukaryota > Metazoa > Bryozoa > Gymnolaemata > Cheilostomatida > Cryptosulidae > Cryptosula > Cryptosula pallasiana. The sequence continues at coordinate 19,423,381 of OX183131.1, read as the reverse complement.
ACCTTTTCTAGATAAAGAATCAATAGCAGTCAGTAAAAATGCTGTATTATTATTTTCATCTCTTCGAGATCGAACATCCATCAAATCTACCTGTAGCTGCTCCCCTATTCCAGCTACAATTGTAGGACGACGCTTAAACTTGGTTACAACTTTTTTATGTAACGTGTAGGCATCCTCACCACTCAACCATTCACGGATTCTTTTTTCTCCCTCTCGTTTTCTACGAGCTTTCAGTAAAGCTCTAGCTCCTCGTAGAGATGTATGTAATGCAGGATTGTAATACAACTCTTTTAGCGTGTCGATGTCCATGAATTAGTACCGGGAACGACCAACTTTTTCTTCTGAGTACGTGTTCGATGCGGGGATTTTCTGACAGTTGTGATTCCTTCATCAGTTAGCAGGCTTTTAAATCTACTGTAATTGGTATTTCCTGATTGTATTTTACCTCCTTCGGTTAGAACGTCTCGTAGTAAAGTTTTGGAAGTCCTAGGATTCAACCAATGTTCTCCAATTTTCAGTCTGTTCTTCTCCGAGTCGAATCTACCAATTTTACTCAGATTATTCAACATTCTGACAGCGATCGTTTGATCACTCTTTTTTGTTGTTAAATCAGCTGCTTTTTTTTCAAAATCTTTTAAATTTTCGCTTTCACTATCGTGCTCATCTTCTCCATCAGTAAGAAATGTACTTCCTAGTAAGGTTGTGTCTTCAGCATCAAACAACCTTCCTTTTATTAATTCCATCCCAATATTATCATCATCAACCACTTTCACTGATTCTAACTCATTGTCTTTATCAACATTTGGTGAAAAGACATTAGGTTTATTATCAATAACTGTGCTATTGGCCAAAGGAAAAGTAGACTCTGTCTTTTTTTTCTTAATGAGATTCCAACTATCCTTTTGTGTCTGGTTTTGGTTATTTTTAATCTTTTTGACATCAGACAAATACCTACGTAGGTTTTCAACATTTTCATCTAACTTTTCGTATGAGGATAAGTCAGAATCATAAGCCGTTTCCAGTAGATCATTTCGCTTTCGCTTCATATTTCTCACTGTTATAGCTTCCATAGGATTATAATACAATGGAGGTCTGGTTTTCTCTTCCTTTACCACTGTTTTATCATCCTTTCTTTCTGTTAATCTATAGTATTCATCTTCAGTGAGTATAAAATTACGTCTGGAGAATGTTAAAGGCTGACGATTCATCTTTTTATTGATGATAAAACAGATACAATAGGTGTTATAATAGCATCCAAAAGATTCCCTCTACCACTCTGAATCAAAATTTTACGCTTATCATCAACTCTCCCTCTACCACTAAGTTTATGTAGCTCCTTCTTGTAACGCTGCAACTCAATAAACTGCTCAGAATCAAGAGGAACATTACCTAATATAATATTTTTAACACTTTCTATCAATGATTGAAACAAATCTGAGTTAGCCTTTTCGACTATAGCGATTTTTCCTTTCTTACTCAGATCATCCAGAGCTAAAATCGCCATTCTATTTCGCATCATTCGTGTTGAGAGTTTCATCTTTATCTTCTCCCTCCGCCTAGCACACTTTTAAGTAACCCAGGAACTATATTGCTGATGATAGGTCCTAGTAGAGCGCCTAAAAATCCTCCTTTTTGCAATACAGCTTTCTTATCATCTAACGTTGATTTTCTTACTAAAGCGCTAATATCCTTCACGTTTCGCTGCAACTCATTATACTGAGATGATGTCAATGGTATCGTTCCATTTATAATAGCTTTAGCGCATTCCATTAGAGTCATAATAAACTCCTTTTTGGCTTTGGCTATAACAGACTTTTGAATAGCAAAGGTTGTATTGTTGAGCGATAACAACACAGCTGCATTTTTTGTTAATTTTTTCTCCAAAGCTTTAGTCATTATAATGCTTTCCTGTTGCGTCGTTGAATAACAAAATATGATTGAGGTGAAGTGAATAGTAATTGTATTTATATCCTTTTACTTGGGTACATATAATATCATAGGGAGAACTGATGTAAAATTTCCCAATAGTCTATGTTGATCATTCGTTTGTTGAGTCGTATCTATTCGTAAATAAGAGTATGGTTTCTTTGTCGCGTCTTCAAAAGCCTCTTGTACATATTTTATTTTTGATGGAAAACATTGTCGAGCCAAATAGGAAATAGAAGAAGCATCTCTAGGGTTTTTAAAAAGAAAAAAATAATGACTATTCAAGGAAATTGTACGATTTCCTTTTAAAAACAGATTCTGAACAATAAAAAACACACTTATGTTCAAATGATGACTATGTTTTGTATACAAAGCATTAGCATCGGCTTTACCAGAAACTTCATCCATGAGATCATCAATTATCAGCCATCGATTTTTACCATCTCTGGGAAAACTCACTGTTATATCTATCATGCCTTCATGAAAAATCACTCCTGATACATCATCAAAGGCTTTTTGGTAGGCTCCATAACAGTAGTGAATCTCTGTTGGTGGAGGGTGTGCTATAGTCTGACTAGCTTCAATCATTCGAAAAATCGCTTGCGTCTTTCCCGATCCAGTTGGTCCTGCAATCATTGCTGTAAAAGGAGATCGCATCCTCGGGTCATAATCTTCAGGTTTCCCATTCATCATAAAAAGATGTTCATCAATCAACAGTAGTTTCATTTATGGTTCCAACAGGAGAGTCTCTCGCTTTTTGTATTTTTTCCATAGCTTCTTCATACATACTAAACTCAGTAACACCTCCAAAAGTGGAAAGCCCTACGACAAATACCAAAATTATCATAATTATCAACGCTTTACGCTTCATACTCGGTAAAACATCTATCATATCGCGTTCAATACCATCAATAGTATCAACTTCATTCATCGGTCTCATCTCAACATCATCCTCTGTCGACATCTTAACTTCCAATAACCATACAATCTTATCACGTTTTCATTTATATACAATGTTAAAACTATCAAAAAAATCAAATGCCATACATGCAAAATCTATATACCATATAAGTTCAAATTAAGTAAAATAATAATCAAAACTCAAATGCCACTTAAATGCCACTTAAATGCCACTCAAATGCCACTCAAATACCCCTCAGATAAAATACAATATAAACTCGGCGAATCCATCCAACGTCGTAACCCATTGCATAACCTCCAAGATCTAATCCACAAAAAAACACTTGGTAGGGAGATCTGCTCATATATTACTACTGATATGCTTCGCTCAACAATAGAAATACCCTTATAAGGAATCGTACACACTAAAACAAATTCCTATTTTCTAACTACAAAAGCCTGGAACTTACATAGCTATTTTAACATCTTAGCCATACATATAAGACCCCAATAACGCCTCCCCAGTTTTCTACGATGCAATGAAAATTATCATATGCGCGAAACTAAAAGTTACACACCAACTTGGTTACATCATCTTGTGTTTACTTCACTATTACACAGGTAAGGTTTTACCATTCATATGTAAATACTCAAAGTGGACAGATGTTGCCAAGAATGCCCAATGGTTGCACCAAAGCTATTGATTTATACAAAATACATGGGTTCAAAAGAAAGATTTTCAAATCGTCATATTACCACAAGTTTTATGCAGTGTTTCCACACTGCAATCAACATAAAATGCATAGGGTGTTGTAAAACATCGCTCTGTTACAAAGCGTATAAGATCAGCAAACAGTCAAATATATCAAAGTTTTAGTGGTCTTATTATTGGTTATCATGTCATGTGACTACATAGTATAAACTTGGTGGTATGTTTACACTTGGATATCACTTCATTGTGTTTGTCAAAAGTTGCTGTTGCTGGTAAATATGTTGTATAAAACTTCTCACAGATGCAAAAGTCACATTTTGTGAGATTTGATTACACGTACAGGCTTGTCTAACAATTCTTCGTTTGATCCTATATTCTGTGTTGTTCTGCTTCAGTTTCCATATATACATACTTGCTCAGTTTATTTGTTTGGCGTTTTCCAGAATGCCTAAACGATGTTAAGTGGTTGTTATATCTGGTTTTGAATGTGTCGGCGGTTAATCCAATACATGTTTTGGTCGGCATTCCTCCTGCATTCACATTGGCTTGGTAGACTGTTGAAGGGGTTAAGCACTTTCCATCAAGTTGGCACTACTGATTGCATCAAACAGTCGTGCCCACTTGAATAAATTAAAATAACAACAATAAACACTGATGCACAAAAATTACGCATTCAGGTTCTTATCGTAACTGGTTCATATAAAAAGGCATTCGAAACCAGGAGAACCTTGGCCTTACACTCCATGCCATAGATCTGCTCCTACATTACTACTAACAAATGTTCGGCATTTCTTGATTGCATGTGCCTGGACTATAAATTCGAAAGCATTTGCAAACAATTATTTCCAGTGTCAGCAACAAATGCGAACGTGACTTTGTTCCACAGGTGGTTTTTGAGAGTGTACCTACTAAGCAGGAACGCGGATTAGTTTGTCTTGCAAAGTTTTTTTTTAGAGAACAACTTTAACATACTTTTGGTTAGCGCCAGGTTGATACCCCAAATTAAATAGTTCCCATCTTCGAGACTAACCGTTCAGAACAATGATTTCCAGTACTTTCTTGATTAAGACAAATGTTGTCTTCCACGTCTTTCCTTTCACGCAGCCCCTTTACATTTCTGCAACATAGGAATCATGATTCAAAATTTTCTTAGTGGCAAATGAACAAGAAACATCATTAGGAAAAAATTGCTTATTGGCAAAGGTCATCGGCAAGCATGAATCCAGATGCAGTAGCAAATGGAGAGTTGAGCTGGTTGAAGTGTACTTAAGTACAGAAGTTTGTATCACTCAGCTTGTTTGAAATCGAGCTGGGTGATAAATTTGAGGTAACTATTACAAGAATGCAACAGGATTTATCAGGTAATAAGTGATGAATGAGTGATGAAAGCTTGTTAATATTTAAACACAGCATGGAGCATATTACCTTATAAATCCTGTTGCATTCTTGTAATAGTTACCTCAAATTGTTGAGATTGTCACTTTCCAACAATTTCTAACTCGAGACTTTCTGTTGCTATCGACTCTTTTAGAGGTAAGCATAAAACATAGTTGAGTAAAATGGAATGAAAGCTAAGTTACAACGGTTGATTAGTGACTACAAATCAATTTTCTTGCTACTAAAAATTTTCTCTTACACCGTTTGAAAAGATCTTTAATGAATATGTAGCCAGTGCAAAAAGATTTTTCAAATCGACCTTGGGACGCTAAAAAGCATACCATGGCTTAGAATCATATCTTGCCGTCACACTAGTGGTAATATTCTTTGGCTCTCACTGATAGTTTTTGAGAAAATGAGTTTGAAAAATTACTCTCTCCTCACCAAAATTAATTTGTTTTATGTTTGCGCAGCCGATAGTTTTACGCCTCATTTTTGATAAACTAGAGTAAAATCTGCAACGTGTGACCAAGCGTGCATTAATAATTTGCGGTAATTACTAATTACTTAATTGTAATATATGAAAAAAATTATGTTTTTATCTGGAAAGGGCATTATTAAATTTATTTTCTTACGCTCAGATGTAAATGATCTATAACAAGTAGTATATCAACAGGTCGGTAATCTGTTAGGCTAGTGGTATAAAACGGACTAAAATCATAAGTGCCCTCAGTGCACTGGGATATTGCTAGTTTACAACATGGTTTCAAAACATTTTTTTTTAAGTCAATAGCTATGTAAGCAAAGCAGTGATTGGTTAATTTGGCCCGGTAAAGTTTATCTTATTAAACTCTTCTAAAAAATTGTCTCTAGCAGCCTGTGGTCGCAAGTTATTAAAGATTTAGTAAATCAATAATATTTGGAGACTTAAAAACCTGCGTGCTACAAATTTATGTATTGATGCTTTGACTCCATAAACGCTATGCAACCATGGGTTTTGTGGACGCTACAATATGTCAAAAGCTACTCCGTTATCCAGGTCTATGTTTGTCCGAGAACAATAGGTGGGGGGTATGGGATGTCTCAGCTATTGGCAAAATCTCTTAAACCTCTTTTACGCAATCGACTCCATGCTGTATTTAGGCTGTGTTAAGAAGTAGCCTGTAAAGGTTGAAATTTTATTTCTTCTCAAAATTTTCATACTGTGAAGATTTACGGGATCTTTTAGCCAATTTTAAACTGTATTTAGACAAAGAATGAGGTGTTGTACAGCAGATGAGCCAACTATACCAATTTTAACATCATTACCCTAGCCATGTATCTAGCCCACTCGACTTGGATTTGACCTGGGCTTGATATGGACTGGACTTTCACTGAACTTCGACATGACTGACTGAACCTTGACTGAACCTCGAGTTGACCTCAACCCATTCAGGCTATGACCAAGAGTTATCTAAGTCTCAGCGTCAACTCGATATTCGAAGCATTTATACTTGTATTATGTCTTTGGCTCTCCAACAAGCAGACTGGTTGTAGAACTTTGGTACCTATCTGTCCAGTGCATCAGTTCATGAAAATTCTTTCTGGTTTTGGTTATCTAGTAAATCTTTCCTATGCACATAAGTCGTCTTGTCGATTATCTTCTGCTTCTTTGGGGTTTGGGTCCCTGAGGAAAAACTATGTCGATAGAATTTTTATCATTTCATAAATTGACGGACAGGGAACGAGAGAAATTTTGTTTGCACTAAGATGGTGTAATTTATGGAACCAAAAGAGAAGGGGTTAGGGTATAGACTGTGTATGTTTAATTGGACTAGGAAGAAAAGTAGTGATAGAATGCAAGGAGTCACTTACTTAGGTTTCAGTGGGTCTAGAACTAAGAGAGGGAAAATGACACTGGCCAAAGCATTATGTTTGGACTGGGATGTTTGGGGGAGGGGAGAAGATGGTAGAGGTGTAGGGAGAAACGGGACTTGGTTTACGGAATTGGCTAACCGGCTACAAATTTTTACAGTATCAGCCATCTAATGTCTTTTTAGGGACTTTTCAATTAATTTCAAACAGATCGAGAAAGCCGAATATTTTTCAAACAACCAAAGTTCAGTTACTCCAACAGAAGCTGCCTCAACTTAGGCAACATGCTGGAAATCATGTTTTGGTTTGGGTTGTTTTATCCAAGGAGCTGAGGCTAGAACCTACGGGCGGGTGTTGGAAAGGGTATTGGAAAGGAGTTTTGAACTCTGTGGTATAATTAGTATTAGGACCTTGTATGAAAAGTGGAGGATAACTAAAGACGCTCAGGTTTTGCATTGGCTGCAAGTTTTCTGGGCATTAGGGTGAATTGAGTATACCTGTTGGTGAATGAAAACAATTGGTTGAGTGCTGAATAGGTGTTTATTTTCAAGAAGAACGGGTGTTGGTAAAAACTGTTCAGATTGTGAAAGTCTTTTGGTAATGAACTCGAGGGTAGTGGGTCAAGGTAAGAACGGAGAAGGGTCTTCATTTGGGGTACCACTTACAACAGACATTTCTTGGTTCATCTTTTCTTCTTTGAGACTCATAGAGAGAGCTTACATCCTGGGCAGGTCTCTGAAGTGTCACCAAAATCGAGGCAAGAGGCGTCAGTATCTTTTCCGTGCTCATGAAACTTAGGTTCTTGACGAAAGCATTTCCTGCATTAGGCCTTAAGTCTAAAAGTCTCCTCCTCGCGCAGCAGTTGCCTCATTCTAGTTATTTGTGGGCTTAGGTATATTGAGGGTCTGTAACATTCCTGTCGCATTCATGAAGCGTTCATGCAGCATTGTTTGATCTCGTTGAGTAACATTTCCACTTTCCGCAATCTGTACCAACGCCCTTGACACAGGCATTGGCATGAAAGGTGAATTTTATGATTTTTTCCACTTCTCCAGAATTAAGGGTAGAGTGTGGGTTACACTGTGGAACAAAAGGGCATATGGTCGGTAACTTGCCCTGTCTGGAGGAGAAAATGTCAGCTGAAGTTCTGGGTATTGGGAATCTCTATCTTTCCAGACCGGTTTGCAAAAATGCTGTCCATATCTAATCTGGGAGGGTGCCAAATTTTGTCAAGCCGTCCCAAAGCGCCCGATCTTACTTGTAGTTCTCTCTAGCACGAGTCCAAAAGGTGTAGATTGTTCTCTGTGGTCAAGAATTGGTAAGATAATACCAACAATTAGGGGAAGTTTGAGATTACTCTTGATAAGAGATAGAGGTCTTTCCAGCAGAGGTTTGAAATCAGTTAGCAAAGATGGAGGCTTCCTCCTTTGTGAGAACTATTAAATCATGGAGTGCAAGCTGCCTGTTTCTTTTGGCTTTTTATTTTCACATTTTAGGTCCTCTCTGGGGGATGAGGCTTATAGCTCTCGGGCTTGACATCTTTGAGTCTGGAAATTTTTGATAAGGTTTCAGGTAACAACCGCTCTGACACTCTGGCCTAATGTATACTGGTGACTCTAGAAGATTTCTTCTGCTTTTAGTTTTTTACCCAGTTTGGATCGGAAATTTGGGTTATATCACTTGAATCTATGGTTATTCCCACTCATATCATGTTTCTATGGACAAAAAACATTGTTCTTACAAGTATTCTTCAATATCATAATGTTTTTTTTCTGAGCCACTCTTTCATTGCTCTGGCATATTCAAGAGTGGGCATGGACACATTCAATGGGACTAGTATGATATTTACTTAGGTGCTAAATGCCCTCAGAAGCTGTGAAACAAGCGGATTCCAATGTCCAGGGCTATGTCTCAGTAGCAGAGAGCGCTTTGTCAGTTGGATAACAGCGGTGCTTTCCTCTTTGTTGGTTTTAGTTTTGCGTTTCTTGTTGAAGAGCTTCATTCGGATCTATTTTTTGTACTTGAGAGACCACACATGTACTCGACAGACACTACATGCTTTTGGTAGACAGAAAATGTACTTGAAAGACAGAACAAGTTCTTGAATCCATGTACTTAGGATGTTAATACTTTTTGATACCAACCTTTTCCACCCTAGGCTATAGAAAAACCAAAGACCGCGTGAATTGCTATTGGACCACTCAGACTGTAAATACATCATTTGGTCATTAGGCGTTGTAAATTTTCTTATCTTTAATCGATTTACTGGTTATTATCTATTTTGGTACTTTTTTAAGAATGGAGCTCAGTTGCATACAGAGGAGTTGAAATAGCAAAATAGCAAAATGAGTTTTGGAGCACAGTTGTAGGTACATCCACATAGAGATTTAGTAAAGACTTACAAACAGCTTTGTACAGTGGTAGATCAGAGACTAAAGTATTTTGGGATAGTTTCATCTTTTATTAGATAAGACAAAGATTCTCTCATGCCTGCAAGCTGTAAATACTTATTGTCCAGAGTTTAGGCCTGCCTTATGGGGGGACACAGTGAAATGTAGAACTGCTCCTCCAAGCATAGCCTGCACACATTTGTTGTGATATCAAAAGCCTTAGCTTTGCTCATAATGGCCCAAAATGATATTTTACTTGGTGCCACTATTCTTCAAAGTTTGTGAGTGATAAGGTTTGTGGCATGCCTTTGTTGTTGTTTTGAAATGTTTAATGTTTGTTAAATGAAGACTTGCGGTTGGGTTATCTTAAAAGTTGTTTTGCGTTTTCCAATAGTTGTCAATTGGTGACTGTGGCCTGGTGTGCAATTCCTTTTGTTAAGCACTGGCCATTCTTCCAGCCTTTAGCACTGAAATGTTCTTGTACTAAGCAGGTGTATATTGTACAATGTGTGTTAATGTTGCTAATGCAGTGCAGATGTAGCTAATGTTGATGGTATTTGAGTAAATAAAATTTCTGAGCGGATGCATTTTATTGAAGATGTTGTTTAGTGCAGTTGAAAAACACATTATATAATTGTGCTTATGGCAGATTTATATTGTTGGTTATGCCCAATCATCATTTTCCTTTGTCTTATGTCAGGACTTTTGGTCTTGGTGGTGGCGGTGCATAAATGCGTTGGTATTTGTGTTAACCTCGCCATAAGTGTCTTGGTACAGTTGAGTGTTTACTTAAATAGCGTTTCTTAGACTCCAATTAAATAAGTAGGTTGTTGACAGAACTCTGCACATTAAATGAAATAAATCTCCAATAGGTGATTAGCTAGGGTGTTGATATTTTCCCGGCATTCTCAACTTGTTGTAAGGGGTTGATTGAGTGTAATATTAAAAAAACTTAGTCTTGCGTTAGGCTTGGATAGTAATTTTTAAGCTATGTTCGTTATATACATCACAAAGTCATTTCCTAATACTTTCTGACTCTCTGGGTCTGCCTCAGCCATTCCTCGGGCACAATCTAAATATGGGTTAAATTGTTTCATTTATTATCTGTATGTTATGCAGAATAAATAAGCTGTTGTATACCGGGACACAGTTTTTAAATGGACGGCACTGCATCATAAACACATTATCAAACTTGTGACAGAACTTTTAGGGCAAGCAATGCGAACCCCAAACCACAAACCTTCCTTCCACAAAAGCAAAACCAAGCATGCAATAACCCTTAGCAAACGCATATAAACTTTGAAAGGTAGCACACCAAGTATAATATCAGGAGGCCCATTATGAGCAAAGCCCAAGGCTTTCGATAGCACCACTCCGCTTGGAGGAGCTCTCCAGTTTAATGCGCCCCAGTAAAGCACGCCTAAACAAGAAACAATAACTCATAGCAGCTTGCAAGCATGAGAGAATATTCCTCCTATCTACGGAATAGGAAAAACTATGTAATTACTTTAGCCTTGAAGCATATCACTGCAGGGGGCAATTTTTAAAACTTTCCAGAGCATCACTTTTATATGCGTACTGGCAACTTGCAACTGAGATTTATGAGGTGATTGTGCAAACTTGTATATGAAATGGAAGGAAATGGAAATTCATTTCATATTCCTTTAAGATTACATAAGTTTACGTTTATGTATACTATTGCACCATTCATTGCTCTTTAACCTGTATGCAATGTACCCCTCACTCCAGTTTTGATCTCAAGATGATTGGCTTCCCAAATAAATTTTGTGCTCACATTATATTATTGTGCTAGCGTAAGAGACTTGTTGTTCTGGCCAACTACATTTTTTGCTCAATCTTTTCTGTGAAGTTAATTGCTGGCCAAAGATGTGAAACACTTGAGCTTGAAACATAATTGCAGGCACAAGTTTTGGAACCCTCTGCATCATAACGGTGTAAAATTTATCTGTAGAAAGAGTGGTAAGGGCAATTTCCTACTATGTGGAGGCTTGCAGAAGTATTTAACGCCCTTATTTCTTGCACCCTTCTTACTGTGTACTGTAATGAACCATCCTGCAAGTAAGTCAAGCACTGTGCATCATTTTCTTTAATGTGTTTAATCTGAAAATTAGAGTTTGAAGAGTATAATTACATAAGTTAACTCAGCCATTCACTATGATAACATATATATTTTTAGTTAACTATGAGCTGCATTTTGTTTTCTTGGCGACTAACCAGATTTAATAAAAGTTCAATCATTGTGTCCCTGAACTCCAATGAAGAATAAAACTTATAATACATGCTTTGGATTTGTGTGTGAAAATGGAGTGAGATAAGTTTTTTGGAGTTACTTTTGAATGAAAATGATGGCTTGCAAACAAACTAACGGCAAACTACCATCAACAGAGACTCTGCACTTTTGTGTTTGATTTAATAGAAAATCAGAATAGTAAAGTTCATATAAACATTAAATTGATCAGTACAGCATATTTTATATTTTTTATTTTGAGATACAAAGTACGAGGTTGTGTACAATGACAATGATTCTAATTACTTTTTTTCCATGACATCACATTTTTAGCACCGAGGTTTAACTCGGCTAAGACTGTACAGCATCGCATTCCATGATGATTACAACAAAAATACAATAAAAAAAACTGAGCAGTACTTTTTTAGCATATATGATCGGAAGTCTGTTCGATGTTACTGCCAAACTTAAAGCCCATTACCGACTTGATTACAGAAAGAGCAAGTTTTGAAGCGGTAGAAAGTTATTTTGCGAGAATCATGGTCAACTGCTCTGTGTTATACGAGTCTGTATTTTACTTGTGATCAATAACCATTTTTATTATTCCATGGATGACGTCAGCATCCGACCCCTCATGGTTTCCACCAATCTACACCATTGCCTGGTCTTTTATATGAAAATGAAAAAGTATCACCCTTAAGCAGAGGGGAGGGGTGTCAAAGAGTAGCGCATAGGGGCATGTACCAAAAAAGAAAATGCCATCTTTGGCAAAACCATATGTGTAAAGAATAGAAGTCCCAAAGTAAAGTGTTCTTCACTATAAAATGCACACAACAAGGAAATAATTTTACAACAGGAGAGAATACACTACGTGCTGGATAGTGACAGTTCAGATCTAAGGCAACTTTGAAGCAAAACCAAACTCAGCAACCAAAAAAAAAAAACTGTCTTTGCAGTAATTACATTCATGGTTTGCCATCACACTTTACTGGTTGGCCAGTTGCAAAGAGAAGCATTGGTTTGGTACGTCAAAAAACCTACATGTTTGGCCGGTGGCGAATTTAAGGGCATAATGTTTTTACAAAACTAAAAGGTCACATGTTAAAAAACATTGGGTGAGAAGCTGATTGAGGATTTTATCATTAAAAAACCATGATCACACAGAGGTCATATTATAATGATAAATGATACAGGTGCTGGGTAATTTGCTGTATTTTTTTTCAAAAGCAGTATCAATGTTCTCATAACTTCCTAAGTAAGCACAAACAGTAAGAAGTAAAAGTAGCTGGTAACAGTAATACCGAGTAAAAAATATTTAACAGCGAATAATAATAGCATAATTGAAAACAGTCACTAACAAGAATATCTTAGGTAAACAACAGTAATAAAGTTCATGGAAATTGATAACTATTTAGCGTTGCGCTATAAATGAATAAAAAAATATTCTTAATTATCAGTTATGTATCAATAGCAAAAGTATGGCAGCAGTGAGTCAAAATTAGTAGTTCTAATATTACCATCAATTTAAAGACGGTCATGGTGAAAATATGTTTGCAACTAAACTGTTTGACAATACTCTCTGAAACTGACAGAGTCGCAAGTAATAGTAGACATGAGAAATAAGACATGCGCAAATTTCATTTTGAAATGTGTTTAAAAGTATTGACAAGTTTATTTTTAACATCAGTTACTTGGCAGGGCAACACCATGCAGTAATTTGATAGTATTGTGGTGGATTTTGTGACCACTATCTTTGCGTAAGGTCCCCCTGACAACTGCTGGGTGTCAAGCAAGCCTAAACTGAGCCTGGCACAGCCATAACACAAACAAGTAAGCCAGTAGAAACTTTACCGGCCCTGCGGTATTTACTACCGGCCCTGCAGCATTCACTGCCTGCCCTGCAGTACCACTACCAAACCTATACCAGGTCGGTGAGGAAAGAACTGCTATAGCCTGAGAACCTAAAATGATACCAAAGGTGCAGGAGCCCGACTTTGCAACATAGTTGTCCTCAAACAAGACCGAAGTCAAGGACCACAAGCCATAAGGACCAGGAACTAGAGCTACTGATTGCACCATCATGAATCAACAAGATTGACTGAGAAGCTCCGCCCCCTACTTCTGGGCGCCTTGCATATTTAACCCTATATTAACCAATGATTGTATTGCATATTTATATCTTATGTTCTGATTAGTGTAAACACTTCCTGCCATTGCTGATTTGTTGCCCCTTGTTTGGGCATATTGTAGTAGTTTTTACACTGGCTACCAGACACAACGGGGTCACTCCATCAACTTCTGAATATTACTTCGGAATCACTCCGAATCAACGCTACCAACTGACGGGGTTCTAGACCCAAACACACAATGAGAAAGGTTTAATTAACAATACTTTATTTATGCACAATCTATTTAGCAAGATATAATGGTATCTAGCAACTCCACAAGACTTCTCCCTCTCAAAATGCACAGTAGCTCCTTTTATAGGAGATAAGGGATAATCTCATTGCTTTTTAGCCAATAGCATAACATGATATACAAAGGATATAGCTAGCTACAAAGTCCGATAACAAAGCTAGCTAATGATGATACATGCACATCGTCGTTGGTTTGGGTGTACTCCATCTGCCTCTCCTTATTAGTTAGGTCACATAGCCAAGGATTTAGGATCCTATATTGCAATGTAAGCGAGTGGGGTTTGCAGTGGTGGAGAGAGGAAGGGGTTATTTTCTGCTAAAATCTCCCACAGTATGTTATAATCCTGTTCTGCCTATAAAAGGCAGAACACTTCACTTGATTCATTGTATTGTATTGGGATTCTGCTTGTGCTTGAGCCAAGTAGCATGATACATTTACCCTTATTGTACATTGCTGGTTATCCTGTATAATAAAGTATGGTTCACTCAACAAGACATTGATTTGTACGTTTGAGCCGCGGGCTCCGAGAACAGTTGTGGAGTTGGCATACTCCTCTGCTGGAATTTAACCTCTGGAGTGAGGTGTTGTTGGTGGACGTTTGGTCGGCCCCCAAAAATCCACTACAGTATACATGATGCAATTTGCTGAAAGTTGGCGAACTTTTAGTTTGTTTTACACTCCGTTTAATCAATTAACATTTCCATCATACACTTTAGCATCTTATTGTATTTGGACTTACCTATGCCTAATCTAGGCACCCAAACTTTCGTGTTTTATACGACACCCAAACTTTTTTTATACTCGAAACAAATTTCAGCACACCTCGAACATAAGCAAGAGCACTTTACAGAATGAGATAAAGATTGCAGACTAATATTAATCTACATAAATAGTTGACTGTGTTGTCAAGTGGTGATTCACTCAATGAGCAGAACTTGTGGCATTTTACACTTTATTTAAACTGTCCATCTGGTAAATTCAACTGCCATATTTGCCTCGGTTCATAAACATAGAAGCCAACTGCTGAAATTTGTTACATGAGTACACCCGCTCCGGCCCATAATCTATTATCTCTCAACTAAAATAAGTGAGCTTCTCTGTGATTACCTAATAATAACGCTCGTAGGTTGCACCAGAAGTGCTAAAAGATGTGCATATACCCTGTCGCACTCCTCAACCTCGTCAAATCATCTTTTGATGGAGAATTTTAATGGTACCAGATTTTATTGTATGGTGCTAAAATCCATCATGGAATATTGATAACACTTCTGCAACTTTAAACAGCTCAATATTTTGGTACTGTTGCCATGAGAGGGTAAGCCACAATACCCAAAACATTCAGCCTTCAGCTAGACACTGTTTGTAAGCAGCATCTGTCAGGCAACACATCCTGCTAAACATTAATTGTTTTATTTATGTTTTTTGGCTCAATATCAAGCTTTGAGAGTTTGAGATGTTGAAATAAAACTAATATTGTTCTTTTTGATGATTCCAATATAAATATTGTTGCAACATATTTCGGTAAAACATAGAGGGGCATTAAAAAGCATCACAGAATTCGGTCACTAGAATAACAAGTTCCGAGTTGAGGTGTTCCAAAGCTATGGTTTTGTACAGTCAAGGCACATGACCCAGTGTTGCAAAAGACTATGAGTGACCAAATTTGGAAAAGTCAAAAGGAGCTATTGCCTTTAACAACCCTACAACGACAATGATTTAGTTAAAATGTGCAGTTAATGACAAAGACAGACCCCATTCATTGGAGATGCTGCACTGCACAGACGTCGAGACAGATGTGTCCACAAAAAGTTACACGATGCAGCACATGATTCAACCTGGCCCAAGTGTTGCTATGCAGCCCTCAACCAATGATGCCCATCAAACCCCTGGAGGTCACGCTTCATCTGCATTTACTGAACTTGATAGCAAAGTAATGTCATCACATCTGCTATGAAAATGATCAGAATACAGTTTTTAATGAAACTGATTGGTTTGAAGTACTGGGAGATTTTGGCAGCTGGCCTTGGTTATATGGAGGTAGCAGGTGTATCCCCCAAGTAGCCATAGAGATATAGAGATTAATATTGCGTTGTATCTACTACAAAAATGCATGTTCAGCTTGTCTGATCAACTTTCCTCTCTCTTATGTTTTGTCCACTGGCATTGCGTAAAACTTTGATCAAAAGAGAGCAAAAGTTGATATCTTTGCTCATTGGCTTGTGTAGTAAATCAGTAACCGTAAGTCCAAAAACACTCTTAAATATTTTTTGGGAATGTCAAATCTGTTGCCAGCTTTACTGACCTCGCCTATTCGAGTTCAAGATGATATTGTGGTGGATTTTTTGTGACCACTATCTTTGCGCAAGGTCCCCCTGACAACTGCTGGGTGTCAGGCATGCCTAACCTGAGCCTGGCACAGCCAGAACACGAGCAAGTAAGCCGGTAGAAACCCTACCGGCCCTGCAGCATTTACTACGGGCCCTGCAGTATTCACTGCCGGCCTTGCAGAGGTACCACCAGCCCTGCAGCACACACTGCCGGCCCTGCAGCATGCACGACCGGCCCTGCAGTGCCACTACCGGCCCTATACCGGATCGGTAAGGGAAGAACTACTATAGCTTGAGAGCCTAAATTGATACCAAAGCCAAGGACCACAAGCCATAAGGACCAGGAACTACAGCTATTCATTGCACCATCATGAATCAGCAAGATTGGCTGATAAGCTCCGCCCCCTACTTCTGGGTGCCTTGCATATTTAACCCTATATTAGCCAATGTTGTATCATCTTATTTATATCTCATGTTCTGATTAGTGCAATTACTTCCTGCCACTGTTGATTTGTTGCCCCCTTATTTGGGCCTATCTTTTCTCTTGTTCTGCCTATAAAAGGCAGAATACTTCTCATTATTCTTTGTATTGTATTGGGATTCTGCTTGTGATTTAGCCAAGTAGCATAATACATTTACCGTTATTATACCTTGCTGGTTATGCTGTATAATAAACTATGGTATACTCAACAAGACATTGAGCTGTGCGTTTGAGCCGTGGGCTCTGAGAACAGTTGTGGAGTCAGTATACTGTTAGTAGTTTACCTCTGGAGTGACGTGTTGTTGGTGGACGTTTGGTCAGCCCCCCAAAATCCACTACAATATCAGTCCAACCTCAGGTAATAACTTATCAAACTAAATAAAGAATAAAATAGACTACTGCCCAAGGATCCCAGAACAATAAGGGCCATAACTTGTGACACAAAAAACGATTTTCGCTAATTCTTTTTTATTTTACAAACAACTTGTCATTAGAGAAGTTTGTTTTTCTCCGTGTCATTCTGGCCATGTACGAACGACTTTGAGCAAAGTAGCCCTACTGCATAACTTTATTTGGGAGTTAGCAGAACAACAGGTTGCTGTTAGTAATACATGGTGTATAGATCATTTCAGAAAAAATTTCTCCTACGTATCGCTTTATTATGTCAAACTCCAACACTACCCTAGATATTGTCATCCCCTTGACAGACACAACTATATACAAATGAAAGACGCTGATGAAACCAGACCAGCGGCGGTCAAACACAAGTTCTAGCAATCTCAGACTAACAGCTCATGCTGTTACAGAATATACTCCTCATTTTGTTTTTCTTCTCTTCCTCCCCACAAATTAACAATCAATTACACCAGGAACAACATCTAGACAAATGACACAATTTTATCAAAAATGACTTTTCTTTGCTGAAATAGGCCAAAAAAAACATTGTTTTTCAGAACAAGTCAAGTAACTACTGCCAAACCGTATTACTCGGTCTGGCCTTCATAGCAAGTGTCCATAGATATTTGTACCGTCTGCAGAATGTACCGTTCACAGAATTCATAATGCAATGTGTTAATCAGTCCTATAACACACTGTTTACAATTATAGACAATATAGATATATATAGATAAAACAGTCATAATAGCAAAGGAGCACCAAAATACTATATCATAGGCTTTGTCTTTCTTCTTAGATTACACCACGAGTGCTGTGTGTTTCATCAAGCTGATAACTTTGCCATTTACATGGCAGGAGGGCCTGGTGAAATTTTCAGTTAGTCTGTTTGCACAACAACTACTCCTTTCCCAGAGTAGGTTGGGGTAATCACTCCGACTCGGGAGTACAGCTCGGGGTAGCTCAAAGTAATTCAGAAGAGGAGGAAAATGGGCTTTTCGTCAAGTAGCAAGATGTAGTTTGAGTGGGAAATACTTGTCCACTCCTATTGTCCCTGAGGTAACTGAAAAAAAGCTCTTTTGGCCTTGGGAATGGGGTGGGGGAGTGGTAGAACTAAATCCTCGAGACTGAGCTGCTGACATCCCTAGTTTGCTTATTTTCAGCAGCATAGTAGAATAACGCTCTTGAATGGACATAGAAGGGGCATAGGAGACTGGGTGAAAAAAGCAAAAGGCCATGGGGTGGGGAGGGGACGTAGAAAAGCTAGGGGTGTAGTCATCATTTCATGGGTTGCTTGTCGCAAATTATTTTACAAAACTTGAAACAGCCTTCTTGTTTGAAAAAGTCTGGACAAGTCAAGCCTAAAAGAACTAAAACTGCTACTCTCATCATCAGACGGAAGTGGACTTCCATAAATCAGATAAACTGTGGTTGATTTGTGTCGTCAGCTTTAAGAGATAAATACACTAATGGACGCATGCACTAGTTTTTAGAGGAACTATCTAGTAAGAGTCATACTGTCTATGTTCCTGCAATATTCTTTGTCTTAATTTTTGTGGCTCTCATTTTTTACCTTTTGCATGTGAAAATCACATGCCACCCACCATATAATTCCAATAAAATATACCCTTTAATAACAAGCCTGGCTATTGCTCACAAGAAACTTCACCAGTTTTTTAGATCTATTATTTTCAAGGTTAGAGAAGACTTTTCATAATCTCAACATAAAATGAATTCAACTTGAAGTAACCTTACAAATGATCGAGTGCTTGCAAAGAACCCGAGAAGCTGAAAGAGGTCCTGAGATTGCTTTTGGGTACCCAAGAAGCTTTTCTAATGGCTTGCGGGTGTTGCAATAAGTGAAAATAGAAATATACATAGCTCCGCATATTATGTCGCTTTGATTGATTTACCAATCTTAACAAACAAGAGAATTTAATCAGACTATCAACAAGCACTCTCAAATTTCAGCAGGGTTTATTTGAGTCAAAAGTTGACACTCATGATAACTATTATTGGTCAGGTTTTGTTTGCATACATTTCCTTTTGTCTAGCAAGATTTTGAAAGTTTTAGTTTGCTGGGAGAATTACCTAATTGCCACTTCTAAAGAGATTATGAAATATTCTGCGAGAAAATCGCGAATTTTTCCGCTCAACAAATACATTTAAAGATGCCCTTAAAGGTTGACAGGATAGCAAATAACAATTTTATGAAGCACCAGTTTCCAGTTTTTTTAGTCTCGACTTGTTCTTCGTGAAGTTTTTTATATATGGTTTTGCGAAAGATTAATCTTTACATCATCAATTACACGGTAAAATTTCAACAGGAGGACAAGAAACTGTTTGGTTTTGCCGCATATAAGCCTGGAAAATTAGTTGTGGAAGGCTAACAACCAGTATTGCCATTAGCAAAACGTAATGCCAAAAGGTGGACAAGTGTTGGCAAAGGCTTCACCAGTCATTTATCTGTTAATCTGAAACTAACTTTTACACTTTCCACCAACACCTGCCATCTCCTTTTTTGTGTGAAGTTACATATTTATGTATGTTGGGTATAGCTTTTAGTT
This sequence comes from Cryptosula pallasiana, assembly GCA_945261195.1. NCBI lineage: Eukaryota > Metazoa > Bryozoa > Gymnolaemata > Cheilostomatida > Cryptosulidae > Cryptosula > Cryptosula pallasiana. The sequence goes on along the minus strand of OX183131.1, from coordinate 19,403,788 downwards.
TTTTATGTTGCAGTATCAGAGAAACATTTGGAGGTATCGAAGCAGACATATTTAATTGTCAAAATTTGACATCAGTGCCTATTATAACTAAACGCTTTGGAGAGTTCTATGGTGGAGGGCAAGAAGTTTTGAGCAGATCATTGTTTGGAATTATTCGAGCCCAAATTAATTCCAATAAATATCTGGTGAGCAGCTGGTTCATTTTCATATGATTATTGTCAACCAATACAGTTGACGTTGCCAAATATTTCATTCTTGGCTTTGAATTATCTTGGTTTTGTAAAAAATAAAACTACCGAGCTAGGAAATCTACTAATGGTTCAATAACATTTTTCTGACTTGGATTACAAAAAAAAACATGAAACTTCACGCTGGGACCTCATAGGCTAATCCAAAAGCTAAAAATTTGCAAAAAGCAGCCAATACCCAGCATTTAGTAAATGTAAACTGAGAAAACCTGTTATAAAATTTGCAAATTACTTATAACTTCACATGTACAGCTACATATTGATCCCATTAACTTACCTGATTCATGTTTAATTAATGAAATGAGAAACTTGAGCAAAATTATTTTAGATTACTAATGTGTGTAAATTGAGTAAATCATAGACAACTTGTGTATCAGAGCCAACAGCTGTTGAGCTATATAATGGTATTGTAATAGAATCTGGTCTTGGAAACCACAAAGTAATAATAATCTCCAATTCTTCACTTCTGTCCAGAGGGAACACCACCATGTCGGTCAGTGTCACTTGCAAAACAGACTTTAGCAATTAGTTAGAGCCTATGGCAGTGATAGAACATGTATTTATCACAATACAGGTCTACTGAGGCTATCCACTAGAGTAACAGCATAGATAATACTCGGAAAAAGCAAAACAAATGTAATGCAAAGAGTATGGTGATAAGTAGGCATTTTATAGGTAAAAACCAAAGGAAATGATTGGCCTACATAATAACATGGCCAATCTCTTGCACAGAAAGTAAGTTCAACAACCAATAATTTGCTCAGGAAGTAAATTCCACAAGTAATATAACTAAGCTAAGTATACCGGCTAATGATAATAGAGTACACAAGTCTAGAGAATATAAGCGCCTTGCGGCGAGTGGGCAGACTTAATAGGCCAGCATTGTTTGCGGTCACTCTTTAATCTCCAGATCTGCTTTATGATTTCCATTGGTTAGGATGCGGAGGTCTTTCAAGTTAGAGGGTAGATATGTTCTGAGTACATTCTTCAGAAGAGCTTAGGCTAGTCTTTGGAAATTTGGCTAAAGTAATCGCCAGATCTGGGGTCCAATACTCCGAGTAGATACGGGATCTGCATGAGCCAATCCCAGACCAGTGGCTAATCACAGATCTGTATAAGTCTCGAGGAAGTCTGTACCGATCATGACTGAGTATGCCATTCCATACAGAGTGAACCCCTTGTGGTGGCTGATCAGCAGCAAGCACCACTCCCAGTGGCTGGTTGCTGATGCAAAAAATGGAGAAAAGATTCTTTGTACCTCAGAGAGGCTCTTTGTCTTGACAGCACATATGGAAAAAATTTCCACATCGTTTTTGCAGCACAATCTACCAGAGTATTGCTGCATTGATCCTAAAAGGAATTGAAAAACGCCTCATCTCAAAAACTATGGGCGAGTAAAAAGTTTATGACAATTATCAGCAAAAAATACATACTGTTGAAAAGATTGTTGTTTATATAAAAAGGTCTTCAAATAACTTATCATTTCATGCACTGATAAAACAATGACTTTGAGCTAAAACTCACAAGATTCTGCAATAAAAGATTTGAAAGGCAAAAAGCAATTCTCGGAATTATTCACCTAAAACAAAACTTCAGGACACTATATCATATTAACTCGAATGTGGCTTTCTTCTTACTCATTGTGCCAACCACCTAATTAATCTCCATCCCACTTCACTACTTTGGTTGTTAGAGGAAAGAAAAAGCTCTATTTTTATAGAATTCAGACTAAGTTGATTATTCCAGCTTGTTTTATTTTCAAATACAGAGTTTCTTCCAAAACTATTCACTTGGGTACGGTGTAAGTCCAGCAAATAGTGACATTGCTCCAATTACTCGGACTAACTCGGTTTGTTTGTTTGTTTGTTTCTGCTGTACCTCCAACGTAGCTCTGAAAATATTTCTTATAGCTAATAGCTTGCGTGAGGATTCTCCATGTAACAGAGTTTAGGGCAGTACCAACATCTTTACTTGACATAACTACTATTTTGTGTGCCATTTCAACTGAGTGGCAATTCCACCAATACTGGTTACAAGTAGCCTATCCCACAGCCAAATGATGAGTAGCTGAGAAACTCATCCATTACGATATGGCAAACCGCTCTCTCTTTACTCTATATAAAGCAAGACACATCCAAATGCCCCCTCAACACTGCGTCCTATACACGAGTCCCTATTCAACTGCTCCAAAGATAGTCTACCAGCCAGAGAGACTACAAGTGGTTGTATTCAAAAACAGTTTATTATTGTGGCTTCACAAAGATGAAAAAAAAAAACTAAAATAAATCCAACTGATTAATACTATGCCGTACCAGACGCCCGGCTTTTACATAGTTGTCCCAGAAAAAATGTAATGAAGGCGCAACCAGTCAAAAATCAACACATTCACGATAGCAACATTTCAGGCAATCATAAAAATCATTAGTATTTTCACCTGAAAATTTACATTACTACATGATTTTTTAACCAAATGGAGAAAGGGAGCATCACAGGTTGTATGTTTTAGCATTTTTCAGCCTCTATTGCTACAATTGTCAGTGGTTGTCTTCACATTGTTTGTATTTAAGTTTCAGGGCTGTCTTTGAGCCTTTGTTTACTCATGCAAAATTGTGGTATAAGCATTTTACTTTCTCCCGTAACAATAATCAAACAGTATATTTTAACTCATAATCGCAAATTTGCTGAAACTCCGGCGATATGATTGCAAATTTTGTTCTATTTGGACCTAGTTTTCCAACTACTTTTTGCAATTCGTAAACCGCCTTGAAATATCTACGCAAAAAAAATTTCAGGCGTGGCTAAAACAAGCACTATTGATTGGCTGTAATATTTAAAGCATGATCATTCTTGAAGGCTTTAATAGCTTCAATTCTGTCATTATTTTCAGCTAGTAATCTACCCATTAGTGTTTTCCGATAACCTGGTACATGGTACCAATATTTGATAAATTTTCTCTTAAATGTAAATATTATTGGTAAAATTTATATGCCGAACCATTTCATCATATGTGATGCCGATTTAAAATATGACATATTATACATTTTTGGTATGAACGCAACTTTTCCTGCCCATCTTTCACCCAAGAGCGCAAGCTTATCATTGCATGTGGGTAGTTTGCATCTAACTCATCAAGTAAACAAGGCCAACCTGGCTCTAATCAACAAGGCGATTTCAAATGCGATACAAAACACTCTAAAACTATGAGAAATGGTACAATGCTCTGCTCAAAAACATATTAATTATAATAAGAAATGACATTGCCGTCAGAAATTTTTGCATATTACATATAACTAAAAACACTAAACATCATGATTATTAAATATTAGTATAAGTGATCTTGAAACTTTGCGCTGGGCACACCAGTGTGTGTATGTGTGTGTGACACTTAAACTGGAGAAAGAGGATTCTCTTAGGCGAGCGTGTATGCAATTAGCAGTTGAAACCTATGGCATTTGCACTACGCAGAGAAACTACAAGCAAGCTGACCATCAGGAAAAAAGAGTTGAGTTACATTTTGCTTGTTTGTTTATAACCGATAGGATTACTCACATTTCAACTGCCATTACAAGATAATTATATCTAAATAACGCTTTTCTGGCATGATTGTTTAGGCTGGGTTAGGAGATTGTATCTCATGGATACTCTGAAAATTGTCACTCAAACATTGCGGACCCTAGCATATATAGGAAAGTTAATTTATTGTGACATATACAACCTGTTTCGTTAGTCAGGTGGGTTGACATAGTAATAACAGCAGCTGAATTCACAATGAGATTTTATTCAATCACTACCTTACAGTGATTATTGTAGACAACATTGTTCATACTTCTTACAGCGGCAACTCTTTAGAAGTTTTTGCTAAAAGTTGGCCACGAATATGTTATATCTGTGATAGTCCTGGGGTCTTACAGCTCTACAGACACTACTGGGATATACTACCAGGCGATAAATAGTACTAAGTACTCCCATATCCAATCATTCACCCCCCCCCCCCCTCCCTCCCAACCATAACCCTCAACTCCCCTCCCCCAAGAGCTGACATGCTTACAACTCAGTAGTCCTCCAGTAGTGTTTCCAAAAATTTTCACTTTCCCCAGTAGTGATCCCCATCTCCATAACTGATACTGTCAAAGATTCTGACCTTGCTGGTGATCCTGAAAAATATCACAGAACTTCAATGCTATCTGCAACAGTCACATAGCTTGTTACAAGCGACTTCAGCAACTCCTTAAAAATGAAACCAATATTGCAACTGTTACTGACTCAGTGTTTACTCCTACAGCTCCCCAGCTCCCATCCCCTAAACTTGGATGACACCATCTCAGCCCTGTTACTGCAACATGTGTCCCAGGAGCAGCTCCTAAAGCGGTCACTACCGTTGTACTGATACTCAAGATACTACTTACTTGGTGTTTAATCTTGCAGATTTCTTGAGCCAAAACTAGACACCACTAAACCCGCTGTATTCTCAACTCCCTCTTGAGTTGGAAGTACATCTCCATCTTCTCCCCCCCTTGCTCCGAAGAAACTGGCCATTACCACTTGTATTCAATTACTTGATCGCATGAAGTTTTGTTATTAGCTAGTAACCGTAAGTGTTTAGTAAGTATTTGATTTGATGTTAGCCAGACTGTTTGGCTAGGAGCCAATATGAGTTTATCTACATAACATTTGGTTGATTAATACTTACTAAAAAGATAAACATCCTTACAATGCTCCATGTAAGAAGATGCCTAGGTTCAGACACTCCAAATAAACACCATCAGCATGTACCTACACAGCTCATTTTTACCAGAACAGTTTGCTTTTGATGCTGGACTTCGATGCTTCGCTTTTTTAAGTTAGTTTTGTGATGTAATTAACCATGTAATGTTTTACGTAAAGTTTGAAATGCTGTTTATGTGAGTCTTTTGAGTTTTGATTGGTGATTCCTCATCGGTAGACATCGAATCTTATCGGGCACTTTTATGAAAACCCGACAACAGGTACGGCCTGGCATTAGTTGCCCGAATCTCTTTGTGTAGTGTGCTGATGTGATACAATTAGCGACCTTGTTTCAAGTGAAGCATAATGACCTTGACAATGATGTTACACACTGTATGATATTGCTGAAACATGATTGGCCAGAAAAGATGATGTGATCAGGTAGCCTGTACTTTTGAATTTACTAAGGATAGTCTGGTCATTGAGCTAGTAGAGTTTGTGCTGTTGAGTTTTGCTTAGTTATGTGAAGTGGTGGAAGGGTGTCTGAATATCAAATAAACTGATATTAACTACACGCAATTTGCGGCAACAGCTTACAGCTGCTGTGAAAACTGATCATGATAAACTAAGCAAGGAACTTACAACTGCGTTCAGCACTAAGGCCTTGTCGTCGTATGACCAGCTGCGGAATGGAGTGCTATTGGAAAGTGAGTCAGTAGATGTTTATCTTGCTGATCTAAGAAGGTTAGTTAACCTGGTGGGGCAAACTGATGCTGAGCTGTCGCTGAGATGTGCATTTGTGGTAAGACTGCCATCAGATGCTGCATTGCATCTGAAATCAATCGTTAATGTAGATAGTATGGAATTAGCGGACTTAGTTAGCAGAGCAAGGGCAATGATGGCATCTAAGAGTGATGGTAGCAGCTTTTGGTGTGCAGGACTAAACAAAATGGTAGAACGGGATTTATACAGAAAAAGAGAATAGATAACAGGATGGATAGTGGAGGGAATAGACAGGATTCTAGGGCTGGGCAATGCTACAACTGTTCAGGTGTGGGACATAAGGCTAGAGATTGCCTTTCTTGGAAAAGTGGCGCGAACCGAATTCGCCAATGTTACATTTGTGAGCCAATAAAGCAGTTGGCTAATAGATATCCTCAATGCACTGGAAACGTGACCGGGGCAGCGTTTGCATCGGATGCTCGCCCCTCAAAGCCACATTAAAATCGGCTCTACCTATCATCATGGCTGACGTTAATGGACTCGGTTGCAGATCGTTAGTCGACACAGGATACCAACAAACCGTTGTGAGTTTGTCGTTCTCAAAAATATTGGTCCAAGGTACACACGGCAGAGGACAATTGTTACCATTTTAGATGGAAAAACCACAGAATGCCTAGGGGAGGTTAGTTTGTGTAAAGTAGTGGAAGGTAAGACGGTGAATGTATGGTGTTTAGTATCAGAGACGTTGCTGTGTGGACGTTCTCTCATCATGGGAATTGATGTTGTTAGAGGTTTAGGAGGACTGAATGTGAGTTCAAAAGGAGTGCCAAGATTTAAGGACAAGAATGGTACAAAGGATAAAACGGTGGTGGAAGTTGGTGAAAGCTCCAGATTGCAAGTTGATGACACAGACTTCACGACACGGTTTGTTGGAGGAAAACTGACAGTTACGTGGAAACGGAAGGATAGTGAGCCCACACTACGAAATCAGTGTTCAGTATAGGATAGATGGGGAGTGTCAGGAAGAGTATGAGTCGGAGATGGGACAGTGGATACAAGATGGGTGGTTGGAAGAACACATTGGGTCAATCCCCGGCACGGTTCAAAGGGTGATACCATTCATGGCAGCATTCCAACCAAACAAGCAGAGGAAAGTCAGGCCGGTGATGGATTATGGTAAAGAGCTTAACCAGTATATAAGCTGCAACCCAGGAGCAGATGTGGCAGTATGTCAAAACAAACTGTGGAAGTGGAGGAAGTTAGGAACTAACTGCTCTATGTTGGACTTAAAGAAAGCATATCTACAACTTCATGTGGACCAAGAGCTCCAGAAGTTTCAAGCCACAAGGTATGTTAACAAGCTCTTTGTGATGACTAAATGGGGTTTGAATTTAATGTTGCCCTGAAGATAATGAGCAAGGTGTTGAGCTGTATGTTAGGATTAGACAGAAGAGTACATGCATGTACTGACCATTACATAGATGATATCATCGTTGACTTGGACAAAGTGTCAGTTTCTCATGTGAAAGAACACTTAGCGGAGTATGGGTTAGTAACGAAGAAGCCAGAGAGTATCAGTGATGCCCAAATGTTGGAGCTTGAAGTAAAGAAAAATAGTTCAGGAAAGTTAGAATGGTGCAGAGACAATCCACTGGAAGGTGATGTTGGCTCACTCACAAAGAGAAAGCTGTTCTCTTTGTATGGCAAGCTGGTGGGTCACTATCCAGTTGGCGGGTGGTTGAGGGTGGCGTGTAGCTACATAAAGCGGCAGGTGAATGAGTGCAGTTGGGACAACCCAATACCAGATGCAGTCAATCGGATGGTGAGAGAGGTGTTAGGCTGGGTTCAGTCCAAAAATCCAGTCGGCGGCCAGTGGGCAGTAGCGGCTAATAGAGAAGAAAATGTGTGGTGCGATGCTAGCAAGTTAGCTATTGGGGCTACTGTGGATATAAGTGGTGAGCAAGTGGAAGATGGAAGCTGGTTACGTAAGGATGATGGTAATCACATCAATGTGCGAAGCTTGATGGAGTGATCAGAGGCATCAGTCTAGGAGTTCAGTGGAATATCAAGAAGCTTTGCGTCATGACTGATTCTGCAACGGTGTACAGTTGGGTAAAGTCGATCATTGCCAATAGCAAGCGCCCCAAGGTGTGTGGTCTAGGTGAGATGCTTACTAGGAGGAGGCTTAGTATGATAACTGAGTTAGCATATTTGTATAGTTTGGAAGTGGAAATGAGGTTAGTGAGGTCAGAGGAGAACAAAGCTGATGTGTTAACACGTGTTCCGAAGAGTTGGTCAGACAGGAAAGTGACCAGTGCCGTCGCCCAGCAGAGTAATCAAGGATCAATCCAGGACATTCGGGACTTACATGACACACATCCTCTTGGTGTTGCTAGGACGCTGTAATTAGCAAGGTAAAGGTGGGGTCAGCAGTTAATGAGGAAAATGTGGAAATAGTTGTGAAAGAGTGACACATTTGTAAACTATAATGGGACACCTTACTTAACAATCATAGATTGTGGACCGAGTCGATTTTCCTTGTGGAAAATGTTAAGAAATGAGACAGCAGAGAGTGCAGCCAAGGTGATAGAACAAGTGTTTTCTGAGAGAGGAACGCCAAAGGAGATTGTGTCTGACAATGGTTCGTGCTACCAGAGTCGAAAAATGAAGGATCGGTTGTGGAAATGGGGAGTAGAACATGTGTTTAGCTGTGCATATCGAGCGTCAGGCAATGGAATCAACAAGAGGCAATATAGGAAAATAAGGAGAATGATGACCCGAACGGGAGATGTTGTATTGGCAGAACTTCTCTCCAAAATTTGATGGCGTAATTCCAGCGGAAGATATCTATAGGAACCGCAAGCACAATCCATCAGATGTGTCAGGAAACTTGCTCAAGCTACATGATAGTAGTTTGAATTCTTTCAAACCAAAGGACACGGTGTATGTCAAGCCACATAACTCGAGGTGTACGATGCCATGAACGATAGGAAGGGTAACAGCATTAATGTCAAACGCCGCTGTGAAGGTCGACTCAATGACTAGGCATATTAGTGATATGAGGTTGTGCCAACCATGCTCCCTGCTGATCGATGGATCGTTGGCAAGCAATTAACAAAATCAGCATGCTGATGACAACGATAGTGATGCAAATGACGAGTATAGTGACGAAAAGATTTGCAATGACCATGCACGGAGAGCAGTTAGAGAGAGGGAGAACCCCTCGTGGTTAGCTGACTTTTATGTTCCATGACAAATTGGTGATTGGAAATCAAGCGGAGGTGTAGTGTACTGATGTGATACAAATAGCGACCTTGCCTCAAATGAAGCGTAATGACACTGACAATGATTTTACACACTATATTATATTGCCAAACCTGCTTGGCCCGAAAATATGATGTGATCTGGTAGCATGTGCTTTGGAATTTACTAAAGATAGTCTGGGCAGTGAGTTAGTAGAGACTGTGTTGTTGAGTCTTGCTCAGTTATTTGAAGTGGTGGAAGGGTTTCTGACAATCAAATAAACCGATATTAACCACAAACCCTTACTGAAAATTATTTTCAGCTTGGGTATATTATATTTTTGTATCTTGTTTTGCAATTTCTTCTTTTAATAATAACTACTAGCAATCGGTCTAGGATGTTAGCTGTTGGTGAGATATATGTACAAGGAATCAATCACATTGGAGGAGGGAGAGGAGGAGGTGGACTCAGAGGCGGCGAGTTTCTACACTTTCTGCTTGTAGAAGCCTCTTGAATACTCTGTTATTCAACCATGAGCTTGATTACCTGGAATCTGCGCGGTTGGTAGTGCAACCTTTTTGTACATACATAAATGTTGTCTTTGTCGGAGTACAAATTTAGTAGTTTCTTCAGGTAAAACCACAGCTACCACGCTGCAAAATCTTTTCACAACACTGATAACCACAGCTGAGATTTGATTTAGATTTTATTCAATCACTACCATACAGTGATATAGTAGACAGCATTATGAATTATGCTTGCAGCCGGAAGTTTCCACTAGTGCCAGTTGTTTATATGTTATGTATCAGGGGGCTATTATTAGTTAAAGTATGTTACTCCAAGTATTGAAGCTACTCAGCCCTGATAATTAACCAACTTACAGTGCGGTCAGTGGTGGCAATGATTTTTTTAGTCAGTAAACCTCACTCATTAAACATTTATGTGTTTTAGGTTAAAACGTGGTTAAGCAAAACATGGTTTCATGTGTCAATGAGCTTGCATTGCGTTGAAAATGGTCACAGCAAAGTTTTCACTCCGTCAACATGCATTTACTTAAAAGGTAAGTGTGATCTTTACTATCACATGCTGTGACTGAACTGAGTTTGATGTTTGGCACCTGTTCTTTAACTGGCTTTTAGAGATATGATTTTAGCATGAATCAAAAGACATGAAAACCAGCAGTTCTTCTAAATATGCTATGTAATCTTGTCAAAACTATTGTACACTCTACTACATTTTTTTCTTAGAAAACCTGCACCAGACTCCTGCTCACATGGTTTTCACATCATCCCTTTCAAGATAAACTCTCTGTTTGTTTTTCATCTCAGCTTGTAACATGTGATTCTTTTACAGTTGCAATTTTATAGCATGGTAAATTGTTCAAAAGCTTTTATAAATACTAAACACTACTTTTTGTTTGGGCTTTTGATGGAAGACTGTAAAACAATGTGAATTATTTGCTTGAATTGTGACCTAAACAGAGAAAGGGAAGGCCGCCCTTAAGTGGCTTCAAACGTAGGCCATTTGGGACAATGCTGCTTCGCACCTAGCCACTGTGCCACACTAGCTGGGTGGTACTTTAGGGTAAAGACGAATCTTGACAGGGTAGGCAGTGGGTTAACAGCCAGGAAAGAATGTGTTAGCAAAGAGTGTGTACATCAGCTATAAGTGACCTGCTGGGCTGAGGGGAAATAAACAAGTAGTTGCTGCTGGATTTGAATGTACTTTTTTAGTCTACAGTGCACAAATTTCTTCGTAGCCAATGACGACCTAGAAGTTAAACGTCAACTTTTCAAGTTCTGTTGTATAAATACTTTGTGTATCACTAATGTTATAAGATTAAGCATAGTTAATTTCGAGTCATACATGTCTGTGTAGAGTTGAGTGAATTTGCTAGCTTAGTATCTTTTGCAGTTGGTTGTGACCTTTAGTTTATATAGTGACACACACTTACATAATACTTCATCAAACTACCTATTTAGTCTGAGTGGGTACCGTTCTAGTGATAATAACAGTCAAGTCTTTTCAGGATCTTTTCCAGTACTGTCAATCAGCACCTGTTGTTAATAGAACAATAGACATTCCTTTGACAAGTACTTCACTAGTATGCTCGGTAACGAGAAACAGAAAACATTACAACATCCTTATTATGGAGCCTGTAATTAGCAAAAAATCTGATCTTGTTAAGATCAATATGACAGTGGTTTCATCTTTTTTGTATCCCGACATTACGTAAGTAAACACATTATTGCCAAAAATGTTCATTATTACTATAGTATGAACAACTTTGTAAGTCTTTTTTAGTTATGTATATTTTCAAGACTGTCGATCATCACTTGTATTACCTTCTTTGGCTATTGTTGTAGTTTATCTGATACTTTTTATTGGCAGTTTAACTTCCTCAAGCTGGCAAACGCAGGTGCTATTGAAATTCGGTTCTAAGCGTTAGGCAGACATACAAGTGCCTTAAGTTTATGTTTGGAGAAACAAAAGTTCATATTTTGTATAAATTCGGCAAATTTCAGTAATGAAGGAAACCGAGAGCATTGAACTTGATTTTTTACGTTGCGCTTTCAAGAAAGTTTGCTTTTTCCAAATTTAACAAAAAACTGGTATTTTCACTGTATGTAAAACACCATTGGTTACTCAGTTTCGCAATTCTGGTAAACCTTTCGTCTATCGACCATTTAGAGGTACCAAGCAGGATAATTTATTAGCTTGCATCACAAATTTTATACTTGTTTGTCTGAAGACCCCTCAATGCTTACAGCCCGCGAGCACATTTTCCTAACCTTTGTAAAATCTGTAAGAATGTAAAGCAGCAGGTTAGTAGTAGCTGTTGAAAAATGTCATGCATTTACTACAAACGTCAGTTTCAATTCGTTAATAATAAGTTCAAAACATGACGACCGCTTGTAAAATGAACGTGCTGGGGCATAATTTGTACAGCAAGTGATACTTGTGTAAGTACAAGTTGAACACACTCGCCGCCACTCTAAATAAATCCTAATTAGAAATGATGGCCGTAAATGCAACCTAAAACTGAAAGGCCATTGCTATTTAGGCCTATAGTAAGAGAACAGGTTGTACTTCCATAGATCCAGTAGAACTGCAACAAAACTAATTATTTGAATTTGATAGTAAAATTAATTCACTCAGTAACGATGAAGCATGTTATTTAAAAAAGCTTGTTATAAGATCAAACTTACGCGAAAAAGCTAAACCCTATACTTCACTGCAATTCAAGCACCTTTTTGTTGCAAAGGTAATTAATCTTTGCTCACCCATGTTTGATTACTTGCTCTTTCTGTTTAACCAAACCGTGGCTAACTACGAACAAAAAGTATTTTGTAGCCTCTAGAGTGATTCGTAAAACTCTCAATTGTAAAACATGGAAATGATAAAAAAAATGTTGAACATTTTGAGATACCCAAAAGATTCATCTTCCACATTAGAGCGAGGGTGGACAGGGATAAAATTATTCTATTCGCAGATGCTTGCTGAACCCATAGTGTTTAGTTTGAATGCATTTAACTAAGGTGCAAAAAACTGAGGAAACGTTTTGAATTTTTTGGCTGAAACTTGAAGAGAAATATGGCTACTGAATACTTTTGTAGACCCGACTCCTCTCTCATTGATTGAGTTTGGTACTATCCAAGATAACCTTATGCTACCATTCACCATGGTTGTAGAAGACAGAAACTGGGAACAGCTGATATTGAATTGTAGAAAGCTTTTATCAGCTAGAAACTATGCAGATAAAAACTTCTATTGCGACTATAGTCTATTGTCTAGTAAGTGAATAATTACGTTTCAAACAAAATTTATGACAGAAAAGTTAAAGTTTGCATTGCTGACGGAGTTTTTAAATAATTTGAAACTTGCTGTGGCATTTGGAATAGTGTGAGAGAGGTACCTAGGTAAAAACCTCTCCATTTGTTGCTTCAACAGTACTTTTTCCGTTTACCTTTTAATTGAAAACATTACTCATTTACGTGTTTTGGTCTATCTGCTAAAAGTTGAAACTTATTATTAAAAACAATAAAGTTGCTGTTCACCATGACAATCCATGCAACATATTGGCCTGCATTTCAACTTTCATGCTATTAAAGAAGCTTTGTAGCTGCTTCAATGTTAAAGCTTTTGCTATCTTTGAACAGCAGAGAAGGCTAAAAAGCAAAATAAATAAAAAGATCAGGAAAATAAATCGAATCAGATCAAACGAAATCTGGGGAAAATTCGGAGCTCAGAGTGTTTTGTCAAGTATGACCGGTAAAAAAACTTAACCTCATAACTGGCTACATAGATTTCCAATTTTGTTGTGTTAACCAGCATAATTAACCACTTCAATCATTTTTGCATTAGATGTTGAGGTAAAAGTGTCACTAGTGCCAAACCGATGCGGCAAGTACATTGAAAACATAACCACGGTTTATATTTCTGCAGTTAATGTTTACTACTCATCATTTATATTTTCATTGCACCTCTACAAGGACTAGTCTTGGGAACTTTTAGAAGCCAACCCTAGGCAGTCACCGCATGATTGAGGGTTGAATGCAATAGCAAAGCAAATAAACTGTAACAGTTTCTGATTGTCACTACAAACCCGTGACTGGCTGCATCTGTTGTTGCATTTCTGATGTTGCAAACTGTGAAGGACATGCACTGAAGGATGTAGGGCCGGCAATGTGTATGAAAGCCGGTAGTAACCCCTGCCGGTCGGTATTGACCATTACAAAGCCAGAATTGAGTCACGTAGGGCTTGAAAAGGATAATTGTTTAGCCTGAGAAATTTTTCCTAAGCCATAGGATTCAGATATCATATTTGCTACTATATTACTATTAGGTAGATACCAAACTATAGAGAGTGCAATGTGAAAAGAGTACATGCAAATCTAGCCTTTTATAACAATAGTAAGGAGGCACTTAAAAACAGCTTTTACTTGTTGAATTCGCCACTTATTATTATGCACCTTTGCTATTTAAATAAGTGTGTACTTACTGTAATTGGATAGTATTTTTAACCTTATTGTCTGTTTCATAGAATGACTCTTTGCACCATGAATTGTCTTTAATAATCCTCATGTTAAACACCTCATTATTTATAACAATATTGCAGTAAGTGGCAAGGTCGTATTGTAATGGACTTCGGTCTGGTTACCACGAACATCCACTTGGTTCAAGTATTCTGCCTCTCTCCAGAGGGGACACTGTACTGCTCAACAGTGACAACTGTGCGCAGGGTAAGCGAATTACCCAGTAAGGCAAGAGCCCATGGCTCAGACAAACAATACAGTGTAGTGCTTGTGTAAGCGGCTATAGTCTCAAAAACAAAGTGCTAGAGGGTGTTTAGTCCTCTAGGGTGTTTGTGGCAACATGAGAATGAATGCAAAGAGTAAGGCAAAAGTCTCTCCTTTTATAGGAGAGCTAACAGGTATAAAACATATAACAGCTTGAGCACAGGAAGTAATCTAGTCAATACAATCAATTGTATAAATAGTGAGCCAATCAGACAATACAATAAGGTTAAAAAAATAAGGCCCCAAGTGGCTAAGTGGCTAAGAGTCCTGTCTCCTATTGTCTAATTAGCGGTCCTGCAGGGCTCCCAGGCTATAGATAAAGTATGGTTCACCAAGTCAGTAATCCGAGGGAGGGTAGTTCCGGCTCCTGACTTTGACTAAGATTCTACATGGTTTTGCGGATCCTCCACTATGTTGGCCATCAGTACAGCTATACCGGGTTGGTAGAGGGTCAATACCGGCCCTTCAGGGGTCACTACCGGCCCTGCACACTATGACTTTCCACTCAAACAGCTGTTGACCGAACGCTGTGGGTTGAAGTCTAGCGCATTATCTCGGAAAGGTGGGTAGTAAAAGACCTGTTTACTAACAACTTCCACCAAAATTTACCACAGTATCAGCATTGTACCCTCTGGAGCGAGGTACAATACTCAGGACTAGTAGCATTTTGTAAATAGCAATACCAAAGTCTGCTACAGTACCATGGATTAGGAGAGATTTCTTAGCGAACACGAGAGCGTGTTTAAAGTATCCAATATTTTGAAATGGTATCCTTATCTGCATTAGCATGCAAAAAAACATACTGTGAGAGGTTTACGTGATACAGTCAACCCCCAAGACCCCTCCCCCCAGACCTTCTCCACCTCTTTCCCTGTCTATCAACAAGCTTGACATAACCCCTGATCCCTTCCCCCTCCACTTCGCTACAAATTCTCCCATAAAAATGGATACCGAGGACCCCGGCCCTGTATAGACCCTGTATAGACCCTATATATCATATGTAATCTACTCAGGGTCTACCCCTGGTCAGCTATCCCGGGCCAGTATAAAAAAAAGTTGGAGTAGTTAACCTGGGGCCTATAGGGTTTGATGCCCACCTCAGAAAGTAGCTGAGCAGAGTACGGTAGCTTGGAGAACAGAATAAAAGAATAAAAGCTGGATGCCCTAATAAGGAGTGGAAAAGTTCCAAGGTGCACTAATAAGGAGTGAAAGAGTGCCAAGCAAGAAAAAAGAGTGGTAAAAGATGCCCAGCTCACTTTGACATGTGTTTACTGATATCATTGGATGACTTTGTGTACGCATTTGTATTGTATGCTTTGATTGTTGTATTCTTACTGTTACATTGTATGATTGGTTCACCCCAATAAAGGGGTCAACTTTCCTCTGCATCTCCTATAAAAGGAGTTTTGTTTGTGCATTTGGGGCCGAATTCTTGAGGAGTTTGCTAAATTACCTTTTATTGCATTGCTAAATGGGTTATGTAAGCAAATATTGTTCGCAGAAACTCTGTCATTGTGTGTCTGGGTCTAGGACCCCGTGAGGTTGTTGAAGTCAATTTCGAAGTGAAGAAGATTCGGAGTGATATTGTTGTGTCGTAGTAGAAAGTGCAACGCTACTACAATACATTATAAAAAACCATTTAATTTTCTTCGACATCTGGAAGTGCTCTAGCATCATCCACCATCACATAGTTGCCTTGTTAGCATAGATGGTTTTTTGCAAGCCCATCAGTGCTGTCTCATTTGTGGTGGTAGTCACTCTGTTGATTTGGTATATGCTGCCATCACCATTACATTTGGAGGATCAACTGTATGTTGTGGCACTATAACATCACTTTTCCGTCAAGTGAAGCTAAGTATTTACTCAAACTCTATGTACAATAAATAACCAAAGTCTTATTTCAAACAGTGAAATAATTTTAAGCTAATGTTTAACATTAATTTTGTGAAGGCCTCCAACGCTATATACATTATCTTCACCAAAAAGTTGCCAAAAAACCTAAATTATTTAACCATATGCTAAGTGTTATGTTCAATTTTACTCAGTTACTGCTCATTCCTGAAACACCTCCGTCATTTTAGACTTCAATGTTCCGTAATAAGAGAAAGCTTACATTTTTTGACGTAAAATACCCTCCTTCATGTTGTCTATAAAAAATATTTGTTCTGTCAGCTTTACTGCCTCATTTAAGTGGGATAGGAAATCTCACCATGGGGCCACTAGCAGACTAGAAGTGTGAGGTGAGCATTGACATGATGTGAGCAAAACAACTTCATTGGAAATGCTCAAGTGTTCGAGTTTTTTTATCTAGTTTACCTAGTACCACTACAGCAGTGGCTATTTGGGTGTACAGAGACCAACCCTGAGCTGTCTATATTTCACGCATTTTTACTGAGCTGTCAAACATTCAACAACGGTGGTTAACTGCGTATCTGACTGTTGATTATATTGGAAATTTCAAACCTTGCGAAACCCTTTTGTGGAAAACCGTGCAATTGGGCTTTGATGAAATACGAATCCAGTTGTTTCATACTCTTTTTAACCAAGATTTATATGTACATCTGCTAGTAGTGGACTATGGTCTACATAGTCATTTCACTGTTGGGTCGCCCTAAACGTAAAACGTTAGCAAATAAATATTCCATCGCTATACTCTCGACACTCTTCAAGTTGGAAGTTTTGCAATAATCTGAAAGTAAGTTGCTCCAATACATTAAATTTCAATTAGCCGCTGACCTTTCACCTGAAGCAAAGTTTGATTTCAGTAGAGGTGAAGTTGTTAGTGAAATTCTTCTTTGATATTTAATGATAATTTGCTGCAATTCATTATTATTATTATCAAAATTTTTCTCAAATACTGTTTGTCTATTGTTGGCACTTTCAATATGGAAAACAAGAGGATCAGTGGG
The DNA here is from genome assembly GCA_945261195.1 of Cryptosula pallasiana. Taxonomy (NCBI): domain Eukaryota; kingdom Metazoa; phylum Bryozoa; class Gymnolaemata; order Cheilostomatida; family Cryptosulidae; genus Cryptosula; species Cryptosula pallasiana. Next base: position 19,386,661 of record OX183131.1, on the reverse strand, counting down.
GCTAAAAGTGGTTTCTTAAATCCATCTTTCAAAGGCGACTTTTGGGCAGTTTTTACTTGATCAATGTGACATGCTGGGGCATTTCCTGAGGCTTTAAGCATTTATTGATCTTTGGATGAATAAATGCCTTACAGAGAAGTTTTGGAGAATTTTCATGTGGACATTTAAGACAGAATTTCATTTCTCAACATTGATGAAACAATGTAAAAGAATCGCTAAATGGTCTGTTTATGAGGTTGGTCTGAGTTTTTGTCAAATTCCAAATTTTATAAAGTTGAGCATCAAAAAATTTGACTAAATAAAGTTTTATAACTTCTTCTTCCCAAATTTTTATAGGTTTTTCAAGCTAAAATATGGTCTGCCAGTTCTTTTTTTACTATAAAACTGATTAGCTTGTTCAGATTTCACCAAGTTTTTACATACTGGAATTCAAAATTTGCCACGTCATATCCATAATCAGTTACTTTTGACTTTTGAAACAAGTTTGTATTATCAGCATGCAAATAACTGATTCATTATTTTTGATGTGGATGCTAGTTTATTTATAGGGATGAAGAAAAATAGCTTGATTAACTGAACCCTAGGGAACAGCGCATGTGGTATAGAAATAGTCTGAAAAGGTGTTCCCATTAAAATCAACCCGCTTTTGGCTGGTTAGGTGGTTTGCAATCCAACTGTTAGATTTCTGTGGGAGTCCCATTTATTTTTTCTTTGTCTTCAAGATGCCATGCTTTATGGTGTCTGAAGCCATACTAAACCCAAGGAAACATTTAAGAGAGCTTATAGTTGTCAATGGCACCTGAATATTTGTCAGTTAAACTAGATAATACCTGGCTGTCATTTATGCTTCTACAAAAACCTTATTGCTATGATGGTAGATATGAATTTCTCTCTGAAAAATCTGTTATTTAAAAATTAGCAGACCTCCAAATATCTCACTAATCAATTGCAATATCGAAATGGGTTAGTATTTTCACACTGTTTTAGTGGCGCCTTTCTTAAACGGTGGTTTTACTTTGGCAGCTGTAAGAGCTGATGATACTTACTTTTCTGGAAACGGTTGTATGAAAAAAAATAAGGATGTTTAGGGGCAAAAAGTTTAATTAGTTTCGTTGGAACTTGATCAATGCCGGTACCTTAGATACACTTACTTCTGTAAATAACCACTTAATAGATAGCCTATAGATTTCTTCAAAACTGACCATTACATATGATGAAATGGTAAGATTCATGGAATTAGATACTGCTCCAGGTCATCAAGAAATGGGTAGTTTTTTGAGCTAGTGTAGTGGATTTTTTTTTTTTTGGGGGGGGGGGGCGACCAAACGTCCACCAACTACACCTCACTCCAGAGGTCACTTCTAATGGAGGAGTATGCCAACTCCACAACTGTCCTCAGAGCTCACGGCTCAAACGTTCAACTCAATGTCTTGTTGAGTAAACCATACTTTATTATACAGCATAACCAGCAATGCACAATAAGGGTAAATGTATTATGCTACTTGGCTCAATCACAAGCAGAATCCCAATACAATACAAAGAATCAAGATAAGTGTTCTGCCTTTTATAGGCAGAACATTATTAAAACATATTGTAATGGATTCCGGTCTGTTACCACGGACATCCACTAGTCTCGAGTATTCTACCTCTCTCCAGAGGGGACACTGTACTGACCGACAGTGACAACTGTATAGGGCAACCGAATTACCCGGTAAGGCAAGAGCCCATGGCTCAGACAAACAGTACCGAGTAGTGTTTGCTATAGTGGCTTTATTACAAAGCAGTCCTGAGGGTAATTATTCCTCTAGGTGTTTAGCAATATAAGAATACATGCTATGGCTCATTGTAATGAATGCACTGATTATCAGTAGGAGCTCTCCTTTTATAGGAGAGCTAAAGAACACAAAACATATAAGATACAATGCACAGGAAGTAATGCAACCAATGACATCAATTATATAAATACTTAACCAATCACAATGCAATGCAAGATAATACAAGGAGGTGCCAAGTGGCTAAAGGCGGAGTCTTTTCTCCCAACTGTCCAATGACATCTCCTACAGGGTTCACAGGCTGTATATAGAATCAGGTCCACTAAGTTGGTACTTTAGGGGTAGTCACTTCCTGTTTACGACCTTGACTAAGTTCCTGAACATCTTTACAGATCCTCGTCTAAGGCGGCCATCTTGTGCCGGCCCAGTACAGCTGTACCGGGTCGGTAGAGGTCACTACCGACCCTGCAGGGGTCAATACCGGCCCTGCTTACCATGCTACCGGCACAGTATGACTTCCTACCCAACAGCTATTAACCAAATGCTGTGGGTAGAAGCCTCGCGCATTGCTTCACAAGGTTCCAAGTGTAAACTACCCGTTTACCACTAGAGTGCACTGAAATCTACCACATACCTCTCTCCATTAAAGTCATAGCCTGGCTTTAATAATAAAATATTAAGAGTAGATATGTGTGGGGGGTAACACTTGTACCCAGGTTATATATTTGATTATGTAACAGATATATATATAACAGAACAAGAGTATATATTTAATAGCATATATACAGTGTCCGGCGTCTCGTTCAATAGAGAGCGCTGTGTACTCGGCAGGAGTGCCTCTCATAATGCTGCAGAAGGTGCGTTCTCAGCTGCCGAGTGTTTCGGCCTCGGTAGGTACACTGAATACAAGTGTAGTCCACGGCCTCCTGTAACAGGTGCTCCACCCGTTCCTCCGTCTCCGAGGTGACCCAGCGCAGCATGCGCCATCTTGTAGGGTTTCGTCTCCCATCCTCCTTCCATGAGGTGGTTGGCTCATCGTCCAACGTAGGGGTGACTGGGGCCGGCACCTTCTCCTCGGTCTCCTCTGCCTTCTCCTCTGCAGTAGGGCTGGGCGCTTGCACCAACCGGATGGTGAGCCTCGGTGTCACGTCCACTTGGGAGCGTGAATCTACAACACAAGGTGCATGATAGATTTTATGCAATGTGTTAATGGGCTGCCTATATTGCAGCGGAGCTTGCTCTACCATAGTGTCATGTATGGGCGAGAGCAGTGGCCCTGGAAGTTCTAGCGCCGACAGAACCTTCCGTATCTTACTCCTAGGAGAACGCCGTTCCTTATTTAAGGAAAGCCAGCGCCGTTTCTCCTCTTCCCACTGCACCGTGGGGGTGCAAGCAACATCCCGTGCCGGGGTGTGGTGCACTGTGCTGTGTGGCACTAAGGTTGGTGGTGAAGACGTCGTGGGACGTTCACCCTTAGCTGCCACCACAGGCTTCTTCCTTCGGTAGGCTCTACAAGGGTAATTACTGCCTTGTAACCTCTCAGTCCCTCCTGACTGAATCTCTGGAGGACCCCGGGCCGGTACAGGGTTGCCCCGGGCCGGCATAGAGGTGCTCCGGGCCGGTAGGGAGTCATCCCGGGCCGGCAGGCAGGCAGCATCAAGTGGTGGGCACTTGATCTCCCGCTCATTTTTATCTACTGCCCTTCTGAGGGTGTCAGCAGTCCCAACTCGTGGGAGAGCGCATTCTCTACTGTCACCAGCGCATGGTAAGTCTAGAGGTACAGGTTTAGCATAGCCAGGTGGGCTGCCACTCCGTAGTGCTAACGGATCTCGTGGCGTGCAGTTTTCAAACAACCATTTCGAAAACGCTGCGTTTAATTGCTCACCTTCTGTTTCTTTCTTGGCCGGCTGGATCTCCTTCTCCTCAGCTTTTCCTTGGTCAGGCTTGGTGAACAGCTCTGCCGTGGGCATGGTCTCCAGCTCTTTCTGGGTAGGTGGGTAGTCGTCTAAGTCCAGTAGCAGATCCTCTGCGTCACTTAGTTCTAGACAGTGGTTGGACATCTTGTGAGCAAGTGTTACTCTGTCGACGACTTTCGCGGGTATGAGTGGCTTCTTGGAGCTGCAGTGTTGTTCACAACTCTGACTCACTCTGTCTGGCTCCACAGGAAGTGTTTGGGTACTGGGGGTTTTTGGCCGCTTCTCCAACTTCTTCCGACGGTCTGCTACAGTGATCCTGTTCACTGGAGGTTGTCGGGGAGCTCCTGGGGATTCTTTTGAAACCAAGCGTGATGTGGTCCGCACCTCCCTTGCAGCCTTTTTGGGTCTGTTTACTGCTTTCCTTGCCTTTCCTCTAGGCGGGTGGTGGGAATTCCCATCTATGCACAGTTGAGCGCTCTCATAGCCTGCTTCTGTGTGGTGCTGGTTTGCTTCATCTCTGCATCTTTTAACAGAGGGTTGATAGTCAAAGGGCAGCTGCCTCTCTCCAGCAGCAGGGCTCCCTTCTCCCCAGCGCAGGGGCGTAGCCAACGGGGGGGAAAACACTGTTTGGCCTATAGCTTCTACAGTTGTTGTCCGATCCGGCTCAAATCTTCTGCCATCTACCTGTGGCGGGGGGCTCTTCACAGCCTGATACATTCCACCTGTAGTTTTCTCTACAGTGGTTGGTTGTGTGGGGACGTCCTCTTCTTCAGGGGTGTAAGGGGTGTTCTCCGTCAGCTCTGCCTGTGTTAGACAGACACTATCATTAAGTGGCCGCCCGTGCTTGTCTGTGCAAGGCAACACATGTCCGTCAATGATGACATGGGAGTCTGGAAACCTTAGGGCACACTCGTGTAAGGTGAGAAACGGCATGCCAATTATGGCATCTTCATTGATGTCACTAATGACGAAGTTTACGCTCGTTCTCAGTTTACGAAGCTGCAAGCTTACTTGCAGGGTACCGTAAAAGGGAATCCTCGACCCGTCAGCCATGAGTCCATGTGCCTCGCTGCGTTGCAGCGTGTCTTTCACTGACTGTGGCAATTGCTGGTACAGATGTCTCGACAGCAAGTTGGTTGTGCAGCCTGTGTCAATCAACAGGGAGGCTGGTCTACCGGCTAACCTTCCAGCCAGGAAGTAGCTGGCCTGGTAAGGTCGCTCCAGCGGTGGCGCTGCCATTTGTGTTCTCCTGGGGGGTTGTCCACTCTTCTTCAGAGTTCCAGGACTGTAAGGGGGTTGACGAACAATCCGGCTACTGTCAGTCTGTGTTCTCCTGGGGGGTTGTCCACTCTTCTGCAGAGTTACAGGACTAATGGGGGCTTGTCGAGCTGTCCGGCTGTCCTCAGCGGGCGTCTGTGCTCTCTTGGGGGGTTGTCCACTCTTCTTCAGAGTTCCAGGACTGTATGGGGTGTCAGGAGTTGTCCAGCTGCAGTCAGCGGGTATTGATGCTCTCTTGGGGGGTTGTCCACTCTTCTTCAGAGTTCCAGGACTGTACGGGGCATCAGGAGTTGCTTGGCTTGTCCAGCTGTGGTTGGTTGCTGTCGGTTGTATCTTGGGAGGTTGTCCACTCTTCTGCAGAGTTCCAGGACTATAAGGGGTTGTGGGTGTGGTCCGGCTTGCCCAGCTGCAGTCAGCTGCCGGTGGCGTTACTGCGGGCGCCGGCCGTTTCCCGTCTGTCTGGGGTTGTTTGTGAAGTGAGCTGCGCGCTGAGTTCGGGGGCAGGTACTCATCATGTGAGCTGGTTGTCCGCAGCCCCAGCAGCGTGTTGCAGGCTCTGCCTCCAACTGTGGAGCGGGAGCCGCCTGTCTTGCTGCTCTCAGCGACCGTAGTTCTTCTGTTAGTAGCTTTAGGCTGTCCATGACTGTTGTCATAGGATCCGGTATGGCAGGTGTAGGGGTGTGGTGTGTCTGCTGTACGGCAGTAGTGGTGGAGACACGTTGAGACGGGCCCTTGGCAACCGTCCTCATCCATTCCTCTTCTTCCTCGTCGGCATCCTCTTCCAACATCCGTACATGAGCCTGGCGCTCCTCAAACGGTGTCTTTATCTGCATATACTCGTTGCCGGCCCTGACTGCTTCAGCAATGTCAATGGGCTGCATGGCCAACAAGTGCCTTTGCAGGTAAGCATTTCCAACCGTGGTGCTGAAGATATCCAGCATCATCCTCTGCATGGGTCGGTGAGGTAGATCTGCATACGCAACGCGCACTAGGCGCTCTACTTCACTTGCATGCTCTTGGAGCGACGTCTTGTGTTGGCGGCGTAGGCTGGTCAGCCGGGACATAGCTTCCCTGGGTGTTAGCCCAAAACGTGCTCGTAGTGCAGCAAAGATACCCTGCAGTTGTGGAGGCTTTCCACAGTCCAATGCTTTACCTCGTAATGCATCCCTTAGGTATAACATGGCCGTGTTCTCTGGCTACTCATTCATTTCGGCTACCTCAATGAATCGGCTGATGAAGTACTCGACGTCTCCTTCGCCGTCGAACTTCGGAGCCTTTAGCCTAGCTGGTGCATTGTCTTGGTTGGGCCTCATCATAGCCGTCAATGCTTCGGTCAATCTATCAATGGCTGTAGCTTCTGGGTTGCCAGCGGGTGCTCGACCAGCGCTGCGTGCTCTCTGGGTGGCCATTCTTTGCAGATAGAGGAGTGATCTCAACTCAAATCTAAGAAATGGTCAGTACAACTGGATCCCGGGCCGGTATAGGTTAGATCCGGGTCGGTAGCTGTGTTTCCAGTGGCTCTAGCAGATCTAGGGGTGGGTCCAATGGATACTGTGGCAGTATCTGGCACTCCGTCGCTTGTAACAACCGTTACGAAACTTCTTGTACTGCTGCAGGGCGGAGCGAAGCTCTACGGGCCTACAGGCAGTAGTGTAGTGACACTGTAAATGGATACAGTGCCGGGGTCACTGTTACCAGCTGAGTAGCACTCCAAGCTGAATAACCTCTGGTAGCTGAGTCTGTATAGCTGATACACGACTCTCTCTTCTTTTCGCACAGTGCCGGTATCTCTATGTCCAGGTCGGAGCGAACTCTACGAGCCTGTAGGAGATACGGTAGCGTCTGTACTGGACTGCTGCAAACGGAGCAAGCTCTACGGTTGATGCAGACAGCCTTTAGTAGTGGATACTGTGCCGGGATAGCTGCTGCAGTTCGGAGCGCACTCAAACGAACCTGCAGAGAAATCCGGTAGTATCTTGCGTCAATTGCTCTTCAGATCTACTACTTCGGTAGATCAATTTCTCCTCCTCTCTCCAGATCTACACCCGGTAGATCACTTCTCCTTCCTCAGTGGTAGCTGGCCTGCAGTGCATTCGCAGGGCCAGAGGGTAGCGTGAAAGAGCACAGCGTGGGAAGGTACCGTTTATCCCACCGCTGCCACCAATGTAATGGATTCCGGTCTGTTACCACGGACATCCACTAGTCTCGAGTATTCTACCTCTCTCCAGAGGGGACACTGTACTGACCGACAGTGACAACTGTATAGGGCAACCGAATTAACCGGTAAGGCAAGAGCCCATGGCTCAGACAAACAGTACCGAGTAGTGTTTGCTATAGTGGCTTTATTACAAAGCAGTCCTGAGGGTAATTATTCCTCTAGGTGTTTAGCAATATAAGAATACATGCTATGGCTCATTGTAATGAATGCACTGATTATCAGTAGGAGCTCTCCTTTTATAGGAGAGCTAAAGAACACAAAACATATAAGATACAATGCACAGGAAGTAATGCAACCAATGACATCAATTATATAAATACTTAACCAATCACAATGCAATGCAAGATAATACAAGGAGGTGCCAAGTGGCTAAAGGCGGAGTCTTTTCTCCCAACTGTCCAATGACATCTCCTACAGGGTTCACAGGCTGTATATAGAATCAGGTCCACTAAGTTGGTACTTTAGGGGTAGTCACTTCCTGTTTACAACCTTGACTAAGTTCCTGAACATCTTTACAGATCCTCGTCTAAGGCGGCCATCTTGTGCCGGCCCAGTACAGCTGTACCGGGTCGGTAGAGGTCACTACCGACCCTGCAGGGGTCAATACCGGCCCTGCTTACCATGCTACCGGCACAGTATGACTTCCTACCCAACAGCTATTAACCAAATGCTGTGGGTAGAAGCCTCGCGCATTGCTTCACAAGGTTCCTAGTGTAAACTACCCGTTTACCACTAGAGTGCACTGAAATCTACCACAATATGCCCAAACAAGGGGCAACAAATCAGCCATGGCAGGAAGTGTTTACACTAATCAGAACATAAGATATAAATATGTGATACAATCATTGGTTAATATAGGGTTAAATATGCAAGGCGCCCAGAAGTAGGGGGCGGAGCTTATTAGTCAATCTTGCTGATTCATGATGGTGCAATGAGTAGCTCTAATTCCTGGTCCTTATGGCTTGTGGTCCTTGGCTTTGGTCTTGTTTGAGGACAGCTATGTTGCAAAGTCGGGCTCCTGCATCTTTGGTATCAATTTAGGTTCTCAGGCTATAGTAGTTCTTTCCTCACCGACCCGGTATAGGTTTGGTAGTGGCACTGCAGGGCCGGTAGTACAAGCTGCAGGGCCGGCAGGGTGTGCTGCAGGGCCGGTGGTACCTCTGCAGGGCCGGCAGTGAATGCTGCAGGGCCGGCGGTAAGTGCCGCAGGGCCGGTAGGGTTTCTACCGGCTGACTTGCTTATGTTCTGGCTGTGCCAGGCTCTATTTAGGCTTGCCTGACACACAGCAGTTATCAGGGGGACCTTGCGCAATGGTAGTAGTCACAAAATTCTACCACACTAGATTGATGGGATAAAGAATATCGAGGCCACAGAAATGTTTTTCAAAATCTTTGCTTTTAATTTCAACCTAAGAAACTGGTCGGTCAAAATTGTGATGTTTATAGTTTCTAAGCTTTCCGCAATACCCCTGCAGATCGAGGCTCTAACAGCACCAGTTTCAATAAACCAACGTTTAAATACAAAAGCGTAATCAGAAAATTGAAAGTTGTTTGCCTCACTTTTATGGAAAAAGTCTTGTGTTAAGCAAACAGCATCAATGGGCTTCATAAAACGCTAATACAAGCTTCAGATGCTCAATACTACTTCATAAATTTTGAATGGTAATATGGAGCATAAGAACAAAAACGTTGTCAAATTCATAATGGATCAAATTAAAATACTGTTACTGAAGTTCATTGGACAAAAAGTGAAAAAAATAAACAGTTCAGCTGTACTCTGGCTATTTATCAAGGTTGTCTTATCTTGTTTGAGAAGACTAAAGTATTTGAGTAGAATCAGAAGTTTGTAAGATAGTATTAGTTCTTCGTATTTCAACCATATTTTTGAATTATACATTGTCTGAGTGTCTCATGCTAGCTTGAAAAAGTGTACATGAGAAGAACTAAACAATTCATTAACAAACATTTCAATAACCAAGGTCGCAGTAAGAGGTGATTTTCCAAAAGTTGTGTATAAATTGACTTGGTTAGTGATCTGCAGAAACTTGACATTAACATCATTACTAAGCTTAATTCTAAGATACTCTTTCAACATCCGTATATGCAGCAAGACTGCTCTCAAGTTCGACTGAAGTCTGCTGGATGCCACTCAACAAATATTCACCAGTTTTATGTAGTTGTGGATTCTGGGGGGCCAATGAAAGATCCACCAACAAAACCTCACTCCAGATGTAATCTTCCAATCTACTTCCAAACAGGGAAGTATGCCAACTCCACAACCATATTCAGAGCTCACGGCTCAAACGCACAACTCAGTGTTTCAATGAGTAAACCGTATAATATTATACGACAAACATCCCATTGTGGTATATTAAAGGCAATGTATCTTGCTGCTTGGTGCCATCACAAGCAGAATACCAATACAAGTACAAAGAATAGTTAACAGGCTCTGCCTTTCATAGGCAGAGTAACAGAAAACATATGCCGAAATGAGGGGGCAACAAATCAGTAGTAGCAGGAAGTGATTGTACGAATACAAAGATTAGATGTAAGCAACACAATGCAGTATTGGCTAGAATAGGAATAAATAGAAAAGGCGCCCAGGAGTTAGGGTGGAGCTTCTCAGTCAATAGTGCTGAGTCAGGATGGTGTAATAGGTATTACAGTTTCTTAGCTGTTATGGCTTGTGTTCCCCATCTTTCTTCTTTCCGGTAATAGCTAGGCAGCGAACTTGGGCGTCTGAATCTTCTGGTGCTACTTTGGGTTCACAGGCTATAGCCCTTCTTCCCTTCCAGACCCAGAAAAGAGTCAGTAGTGACACTGCAGGGCTGGCAGTGGCTGCTTCAGGGCAGACATGGAATGCTGCAGGGCCGGTAGTGCATTTGCACGGCCGGTAGTGTTTCCACTGGCTCTCTTACTTGTTTTCTGGCTGCGCCAAACTCAGTTTAGGTGTGCCTAAAACTCAGCAGCTGTCAGGGGAACCTTGCGCACATGTACAGGTCCTGAGAATCCACCACATTCCTTCTCCATTAAAGGCAGTAGTTCTTTGTCTTTAATTAAATAATAGCAAAGAAAATAGCATATAGTTTCAAGCAACACCTGTGCTCAGATAGGTTTTGTGTTTGTGCAACAATACAAATACTAATCAAAGTACTCTATGCAAATTGTCAGTCGGGGCCTAGAACAGGTCACCACGCAAGCTTTCAGCTTGCTGCTGTAGGCGGTCCATCTCTGCCATTAAAGCCTGGGCTTCGGCCTTAGCGAGAGCCCTATCCTCCTCCGACAGCTGCTGTCCAATAATGAGACGCCTCAGCTCTTGCAGTGGGTATGAGTATGCAGTGAGTATGTGGCTTTCTACAACTTTGTCCGCCGGCTTACTGTTCAGCTGGATTTGCAGAAAAGGTTGGGGCACTACTGGTCGATTAAACTCCTCTGGGTGCGTGAGCGATTCTGTCTGCTCAAGGGGTGGTGGAGCAGTAATTGGGCACATCTCCTTCTTCGGGATCCGGTACGCCTGAAGGCTGTATTTGCTTTAGGTCCCACCATCTTCCTTTTTTTTTGGCTGACAACTTCACAGGGGATGCCTCCCGTTTGCAGGGTAGTGTGGCTGACGCCTTCTTCTCACTTAACTGGGTAAGTCTACACTTTCCAAATTTCAGGGGGTCTGCCCACTGTACAAATTGGGAGAAGCGGTCGAAGTCTGGCCTGTCGACCGTGTAAATGATGCCAGTCTTTTCATGGTGCACCTTATCATTGGGCACATCGTACTTTTCTTGATGAATATACGCCATCCCAACTTTCACTGTGGTATCTGCAATGACAGTAGTGTCGGATGTAGTGTTGAGGCACATGTACTCTCAACTGTCTTTTATTCTTTGCCTCATACTGGCACTTTGGGCATACAGAGTCTACCGCTGTCGGTATCAGACTCTCTATTTTCGCCTCTGTAGGAGCAGCTACCTATCATAGCATCTGCCACCTGGTAGGATCTTCCTTCCCTTTGTATAGGTAGTGCAGGGCTTGTCCTATAATGTCAGCCGCTCTATTGACACATCTTCCTCCTGTACCAAGGATGGCTTAACTTGCACCAGTCTTCAGCTTTACGTGCACAACAGATTGGGACTCAGCACCTGCAACAACAACAACATCTTTGTCAGGACTAAAACACACATTGGGTGTTGGCGTTGCTATGTGGCAGTGGGAATTGTGGGCAAGGCTTGGTGACTGTTTGCCAGGCAGTTTAGGCACTGGGAGGTCGTCAGTTGGGGAAATGAATGGATTACACCCTTTGGTAAAGAGAGCCGATGCTTTCGACTCGTCTCCTCTTCTCCCTGTCTGTGGTGGCTAACTTTTCCCTCACCCCTGGCTGGAAATGAGAGCACAGACTGTCTCTTACTTCCTCTAGACAACTCTGAGGTAGGATGCCTCTCTTCTGCGAGGTATACTCAGTTGCTTTGGAGTGGCCGCAAAAGAATTTTGACACTTTCGCCATCTTTGGCCTTTTTCATGGACTCTTGCAAAGCCCTCCGGGCCGGGTCACGGTTACCCCGGGCCGGCAGAAATGTTTCGCGGGCCGGCAGGTTTGAATTTTTGGTTAGTAGGGAATTATCTCTACTTCCTACCAACTTTTTAACGCCTTTTTCTAATACTGCTGCTTTAGAAAGTGGTTCAGCCATCTCCAAAGTCAGCGGAGGGGGGAAGGGGGTTGGTTTCTACCAATGCTAAGTGTTTTAAGGCCGAAATCTTGGGGGGGGCTGCCACTTTGCAAAGCTGAAAGGTCAGTAAATGTTCTATGCTTGAACACCCACGCATACATTTGAGAGTTAAACAACTCACCCTCCTCATATTCTTGTGCTCGTTCTGCATTCACAGCAGCAGTAGCAGGGGTTGGTTGGGGAGGTACAGCTTCTTTCTTTTCCATTAAGTCCTCTGTAGGCATAGCCAATAAATCCTCTTCTCCCAATCATAGACGGTGATCAGTTACTAATCCAGCTTGTAACAGGAACTCATGGTCTTCCTCGGTAAACTCTAAGCAGCTAGGGGTAGTCATAACTTCTAGCTGTCTGACTGTATCTTTCTTAGGCGCAGCAGCAGTAGTGGTACACTGGTCACTGTCTTGAAAAAGAATGAACTCTTTCATTTTGCCAAACCTTCGCTCAAAGTAATGACTCATCCTGTCTGTGCTTGCAGGAGGCGGCTGAGCAGGGGTACTAGGGGCAAACTTTGGTAGCTGCTGATAGCTCTCACAGGGGGAGTTCAGTTGGAGCTTTGCTACATCTGGTGATCCTTCTCAAACCAGGCTCAACCACCTTGGTGCAGTTTCTTTGGAGCCTACGACTATTTTAGTGCGTTCCCCGGAAGTTCCGGTTGGTGCATTGTGACTGGTTTTATCCACTGTCTCTGATGCTTGCAACCAACAGCTCTCTCCGCTCCTTTTCACTGCTGTGGGTGGTTACTATGTTACTCCTTCTTTTCCTTCTTCTGGTGACTCTCCTGCTTGACCAGGGGCATAGCGAACAGCGGCAAAGGGATAAATTTTAGCGCTCTTTCCTTTGGCGGCCTCAGTTTTTGTCCCGGTGCGCACAAAGCTTCTCTGCAGGCTACTCTCCCCCCTCTCCATTGTTCGGGAGGTCCTGCAGACTGCTAGCTCACTTTTCACAGGTGATGTTGGGGAAAGTCTATCCCAATCACCAAGCGACATTGCATCCTTCTGTGTTGCAACTATCCACATTCCACTGTCCTTCAACAGTTTCCCATGCTTGTCTGTATATGGCACATCACGTCCGTTTATAGCAACAACAGTCTTGAAATTTGAGTATGCACTCACTAGTGGTGAGGATCGGCATCCCGACAATGGCGTCCTCATCTATGTCATTTATCACAAAACTGACATTGGTCTGTAACCCACAGTACTGTGCTCTAAAAAAAACAATCTTTGGCCCATCAGCCATCAACCCATGTGGCTCACAGTTCTGAGGTGTACTCCTTACACTCAGCGACAGTCCTTGGTAGACATGCTGGGGTAGCAGGTTTGTAGTACACCTGGTATGAAATAGCTTGCCTTATACGGGAGTACAGGAGGGGAGCAGCTGGTGTCTGCCGCGTACATCTTAGTGGGGGGCTGGTTTGTGTATGGGTGCCATGTCTGCTGGCTCTGCTGGGGTTGTTATGGCTTGCCAAATCACAGGTAGTTGCTGGTAGCTATACTGCAGACCACAGCCGCTTTCCGCTTGTGCAGGCATCCGTTGTGCTTTTGTACTCCATGACTTCTTTGGACACAACTCTGTACATACCCCAATTCTCCGCAGTCCCAGCACTGCAGTGGTTGTTGGTCAGGCAGTGGTGAAGGAGGCTGAGGGGTAGGGGTGTCTCCCTGTTTCAGCAACCTGATCTTCTTGGTAAGGTTCAGCAATGCTTCGGTAAGCACTGTCAGAGGATCCTTTTTGTCTTGTTTTGTCTTGTCTAGAGTATTTGGTGTGTGCAGTGTGTCATCCGTGTATTCTTCTTCGGTCTCATCTGTAGAGTCATCTTCTACAATGCGCGCGTGAGTAGACCTCTCCTCAGAGCCTGTCTGTATCTGCAGGTATTCATTCCCTGCTCTCACTGCATCTGAACTCCCCATTGGCTGTATTGCCAGGAGGTGTCTCTGCAAGTAGGAGTTGCCTATTGCAGAGCTGAAGATATCCAATACCATATGGTGCAACAATCTGTCGGGGAGGTCCGCATAAGCAACCTGCACCAGTCGTTATACTTCAATGGCATGCTTCTGCAGCATAGCCTTGTACGCTCTGCGGAGGCCAGTCAGTTTGTTCCTTGCTTCACCCTTGGTTAAACCAAACCATGCCCCTAGCGCAGCAAACATTCCTTGCAACAGTGATGTCTTGCCACATTCATGTGCACTCCCTCTCAGGGACTCTCGGAGATGTAGCAACGCTGTGTGCTCTGGCCTTTTGTTGGTCTCAGCCACTCCCATAAAGCGCACTATAAAATAATCTACATCACCATCACCTTCAATATTTGGTGCTTTAAAGAAAGACCCGTGGTTAGAAGCTGTTGGCTGAATGACGGCTTGTAGCGCTTCTGTCAAGCGGTCCATCACATTTGCTTCGGGATTTGCAGGGGTTATCCTACCAGCGCTGCGTGCCCGTTGGTTTGCCATTGTTTTTACTAGAGGAGTAACTTGACTAAAGTGTGCAAAACTCGACTCAAGTGTGCAATGGGAGGTATGCTAGTCCGTTGCTTGCAGCACCAGGTCTCTACAGCTCCTAGGGCTCTTTATCAAGTAGTCTCAGTAAACAAAGTACTGGACAGTAGCACAACGCCTGTAAAATTTTGCACAAGGTCGGTAGTAATGTGTAGAGGGCCGGCGTTAGAGCCGCGGGGCCTGTCATAAAATTAGCAGGGCAGGTATCTGAAGACACAGGGCCGGTATGCCCAAAAAAAGGGGCAAAAAATCAGTAGTAGCAGGAAGTGATTGTACGGATAAAAAAATGACATATAGATAACACAAATTAGTATTGGCTAGAAGAGGATTAAATAAATAAGGTGCCCAGAAGTAAGGGGCGGAGCTGCTCAGTCAATAAAGCTGAGTCAGGATTGTGCAATTGGTAGTACAGGTTCCAAGCTGTTATGGCTTGTGTTTCCCATCTTTCGTCTTCCCGGTGGTAGCTAAGTAGCAAACTTGGGCTCCTGAATCTTCTGGTACTACTTTGGGTCCAAAGGCTACTGCACGTTTCCCCTCCCCGGCCCGGTGTAGGGTCGGTAGTGACACCGCAGGGCCGGTAGTGTATGCTGCAGAGCAGGTAATGCATTTGCAGGGCCGGTAGGGATTCTACACACTCTCTTACACGTTTAGTTGCTGCACCAGACTCAATTTAGGTGTCCTTGACACTCAGCAGTTGTCAGGGGGACCTTGCGCCCATGTAGTGGTCATGGAAATCAGCCACAATATGGTAAATCTGTACTTGGTGTTTGGCTGTTATTATATCCCTTGTGAAGTTATGAAATTGTAATGGTGTTTCGTATGTCTTGTTATGTGTGGTGGTGCATGATTTTCTGTGCATAACACATTTAAGCTCAACCCTATGGGTATTCACATGAAGTTTCCTACAAAGCAATATATTGTGATAGATTTTGGTGTAAGTTGACAGTAAACAGGTCCTTTACTCTTCTCTTTGCAAATAATGCGCTAGATTTCTACATACAGCTTTCGGTAGACTGCTGATTAGATGGGAAGTTGTACTGTGCCTGGTGGCATAGTATGCTGGGCCGGTACTGACCCCTGCAGGGCCGTTATTGATCTCTTACCGACCCGGAATAGCTATATTGGGCTGGCACAAGATGGCAGCCGTAGAGGAGTAATCTTAAAAGTACCTAGTAACATAGTCAAGGCCAAGAACCAGAAGTACCCTTCTTCGGATTACCAAACAAGTGGACCATAAGCTATCTATAGCCTGGGAGCCCTATAGAATGTGTGATTGGACAATGGAGACAGGACTCCGCCCTCTAGCGAATTGGCACTCTCTATGTTTAACCTATTTACCTGACCTGATTCGTTAACTATTTATATATCGGTTTGCATTTGTTGATTTACGCCTTATGCTATCGTTCTTATCCATATTATGCTACTTGTTTCCTGTAAGTCCTCCTATAACAAAAGTGATTTAACCCCTACTCTTTGAATTCATTCTCATTTCTTGCCACAAAAACCCTATTAGATTAATACCCCTAGGACTTTGTCTTGTGAGAATAACGCCAGTATTCAAACTTCACTCTGTGTTGTTTGTGTGATCCATTGGCTGTAGCTCTACCCGGTAATTCGGTTGCCTGATTGCACAGTTGTCACTGTCGAGCAGCACAGTGTCCCCTCTGGAGAGAGGTATAATACTTGAGCATAGTGGATATCCATAGAACCAGACTGCAATCCATTACAATATCACCATTAGGAGCTTTTGGCATCACAATAAAAACTTAGTACTGGAATTCAGCAATAATTTGGTCACAGCTATTATCCTGCAGTTTTATTTTTGTTCTTAATCCTTGCTTCGCCCAGATCCTGGTGTCTTCACTTGTCTATTGTTACTAAGTTCAGCCATTATGGTAAATTGCAATCCTGTTTTTGATTGTAACCAATGTTATTTTCATCAGGCCGGTAACAACGTTGAACCAATCCAAGTCTATTACATCAAAAAAGTGCAACAAAAAAGTTGTCCACTAAAGGGTAACATCTATTAATTGTTCAACCAATCATTAAGATTGGTTCACCCATCATATGGCTAACCAATCATCAACCATAATATGGGTGATGTTTGTAACTGACCTTCGACCTTCAAGTTTGTCTACATGTAGACCCGCTGTACCTTTTGGGTATTGTCATTTTGCTCACTCAAACTCCTCTATAGGCTGCAACTCTTAACTTGTATGTCTGTCCTCTCCTAAAATTCATATTAGCGACATCAAAGTTCAAGTAAGCTTATACTAGTAGAACTTGCATCTGTCTCACCTTGTGGGGGTAATGAGGTTCACCAGCAAGTTCTCCAAAATTAAAATAGTTGTAACTTCTCTTCTGTTACTATTGACACAACGGCATCCACTCCAACTAAACAATAACTGACTGCTTTGGGGTCAGCGTCCTAGACTCACCACACATAATTTACACAAACAAATGATTTATGTGATTGTTTATACTTAACATTCTGATTCTAACATGGTTTTTACACAAGATACACCAGACTTCGGTCTTTTCACATGCACAATAGCTCTTTTTATAGGAGGAGACAGAAAAAATCACCCCTTATTCGGGATGAGCCAATGACATATAATAATTACAAGAGGTATACGAACAGTACTAAGTAATATAATTCATCATAACCAGTCAAACCAATGAGAGCAGCAAGCACATGGTAGAGTAGCTCTGGGCTCTCTTCCCGCTCTTTTTGTGATGGTCGAAATCTTCCGCTCTTCATTGGGCATCTGTACTTTCCGGTCTCTGTTCCTGGCATTTGTATGGATCCGGTCACAATGAAGTAAAAGGTTTCTAGCTCCTTAGTCTCCAGGTTACATTTATCAGCCATCTTTGTTGACCAGCCTGGGGTACTGACCCGGGGTGACCTGGGTAGGCTCTGTATATGTATGTATGTGCAATACAGGGTCTATACTGGACCGGGGTGACCTGGGTAGGCTCTGTATATGTATGTATGTGCAATACAGGGTCTATACTGGACCGGGGTGACCTGGGTAGGCTCTGTATATGTATGTATGTGCAATACAGGGTCTATACTGGATCGGGGTAGACGGTATCCCTAATTTTATAGAAATGCGTGTATGTAATGGACGGGAGGCCCCAGATTCCCCTGAAACTTTTGTAGTTGACAGGTGACGGGTATAGGGGATTTTACGGTGGAAAGGGATGTATAAGGAGGCCTGGTTCATCTTTATATAATGTAAGTCTCCCACAATATTAAACCACTAAAAATTTAAGGTAAATAATAATTCTAGGTAAAGAAGGTCTGCATCTGTGAACCAGTGATAACTACAACTTTTAGCCATTTACATTCACTTACGCCATCGCATCACTATGTTGTTGTAGGGTTACCTTTCTATTGGCAAATAAATGTGGATACAAAAAAACAACATTAATCAAGTTGGATGTTGATGTACAAGCTGTTGATGTGTTTCTGATACCGATATTGTTATTTATCGTACACTATCAACTAATTGTTATTGGATACTATTTATTTTCAGGTGCGGCACTGGGTAAAACAAATTACTCTTTTCATTGCTACATAAATGCGCTTCATGGTGAGGCTTACGTTTTCTCAGGAACTACATGCACATTTGATATTTGTTCTGATCAAAATGTCATAGCTACATGGAAAACTAGTGAGTATTCTTCGTGTTAGATTAGTTACTAGTATACAGTAGGCGCAGATATTCAAATTGTGATGAGTTTAAATCTACTGCATTTAATTGATTTTTTTGTATCTGCTTAATGATGTCGAGAAAACTGCTAGGAGTGCATCATTACACCTAAATTCAGTACTATCTATTTTAATAATCAGAGTTCCCTCTCAAAGGAAAGCCACCTCTATGATACTATGATTAAGAGAGTTAAGAATCATTTGCTAGTTACAAAAGAGCTAAACCTAGCTGGGACCAAGACTTGTCTGTTAAATGAATGTTTGAATAGTATTGGACAAAGTTGGATCATCACATCACCCTTTGGTGTCTTATGTAATCTCTCCCAGTTGCATAGGAGAATTTAACAATTTGGTTTGTTATTATTGCAAAAGGTTTTTGTGCAGTGTCTCACGGTCATTTTTCCTTTACCAAAAACTACTAGAGAAATTTGACCATGTGATGCTCTGGAACAGTCTACTGCACTGTTCTGTCGCTCACACTTGATGTGTGCCATGTAGCTATAACCATAGTACAGGGTTTGAAGCGCTACCATTGAGGTAGTATATTGGCTCCGGACTCGCTGCCTTGTTGGTATATAGCCTACACGCTACGATGCGACGACACGTAGGACGACTAGCAAGTCAACTACCAGCAAGACCTAATAGGCAGTGTTAAACCTTGATACACTTTGTTGTATGAATGTCACAAAAGCTTGCAGGAGTTAACTTTCTGTCAAGCACACAAACAAAACAAAAAGAATAATTTTGACACAATTCAAGCACAGGCTGGCACAAAACAATCTAGTTAACCACATACACTTCCAAGCACATACTGACATCATGGAAATTACTAGTTCTGAAGAGTACAGGCAACTTTGGTTCATATTTAGGCAAAATGGCTTGACTCACCATCTTCAACTGCTACTCCGGGTTTTCAACCAAGCAAACCCATGCTTGTCTTAGCTAGTGCTTCCTAGAGTGCACTGTGTGTGCACAGCACAATAGTGCTCAGCTAACCCGAATTTGTTTACTATATATTTAATAGAATGTAACAGCCAAACTACAAAATCTATTACAAAGGCCCCTTCAGCTATTAGTGCTTCCATACTAATAGTTCACCGGGTGGGGTGGACGTAATCTGTACAAGATAATGTGGACGGAGAGTCGCATCAGGAGATATACGACTAACAGCAAGTTAAGTCGTCTGTAAGGACCATCCCAAGCACAAGTTCGATTTTACAACAACACATCCCGAGTCATGGGAAGAGAGTGGCATTTGTTACCAGTGACAGAATGAGTGGAAGAACGGAAGAGGGGCCCACAACCAGTAGGCTAATACAGGAATGCAAGAGGGCACACACAACCACGCAGAGAGGCAAGGTCTATCCGGAGACGGAAGTGTTGGCCATAGAGGTAGGGGCGGAAGTGCTTAACAGCCGTCATTACT
The DNA here is from genome assembly GCA_945261195.1 of Cryptosula pallasiana. Classification (NCBI taxonomy): domain Eukaryota; kingdom Metazoa; phylum Bryozoa; class Gymnolaemata; order Cheilostomatida; family Cryptosulidae; genus Cryptosula; species Cryptosula pallasiana. The sequence goes on along the minus strand of OX183131.1, from coordinate 19,367,133 downwards.
GCCGACAGGTCTCCCCTAGTCACACAGTAGTTGAGCTCCTGTGGGCTGAGTCTCTTGCTTCAGTGAGCCATTACTCGCTCACTACCTTCCTGTACCTGCTATAGCACTACACCTACACCTGCATTGCTAACATCGGTGTCCAGGGTGCAGTGTAGCTTTGGGTCAGGGTAACCAAGAACAGGGGCAAGGGTCATGGTTGCTTTAAGCTGCTGGAGAACAATCTCTTAGGCTGAAGACCACTCCGACGAGGCATGCTTACTCATGAGCTAGATAAAGGGCGTGTCACTGTGGAGAAGTCAGAAATGTACTGCGTGTAGTACCCCACGGTATCCAGGAAGGCTCGCAATCCCACCAACTCCATGAGTGTTGGCCAGTGTGCTATAGCAGCGAATTTCTCTGAGTCTGTGGCCAATCCTGCACTGCTCACCACGTGCCCTAGTTACCGAACCTCTGGCTTGAGCAACTCGCATTTGCTAGGTTCGGGCTTCAAACCTGCCTGCTGCAAATGCTGAAAGATCTCAGTCAGGCGCTGGATTTGAGTGAGTGGAGAAATCAGGGGCAATAACGATAATATCATCGAGGTAGAGCTGGATGGTTTTCCAATAGAGACCCTGCAGTGGCTTCTCTATCAACTGTTGAAGGGTGGCCCGGACTGAGGTGAAGCCAACGGAGAGGACCTTCCACTTCCACAGTCCGGTATGGGTGGCGAATGCGTAGCGTTCACTGGCTTCCTCATACAGAGGGACCTGCCAATATTTAGTGGCTAATTAAACAGGTGAAATTGGTATAATGGAAATATGCTGCTATGAAACTTCTGCCCTCAGACCTTAGACTATTTAAAGTTTTCGAGCACAGCTGCCAGAGATTTTGAAACTCTTTTTAACGTGTTTCCGGTGTTGCCACAAACAAAAACATAATCAATCAAGTAAGCAGCCATCAAACCAGAGGTCAATCCCTGTGTTATTTCCCGATGTTATTTATTTCAATTATAACTAATTGTTTTTCAGTAGTTATTTGTATTGTTGGCTTTCCAATCCTTTGTTTTATCGGAATAACATCAACTATTGCTACCAAATACCTAAATGACACACAAAAATTTCTTGCGAATTTGATACAATGAATGCCACGCTCAAACCTCACTTTTGCTAATTTCCTTCATCAGTACATAAAAGAACTTTTTCGCGAGCTTCATACTCGGTTACCACTCAAGAAAAAAAGCACGCAAAACTTTAGTTGAAGATTATGTAAATAAGAAGTCTATAGTTTCACATAAATCCACACACTATATGGCTTTTTATGAAGCTCTATTCAAAGTGTAATTTGTTTCTGTTTTGGATCCTATATCTTTTTTACGTCCATGACTCCGTAATTTGTTTCATTTTTTTTCTTTATATAACCAAATGCTTTCGTGAGGCTTTATTTATCAGATTTTCTTACATGTTTTACGAAATGTCACATCAAAGTCTTATGCTTTAGGACCTCTGCAGCCATTAGAGTTCACCATAAATGTAGACTCTACTATCCAAAACCATGCCTTAGTCGGTAACTGGGTTGTGAGTGACAAGGGAGTTCAGGAGTACTTTATTCTTACGCTCTGCAGTGGGACTGATAACTGCACAATAATCCATCAAGAGACAATTGAGGCGCTACAGGAAATTAAAAGCTACACTAAAGTTCTTGAAGTAGCTCAGAATTTATCAGTTGGATGGTATAAGGCAACAATTCAATCAATTGCTCTTAATGAGTCCAGTCTAACAACAGAGTACATATTTCTTATCCGTAAGTAGCAAGTTGCAGTTTTTTAATAATTGAGTGAAACTATAGCTTTCATCTAAAAACACAAATTATTGAAACAATGCTTATTGGTTAGTTGGCGATCGCAAACAGCTGATTTACAGTGCATATTAATACTAAACTCTTCATATTGTTTGGAGTTTGGAGGATATCTATTGGTTCAGACACGTTCTGAGAATCTAGTTAAAATCCTAAAAATCTCATTTTTAAAATTTTTGCCATTACTTACTGTATTCACATTAACAGTTAAAGTTAATTGAAGTTTTACGTTTATTTGAATATATTCTGAAGTCTTTTTTATATTATTCAAAAAATAAATTTAATCAGTTTTACTTGAGAATTAATTGGAGTTTATCAGTTAGCTTTTCGGGCAAATCCTTCGGAAGTTTTATTTTGAATGATTGATAGCGAGGCTGCTGTACTGGTGGAGAGGAACTGCTCCAATTAAAATTTTTGTTTTAAAGTTTTTCACAACTTTATACCAATTTTTGAATTTAAATTGCCTTCCCTGAACCTACATGAACAGCGGGGGCAGTGACGCATGATTATGCGTGGAATCTGGAGATGTGAGATCTTCAAACTAGGCAGTGTTTTGTGTGGCTTCATGTTCCTTATTACAATTAAGGATTTTTTCATTTTAAAGTTTTTGAACAGCAAAAGTTTAGTTTACACATCACAACTTCACACAGGACTGATGTAATGTTTTTATGACTGTTATCTGAGTTACTCAGCAGTTAAGAACCAAACCTAATAGTTACAAAGAAATTTGCTTATCTAGGGAAATAGATGAAAAAAACAACACCGTATTCACAATCTTAGAAAAAATTTTTGGCACATCATAAAAACAAGCCAATAGCCTAACCATTTCACTAGGTAAAATTTCCATTGATGAATCTTGCCCAAAAAACAGATAAACTTAAGAAAAAATAAAAAAAAAACTTAAAAAGAAAAAATGGCGCTAAGACACCAGCTGTATACAGATTATACCTGTATGGATAACGATAAAAGAATTTATTAGAACAAAAGGCCTACAGATTTCAACTGTCTGGCTGCCCAAAAGGTGGTTTGAGAATGGCTATACAGGTTTTTAGGGCTAGTTTATTGTTTACCAATAAAACATTTATTGCACTCATTTTTCTCAGTGGAAAATATTGTTTTTTTTTATGTTACAATTTTTCATCCAGTCTCCCAAACTATTTTTCTCCATTTCTAATTTGTTGCTTGCTTTACGTTCTGAAATTTATGGCATACCGAATTTTCCCATTCTTAAAGGTTTTTTGAAAGTAACAATAACCAACAGGACAATACCTTGCTAATCATTCATGTAACACTGACAATGATTATATTTTTTAGGACCTACAGAGCCACAACACAAACAGTTGACCGTTTATCCTACCATAACTGGACATATTGTAGCTGTTGTCTGGCACCCAAACGGACAAGCAAACACGTTCTCAATTGAAATTTTTGCCAGTGCTTATAAATCATTGGGATCAAAACAAGTTGAGTTGAATTGTACAGATGACGTACTGAACCCATGTGCTTCTAATATCACCACAAGTTTAGCACTTAAAGAAGGTTATTATACTGTAGGAATTGCTGCAATTCAAAACAACATCTCCAGCAAAACAGCTTTGAAGTCTTTTTTTGTAGGTATGTATTTGAAATTAAATGTTTTAAAAGTTTAGTTTATTTAATTGATTAAAATTTGACGGAGGTTGATACTTTAAAAAAAATGAAAATCTTCTGCTGAAAGCTATTTTCTCACTTTTGCCATCACCAGTTTTGCCTTCGACTGTTAAGGCTGCACCACAAACAAAATAGTTGGGAAATCCTTTACAAAAATTGAATCCCTTCATTTATTTAGAAAAAAAAGATTCTTACTGTTACATATTTATTGTTTGGATATTTCACAAAAGGCTCGTTGGACGGCAAAAACTTGTAAGGCTTCATGATAACAACCTCTTTGAAATGGTATTTAATGCACTATCATTTAAATCGTGAAGCACGTCAAAAGTGCAATAAAAGAATGAAAACTTATATTACCCGTAGGGTTAATGCATATCAATGACCCCCAAAAATAGTAAAGTTTGGCAGTTGCTTAACTGATGATCGTGTTCAGTAAAATAATAAGCAATACATGGTGTTGAAAACCCTAAAAACTGTGCTAACCTGTACTAGCTTAACTTTCAGAGCTAGAAAAAAAAACTTCCCAGAGTTCCAAGCAGCGTTTGCCATCGTCCATTGCCTACTTTCACCAACAACAGTCACAACTAGTTATGGAACATATCACCAGTGTATAAAAACTTTATCCGGAATATTTAAGAGCTCCATTTCTATTGTTTCCCTTTACTAATGCCAAAGCTATTCTAAACGTCCCTCTATTTATAAACCACCGTTTGATCATAAGTCATCTCTTTCGATTTTTTACTTTTAGGAGAGTTTTAAGAGAAAAAACTGTGTTTTTCAGAAAATGTTTAGTTTTAATCCAACTTTTCAATCAGTATTTTGCAGAGTAACCACTGTATATTCATGAAATTTAACTATAGTCTGCTCATTACTGAGTTTTGGTGCTTAATATCCTGACGAATATAATAAAAATGCAGCTGAACTATGCGCTGACCGAATAACAAATGACATTACTTAAAGAATAAATGTGATGAGCAGGCATTTTTATGTCGCTTGTTTCAGTGCACAAGCTTGAACTCTGATAGAACAAATGCATCTGGTGTACATAATCGGATGGATGACACGCTCTCTACATTCTCAGCTAACCTTATTATTGGCTAAACCTTGTTTTAATGCTGGTGACAAAAAATTTTAATCTGTAGCTTTTCTTTTCAAACTTTCGATTTTCAAAATGTCGCGAATGACAGCGGAGGAAGTAGCTTTACAATAGGATATAAATGAAATAACAAATGAAGATTGGGAATTTTTAACTTTAGATATTTGATTTCATTTTTTTTCCTGGGTGTGCAAAAATAGGGCAGGGGAGGGGCGAGGGGGGGGGGGAGGGGGGAAGGGCGGAGGGAGCGGAGGGAGCGGAGGGAGCGGAGGGAGCGGAGGGAGCGGAGGGAGCGGAGGGAGCGGAGGGAGCGGAGGGAGCGTAGGGAGCGGAGGGAGCGGAGGGAGCGGAGGGAGCGGAGGGAGCGGAGGGAGCGGAGGGAGCGGAGGGAGCGGGGGGAGCGGAGGGAAGGAGAGAGAGAGAGAGAGGGAAGAGCAATGGCGGCTCCACGGGAGACGCCATAGGAGCCGTGACCGGCACCCAATAGAAAAAATTGAGCTAAAAGTTTATGCTAAAACTTGTTGCTCTACAAATAGAATATTGTAGGAAACTCTTCAGGAAATTTGAAGACTATTTATCTGGAAGTTTTAGTGGAAGAACATATTTTTTCGTATTTTCAAGAGGACAGAATCTTTTAAGGGTCGAGGTCTTATGGTAAAGCAGCCAATAAAAATCAGTTTCGCAGCAAAGCGAGCTTTATAGAGCTAGAAATATTTTGCTTGTTGGGTTCACGTGGATTTAAAGGTACACTGTTATTCATCATTCACATTTACTACATTTTCTAAGCATTCAGAGTTCTTCATTTTCAATAATCCATACACTCAGTAAGAGCCTCTGTTTGATAATTTTTTCAATTAAAAATCTTTAATATAATAATTCAATGGTAATATCAATTTTCTGTAAGGTAAGAATAATAATTTAATAAATAATATTAGTTTACAGAAGTTTGTAGTGTTTTTGTGGTAGCTGCCACCTGTACAGCCTCCCGTAATACTGTGACTACTTAATGCAGTGATTGATGGCGCTTTGTTTCGTTCTATGTTCAACAGGGTCGACAGTTGGATGCCAGTTAATCGAAATTTTCAGTGTTGTATGCCGCGGTAATACGCGGTGATGAGTCGAGCTGAGTACTACACTTTCCAATGATTTTCTGGCTCAAGGGCGAACTGTGCATAGTCGAAATGTCAATGGAAATGAGGGTTTGGTATTGTACGCCGAATTGGTCGTACACAGTGAGGGCCAGTTCGACGGCTCACTTTCTACTATCTCGTTGCTCGCACTGATCGTCGACTAGATCAAGTTGTTGTCACTTTACGCTATCTTCTCCTCGTGCTAGTGTTCTGTGTCTATGTAGGGTGACAGTCATCGAAAGCTTCTGAAAGTCAGGTTAGCTCTGATTTATTTGTATGTTACATTTGTCTAAACACAGGGAATCGACAACGGAAAGAGTAAGCCACGCCTTACTGCTGACAACCAAATTGCTATTTCGTGGAAAAATTATAATAATTAATTATTTAAATAGTCTTAGAGGTATTAAAACGACATAATGGGAATAATAAAATATTCCAGCTAGTGTTTGTAATTGCAACATGTTACATGGATTGTCATGGTGATCGGAGTTACTGTCAATGGCATCCCCCAACCATAGTTGTAGTAGTAACAGTGGCGTATGTTAGTAGTAATATATGAGCAGATCTCCCTACCAAGTGTTTTTTTGTGGATTTGATCTTGGAGTTGAGACAATGGGTTACGGCGTTGGATGAATTCGCCGAGTTTATATTGTATTTTACTTGAGGGGTACTTGAGTGGCATTTGAGTGGCATTTGAGTGGCATTTGAGTTTTGATTAGTTTTTTACTTAATTTGAACTTATATGGCATATAGATTTTGAATGTATGGCATTCAAGTTTTGATAACTTTTTTACATAACTCGAACTCATATGGTATCTTGAGAGAGAGGGGATCTGAAGGATCATGGTAGCAAACTTGAGAATATCTACACTTCTCCTTACTTGATGGATGTATCACACGAGTCACTCGTATAATGCTTGGGATAGGAAGATCTTCAAATGTTTTGCAAACCGGAACATTTGGTGAGTCAATCACTTGAGAACCTCTAGACTTTTCTATGAATCAATATATGATTATATACATTTATTGTATAATAAGTAGGGAAAATAGGAAGATCTTCAAATGTTTTGCAAAACCGGAACTTTTGGTGAGTTAATCACCTGAGAACCTTTAGACTTTTCTATGAATTATTATATGATTATATAGACTTATTGTATAATAAGTAGGGAAAATCTTTCCATATAATATAGTTAGAGTCGGTAAATAGTAAGTAATACAAAACAGTACAACTTGTAATGTCAATGAATACACAGGCTTTTTTTTGTTCATTCATTATCCGCTTGAGACTACCTGTTGTCAGCATTTGATATTGAATTTACATACCATCAACACCAAGTGGTTCATCAAAATCTTGTAATTCGTTTTCTAGGAATTCCTTAAGAACTTCATCCTCATTATTCGTTTTTGTTAGCACCTCACTGGAACTTGTTTGCGCGCAATATTGCTCCCAATCACTAGCATTGGTTGAAGAAATGAAGACAACATTGTGGTATGGAATAGGATTTCCATTCTTACTCTGTTTTTTTCCTTTGTAAATCATCACACCAGGTGCACATCTTTTAGCTTCCTCGTTGTATCTGATTGGTAGTAAAAGCGTTCTCGTCTCTCTTTTTCCATTCTTTTCAGTGACATAGCGAATGCAATTTACAATGGATTCTTCTCCATTGAATCGGAAAGGAATGAATCTTTCTACAACTTCGATGTAAGCAAAAATGGAACAATCTTTGAAATTACTGAGATACTCGATGTCGTAAGCGAGTTTGAGTTCTTCTTCACTCATTTTTCTCAGTTTTTCAGCTTCAGCAGTAGCTTCCATTGTGGTTAATCGTTTTGTACTGATACGTTTGACGTTGTAGTAAGTAGTCTCTGGTTTTTTTGAGTTTTCCATCTCACCCAAGTACAAAATGTTGAAAGGTAATGGGTAGTTATCAACATTGAAGCTTTCAACTACTCTACTTGGACAAACAACTTTCTGAAAATTCGCTCCAGTTGAATTATCAAGATAAGTGAGAATGTAGTAGTTTCCGTATGCACCAGTACTCTGTTCAATAGAAACGATTTGCAAAACTGATGGAACAGGAAGTGATGCTAGTGTAAGAAACCCTCCAATCTTTTTCAAATCAGATGCCTTCCATTTTTGGAGAGATTTGGCCATCTTGAGAGCTCTGTCAGCATCAGTGAGCAATTCTTTTTGTTCCATATTGTTTGATGTTGTGGGTAAAACCAGTTTTGGAAGAGCTCGTTTCTTTATCGCTGCTTCTTTTGTGACAGAGTTAGAGTTTTTTCTTTTGGGTGATTTGAACGTTTTTTGTTTGTTTTCGATTGACTTTAAATCCGTGTAAGAAGCAGAAAAATCCTCCATAGTGTTCTAAAAAAGAAAGAAATAACATGTAATTCAGTTTTTCATGTGGAACTACAAGATTATTTATTTCATACTTTACATTATAGCTAAACTAATTTTGATCTTTGTTAGGTAGAGAATAATAAGTTTTTAAATTTTACCTTTTATAAAGAGAAAGTTTCTAGTAGTTGCAATGAGGGTGTAGTAGATGTTGCTCCTCTGATCACTGTTGTAGAACTGGATGCTTTCTGTGTGAAAACAGTGGCTCTTAAATAGCTAAAGTTGCACTGGTTGAACTCTATGAACACCAACCTTCTTTATAATATAACTATGAATCAGAATTTTGTCCACGCGAAAATCAATGTTTTCGCGGGAATAAATAATTTATTTTCACGCGAATAGAAACTGTTGCTTTCGCGGGAATACAAATTTTATTTCCACGCGGATACAAACCAATGCTTTCGCGGGAATAAAGTCTTTATTTTCACGCGAATAGAAACAGTTGTTTTCGCGGGAATAAATAATTTATTTTCACGCGAATAGAAACTGTTGCTTTCGCGGGAATACAAATTTTATTTTCACGCGGATACAAACCGATGCTTTTGAGTGAAAATAAATTATTTATTCCCGCGAAAACAACGCTTTCCATTCGCGTGAAAATAAAGTATTTATTCCCGCGAAAGCATTGGTTTGTATCCGCGTGAAAATAAAATTTGTATTCCCGCGAAAGCAACAGTTTCTATTCGCGTGAAAATAAATTATTTATTCCCGCGAAAACAACTGTTTCCATTCGCGTGAAAATAAAGTATTTATTCCCGCGAAAGCATTGGTTTGTATCCGCGTGAAAATAAAAATTGTATTCCCGCGAAAGCAACAGTTTCTATTCGAGTGAAAATAAATTATTTATTCCCGCGAAAACAACGGTTTCCATTCGCGTGAAAATAAAGTATTTATTCCCGCGAAAGCATTGGTTTGTATCCGTGTGAAAATAAAATTTGTATTCCCGCGAAAGCAACAGTTTCTATTCGCGTGAAAATAAATTATTTATTCCCGCGAAAACAACTGTTTCCATTCGTGTGAAAATAAAGTCTTTATTCCCGCGAAAACATTGGTTTGTATCCGCGTGAAAATAAAATTTGTATTCCCGCGAAAGCAACAGTTTCTATTCGTGTGAAAATAAATTATTTATTCCCGCGAAAACATTGGTTTGTATCCGCGTGAAAATAAAAATTGTATTCCCGCGAAAGCAACAGTTTCTATTCGCGTGAAAATAAATTATTTATTCCCGCGAAAGCATTGGTTTGTATCCGCGTGAAAATAAAATTTGTATTCCCGCGAAAGCAACAGTTTCTATTCGCGTGAAAATAAATTATTTATTCCCGCGAAAACAACTGTTTCCATTCGTGTGAAAATAAAGTCTTTATTCCCGCGAAAACATTGGTTTGTATCCGCGTGAAAATAAAATTTGTATTCCCGCGAAAGCAACAGTTTCTATTTGTGTGAAAATAAATTATTTATTCCCGCGAAAACAACTGTTTCCATTCGCGTGAAAATAAAGTCTTTATTCCCGCGAAAACATTGGTTTGTATCCGCGTGAAAATAAAAATTGTATTCCCGCGAAAGCAACAGTTTCCATTCGCGTGAAAATAAAGTATTTATTCCCGCGAAAGCATTGGTTTGTATCCGCGTGAAAATAAAATTTGTATTCCCGCGAAAGCAACAGTTTCTATTCGCGTGAAAAGAAATTATTTATTCCCGCGAAAACAACTGTTTCCATTCGCGTGAAAATAAAGTCTTTATTCCCGCGAAAACATTGGTTTGTATCCGCGTCAAAATAAAAATTGTACTCCCGCGAAAGCAACAGTTTCCATTCACGTGAAAATAAAGTATTTATTCCCGCAAAAGCATTGGTTTGTATCCGCGTGAAAATAAAATTTGTATTCCCGCGAAAGCAACAGTCTCTATTCGTGTGAAAATAATTTATTTATTCCCGCGAAAGCAACGGTTTCCATTCGCGTGAAAATAAATTGTTTATTCCCGCGAAAGCATTGGTTTTCGCGTGGACAAAATTCTGATTCATAGTTATATTATAAAGAAGGTTGGTATTCATAGAGTTCAACCAGTGCAACTTTACCTATTTAAGAGCCACTGTTTTCACACAGAAAGCATCCAGTTCTACAACAGTGATCGGAGGAGCAACATCTACTACTACATCCACTGACTATTAAAAGTTTTTCTGTGTGAATTTGAAAATTTTCATTGAAGCTAAGACTTAATTATCTGTCTTAAATATCTCACTTAAGTTTTTATCTACTTAAAAAGTAATGTTTTCACATAATAAATCACTCGTTCTAACAACAGTAACTGAAGCCTCAACATCTACTATATAATATACCAACTGACTACTAGGAGTTTTATTCACAAGGTAAAATTTATTAGCTGAGACATTTAACTTACCTTTTTATGTGCTATTGTCACTTCTTTTAAAAAGTAATGATTTTATTGTTATTATAGTGCTATGGAAACAGAAGAGGATGATACTGATGTATACATACATAAGGAATGGGAATGGCTCATGGAAAATCAAAATGATATCAGTTTTTCAAACGCTGATAATGAATACATGAATAATGAATGCAATACTGAATATGAAAATGAAATGGAGATGGAACTTGAGAATACTTTTCAAGACAAATCTTCGACTTTTCAAGTTTCAGCAACTACTGAAAATACAATAGTCTTTGATAAGCAGTAAGTTTTTAAAATCATAAATTAATAACATTAGTAGAGTAATTTTTTTGCTGTTTTTTTTATACTCATCTCATGAATCAGCAAAAATAATGCATTATCTTTTTATTGTAGACAGGACTCAGAATATCAGAGAATTAATGTAAAAGAGGGTGTTGGGAATTCATGTCATAGTACACAGTAAGTTTTAAAAACTCAACTAATAATAATGTTTGAGTCTTTTTTCCTAATTCCATTTTAAAAATTAATTGATAATGGTGTTTAAGTCATTTTTTTCTTCTGTTACATTTTATATAAAATGTATGTGAATGTTTTATAGAACAACTGTTATGTGTTAACATTTCTATTGTAGACAAAGTTTAAATTATCGGGAGGAGAATGTAGAAGAAAAAAACCCTGAAATTTCCCCTAATTGGAAATGGTTAGAAGAAAATCTCATTTGTTTTCGTTTACCCGATGAAACAATCAATCAAATAGGATTTGGTGCTGAGCCTTCACCACCAAAGACAAGTATAATAGCTCAAGATATAGAGCCAGTTGTGGAGGAGATAGTTGAAGAAAATGAGAATGATCCAATGATAGAAAATGAAGAAGAAGAAGAAGAAGAAGAAGAAGAAGAAGAAGAAGAAGAAGAAGAAGAAGAGGAAGAAGCACAAGAGGAAGAACAAGAAGAAGAAATGGAAGATTTAAATTTTGAAAGGCCTACCCGAGCATCAACCCTAGGTATTGTTGATGATAGCACAGCTCCAACTTTTCAAGATGAAGAATGGGATGATTTGATAGCTAGATATTGGGGAGCTATGAAAACGAAACATAGAGCTGGAAAAGTCATAGAACTTTTAAATGTAAGACTTTGGGATGGGATTCCAAGAGACCAAGCCGATACCTACCAAAATGACTATCATGATTCAAGAGTGTTAGAATTGCTAAAAAAAGTTTGGAGACAATTGAGCTCGAGAGCAAAAGTCAACTGTAGCGTAGGTTGTATACTAGAAAATAAAAATGACGGTGAACTCCGATACTTTCACTCATCATCAAACAATGCTACTGTATATCCAAAAGCTAAACTGATTGAAACTGAAGGAGATCTTGATGACTTCTTTGTTGATGTTATGGAGACTGATCATCGTACAAATAGCTTGAGACGGAGACCAAATACGACTTGGAGATTGATGTTAATCACAAACATTTCGTTTTATTTCTACAAACTACTCGGAATGGGAAAAGTTGGATCACCACCAGAGCATTTACCCTCTCACCTCCTTAACAACAGACACATACGAACCATGTTAAAAAACACAAAAGGAAAACGAATTACCGACAATCTTTGTTTTTTTAGATGTCTAGCATTACACAAAGAACTACAAAAAAACGGTGGAATTGCAAAAGATCCGATAATTAAGGAGGTGAAGGAGTACCAACAACAATATCATAGTTTCATCTATGGTGATAGTGGTAAAAGGTGTGATGGGAAAGGAGTGACAGAAGCTGATTTATTGCTTTTGGAGCGAGCATTTCAACTGAAGATAACAGTGTTTTCTTTAAATGATGATATGACTTCAACAGTTATTTGGAATTCAAACTCCAGTTATAAGGAGAATCTATATTTGGATCTTTATATCAATCACTTCAATCTTATTACAAACTTGGAAGGATATGTCAAAGCCTACAGATGTCCAACCTGTTCTACTTGTTATGATAGATTGGGGAATCTGAAAAGACACAGATGTTCAATCTCAGAGGCAACAACTATGCAGTTTTCTGGAGGGCAATACAGTCCTACTGCTACAATATTCGACAAACTGAAGGTTCAATTCGGGATAGATATCGGGTCAGATGATTCCTTGAGATACTATCCATTTTTTGCAACATTCGACATAGAGTGTTTGTTACCTAATTGCGAAAAAGATCGAGATACAGACACAACCATTTACACGAATGAGCATAAACTTTTAAGTATTTCAATTTGTTCAAACGTACCAGGCTTCAACAACCCGCGTTGTATTGTCAATAATGGGGATGATGATGAATGCGTTGGAAAGTTCATTGAATACTTGGATGATGTTAGTGAAGAATCATATAGCCGATTGGAAAAACAATTTTCGCGAATCATAAAACAGATAGAAGGTGAACTACAACGACTGGAAGAAGCTGAAGAAAAGTTTCGTAATGATTTTGAAAAAAATCGTTTCAGACGTAGAACAGGAGCTGAAAAAGTTCTGGATGATTTGTACAGCTATATGAAAAAACTCCCTATTCTAGGTTTCAATTCACAGACTTATGATGTCAATGTGATGAAAGGAAAACTGCTTCAAAAATTGAAAGATGTCTCCGACACAGATTTTGATTTTGTTATAAAAAAAGGAACCAAGATGCCTGTTATCGGAATAGGATCTTTTTTGTTTTTAGATTGTACAAACTTCATCGCTCCTGGATATAGCTATGAAATGTATCTCAAAGCATACAAATGTGAAGCCGGAAAAGGATTTTTTCCTTATGAATGGATGAAAGACTTGGAACAACTTAATCAAGAACATCTACCTCCAAGAGAAGCTTTTTACAGTTCTTTAAAACAAAAGAATATCAGTGAAGAAGATTACATAATTTGTCAAGAAGCATGGAAAAATAACGACATGAAGACAATGAGGGATTTTTTAAAATGGTACAACAACTTGGATGTAAAACCATTTGTTCAAGCGTTGGAAAGACAAAGATCGATCTACAGAGAGCATGGGATTGATATGTTAAAAGATGGTATATCTTTACCAGGATTAGCGATTCGATGGATGTTTAACAAAGCACCTCAACCACCCCCTCCATACCTCTCTACATACTTGAATTTTGATGAACTTGGTAACTCGTTTCGTCAGACTCTCCCAATTTGTCTGCTTGACAACTGCAATGCAGAACTTTATCCTCTAATAAAGAAAAATATAGTTGGTGGGCCAAGCCTAGTGATGCATAGATATCACGAAAAAGGTATAACTAAAATTAGAGAACATTGGTTGGAAAAGAAGCAAAGATTTGTGATAGAATCTATGGAGTTGATGCAAATGCGCTCTATTTATGGTGTATGATGCAATCAATGCCTACTGGCTATCCTCGAAGAAGAAAAATCGAAAACTCCTTTGTCGCTGAACCAGTAAAATTTAGCAAGATAGCTCATAGCTGGTTACAGTTCCAAATGTTCTCAAAAAAAATCAATATCAGACATCAGCTCAATGGAGGAGAAGTTACTCTCGGACAGCGAGGATTACCAGTTGATGGTTTCTGTGTTGAAAATCGTCATGTCTTTCAATTCCACGGATGTTTTTGGCATGGACACGACTGCTCTTATAACAACGCTAAAGAGCAAGAGCTTCAAGCTAGTGGAAGAAAATCAAAAGCAGATCTGTTTAAAACTACGATGGAAAATGAAGAATATCTACGAGCATTAGGTTACACTGTAATCTCGATTTGGGAGTGTGACTGGATGAAACGTGTAAAAACTCATACAAATTTACAAAAATTTGTCAACACGTTTTACAATTCTTTCTACCCTAAAATACTTGAAAAAAAGCTGAATCAAGAAGAAGTGTTGGAGAGAGTTCAATCAGAAGAATTCTTCGGATTTGTTGAATGTGACATCGAAGTTCCTGAGGAAGAGGAAGAAAAGTTCTCCGAAATGCCTCCGATTTTTAAAAATACGATGTTAACCAGAGAACACTTGAGCGATGAAATGAAAGTCTTTGCTGAAGCCGAAGGGTTTTTAAAGACTCCTCAACGCTCATTAGTTGGAAGTATGTACGGAGATAAGATATTGCTAATGAGTCCTTTGTTGAAATGGTACTTGAAACAAGGATTGAAAGTCACCAAAGTTTATCAGCTAATAGAATATATTCCTAGAAAAGCTTTTGAAGCTTTTGGAACATCGGTTTCAGACGCTAGGAGAATGGGAGATGCAGACCCTAGTCAAGAATTACTCGCTACTACTAGCAAGTTGGTAGGAAATGCTGCTTATGGAAAAACAATCACTGATAAAGAAAAACATACCACCATCAAGTTCATCGAAGGTGCCAGAAAAGCTTCATTTCGTATCAGAGGAAACAAATTTATCGCCATGGAAGAGATAGCAGATGATTTTTATGAAATCGTAACCTGTAAACAGCTAGTAAGTTTTAAAACAATTATTTTGCAATTCAAAATTTATATTCCACAAGTTTACTTTGCTAATCAGTATCACCATCATTTCAGCTAACTATGAATGTTCCAGTACACTTGGGTTTCTCCGTGCTACAGTATGCTAAACTGAGAATGCTACAGTTTTACTACGACTTTATGGATAAGTAAGTAAAACCTAATTCCCTACCATTATTATGTGTAAGTAAGTAAAACTTCCAAATAATTGAAATCGAAACAAACTTTTTATTTATAGATATATTGACAGAAGTGATTTCCAATATGTTGAAATGGATACAGATAGCGCATACATGGCGTTGAGCGGAACATTAGAAACACTGGTAAAACCAAGTATGAAAAAAGAGTTTTACAATGAATATGGTGATTGGTTTCCACGCCCATACTGTGACAAACATAGGGATGAGTTTTTAAGAACCAAAACAATGGGTTTAGAATGGAGCACGCAAGACTGTTGTGAAAAAGTACTAAAACACGGAAAAAGAACACCTGGACTGTTTAAAGAGGAATTTACCGGAGATGGAATTGTTGCACTTAACTCTAAATCCTATTACTGCTGGGGAGAAAAAGGAAACAAGTTTAGCTCAAAAGGTTTGAACAAACGAATTAATCAATTGAACAAAGACAGTTATCTAAATGTATTGAACACAAAAAAGTCGTTTATGGGTAAAAATCGAGGATTTGTAGTAAAGGATCAAAAAATGTTGACATACAACCAAATAAAACGAGGTCTCACATATTTTTATGCTAAAAGACGAGTGTGTTCTGATGGAGTATCTACCGAGCCTACTTGGGCTTAAATAAAACCTTCATAATAGACATCTTTTACCACAGTTACTATAACTACATATATATGTATATAAAATACAAAAAATCTTTCATCATCCTTATAAATATTGATAAAGAATAGATGAATATTTAACTTTATCATCCGATAATTTTATAGCATTCAATGTATATATGAGTTCGAATTATGTGTCTAGCTATATTATATGAGGAGATTTTACCCCTACTTATTATGTAATAAATGTATATAGTCATACATTGATTCGCTTTTAATCAATGAATTTATTCAAGCTAGGTACATCTCCTCTCTCCTCTCTCTCAAGATGCTATATGAGCTCGAGTTATGAAAAGAAATTATCAAAACTTAAATGCCATACATTCAAAATGTATATACCATATAAGTTCAAATTAAGTAAAATAATAATCAAAACTCGAACGCCACTTAAATGCCACTCAAATGCCACTCAAGTACCTCTCAAATAAAACACAATATAAACTCGGCGAATTCATTCAACGCCGTAACCCATTGCATAAACCCAGATTATGACCCCACAAAAAAACACTTGGTAGGGAGATCTGCTCATATATTACTACTTATGTTTGTTATAGTTATTATTGATACTTGCTGCAATAATACCAAAAATCAAAATGAATAAATATGTCTCATTATTGTTATGAATTGTTTATTATTTATTATCATTATTATCATCTCTCTCCGATTTTTACTGTTCATTTGTGTGTTAATAATTATTACTCTTTATTCTTATGAATAATTGTAATTTTATTTAATAACATTTATTGGTCATAACCGTAATTATTTATTATTATCATTATTCATTATTGTTATATTATTCCTATTTCAATCCTTTATTATTATTGCTAGCTATAAGGTACCTCTCAGCTTTCTGTTTCTTATTGTCAACACAAACAAGTAAATAAAAAGCAGCAGCTATTGTTATAAGTAAGTTGTTCAATGACTATAACTAATAGTTTATTTTCATTTCATTGTTATTTATATTCTTTCTATTATTAGTCTATTAGTCTATTTTATTGTACTGATTATTCAGTAAAGCTGAATTGAAAATGAAATATAATACGGGATACGAAAAACCAAAATATATTTTATATGTTGATTATATTGTTTATTATTCGTAAAAAGTCTTCACTATCCTGTTCACCCTGACACATTTAGCTTGACAATAAAAAGTCTGATTTTGCAATGACTGTTTTACACAACGGAGTGAGGAATTCATTTTTCAATGAGTTCTTTTTAAATAATAAAATTTTCCTTGTTTGCAAAATCTAAAACGATATCTGGGAAATGTTTGTTCATGTTTTTGGGATTATGAACATTGTATTTGTCTATTTCTGTTGGTTGTAGATACCATCAATTTGCACTTGAAAAGCCTTCTCCATGCTTCTGAACAGTCACATTTTTCAATTTTTGCTCTACCGCGGGTTATTGCGCAGGAGGCCTGCCCGCACCTGACACCCCTCCCGCACCCCCATCTCTCCCCACCCCCAGTTGGCTCACCCCTTATTGAATTTCTGCAGCCACCACTGGGAAAAAATCACTTAGGGCGAGTGACAGACCCATTGTTTTGATACCAGTCATATAGAAGTAGGAAATATTTTCACACTTCTGTTTACCAGTGCAACAGTCTCGTAATCTATAAAACGGTTTTCCTTGTGCCAGTTTTTCATCATGTACAAAGCTGAAAATATGTTCTACAGACACATAAACAGAAAGAAACTAAAATTTGATGTTTAAGAAATATTTGATGCCTCATTTATTCTACTACTAAAGAGCTATTAAAATGCTTAGATCAATCATGTTTGATTGATTATAAGTTTATAATTAAAATTAGATGCTGTTCCTATGTCAAAAAACAAATTTTATCAATGAATATCTGCTGTTAGGTTTGTTTCTTTTTCTAGAAATTTCATACTACAGGCAATTGGACAATTGAGAATAGCTATGGAAACTGAAGGTGTTTGTTATAAAAGTTTCTTGTATGAAGTTGAGTTACAGTTAGCCGAACTCAAATATGAACACTGAAATTACTTCGCACCGACTTGCTCAAATTTCATTGTCTTAAGTATTTTTGAACATTGAGTTAAGTGAAAAATTATCTACTTCCTCGCACAAAAAATTGAATGCACCTGTTGAAATTCCTCCATAAACTGTCAATGTTTGTCAAAAAAGAAAGTAGGTATAAGCTTTTGCGGGGAAGTTAGGTCTTAACTTAATTTTGTTACGGCTTACCGTTTTAATATTCTAGCTATGCACCGATGCGTTGCTGACACTCGGTTATATAAAATTGACATTCCTATCGATGGAGTTATAAAAGACGGAGTAGAATATCGCATTTATTGTGGCAAAAGACGCACTCCAGTTCCAGCTTTGGGTAGTAAAGGCGTCTGGAAATGCAAGAACGGACAGTGGGAAGAAACAGCCACATGTACAGGTACCTGATCTTTGTTTAGTTTACAACAGACTCATGATCATTTTAGGGATAGTAGATGAAATTAAAACGCAAATACAACACATTTTAAAAGTGATTGATGGAATTGAGAGTTGGGTCTACTATTTTAATGCATCATGATTTATTGCCAATGTTTTGTCGGAATTTTGGTACAGGGGGTAGAGGACAAGTTGGAGATTTTGTTTCTGCGGCTGTGCTCATCGCAAGTATTGTCATCTCTGTTAGCATTGTGATAATGATAAGGTACTGATCACTGATTCATTTATGTTTTCGCATCTTTTTTTAGAAGGTACTAAAAGTAGTGGATACGATTTTTACAAATTTCCAGTGTAGGCTTAAGGACTTCATGTTATAGCTTCAGATCATACTTTACATTTACTGACAACAAACAGTTCCAGCTTTATGGAAAAAATGTACAACTTCAAAACTGTTAGTGAGGCTCAATTAATGGTTATAAACATAAACCTATAGTTGTTCATATCAGGGCAGTCTATGATATGAAATACAAGAGAAGAGAGATTATTGGAAAAATGTCCAATTTAAAACCTTACTGCAAAACGGTTTCATCAGTGAATAGTAACCAGCGAAACATGTTTAAGCAACCTACAATTTTGAGCGGAGGCTATGTGAAGTCCAACTTGTAGTAAGTATTTCTGATCAACTTTAGCGCGTTTGTTCTTCTATTTTTAAGTTGCACCAACATGTTCGTTTTGTCTTTCCCAAGTAGATAAAAGATCACACTGCTTGAAGTTAATGATTGTTAGTCCTCTTTTTACTGTATTTACTTTATTTTTTAAATTCTACGCTTGCTGTGTCATCATCAATTAATGTGTTCCATGCTTTGTCAACCAAAATATACTCACCAAAAACTTTACCCACTCAGTTAACGGTTTTACCTCATTGTTTTTGCCATAGCAAAAGTTAGGATAATAGAGGGTAGCAATTTAAAATTGCTTTCTTGGATTTGTAGGCTCATACTTAGTGGCCTCTATCCCAACCATAGGTAATACATATGTAAGGATAGCAAAACAACTAGGCAAAAGGGGAGGCAAAACAACATTTACAATCCTAATCTCTTCCCTTCCCCTCTCCTGCCATCGCAAGTTTTGTGGCAGTGTGCCATATTGCACTTCTGGTGCACAGCTCTGAAGCATTAGTGGGCAATCAAGATAGAAAGCACATTGGTCGTTTTAAGAATGCAGGTGAGGAAGGTAGCACGTCTTGACACAATGTAGCCAACTCAGAAGCGGTAGAGCAAGCAGTGCTATGTGTACCGTCTGCGTGGCATGTGCTACATAAACTATGACAGAGAGCTGAAGATTTTATGCAGCACCTGGACCTTGTGAAAACAAGTGACGCAGACAATAAATCCTCGAACAATCAATTTGTTATGCTACATTCTACTTTTATGCTATTGATTATTGCCACATTTTGCTTCCTGTGCTAGCCATATAAAATGCAGAGACTGCACCTTATTTGATCAGTCTGTACGTTAGTAATGTAGTCTTACATTGCGACTTTTACCTACTTGCATACTTTGGCGATGAATAAAGGCATGTTACTGGAAAGCACGGAGTTATACGTCCGAACCGAGGGGTCTGTCTTAGCTGTGGAGTTAAGTGTACATCCACATGTTTAATTTAGTGTATACCGACCTGTTGTTACCTCTACGAGAAAAGTAACTGGAGGCAGCATTCCGTCGGATTGCGACCGACTTGGGCTACCGGCTTTACCGTGTCCTCCCTGCTCTCCCCCAAAAATCCACTACATTGGTGGCAGCGGAGGTAACCGGTTTGCACACACCGCTCAGTTATGCTACCCTCGCTCTGCGCTCTGCAGACCTGGCATCCTGACCCTGTGTTCGCAGTGCAAGTCAAGAGAAATGGACACTGCTGCAACTAGGCGTTGACTCTTTTCCACCTGCAACTCTTTGCTACAGCAATTTACGTAGAGTCTAAACTCTGTCTTGCACAAAAAACTTTACAACAATGTTTCAGTCACTACCAGTCTATTCATGGACAGACTGACCCTACATCAGTCAATCGCAACCCTTTATAGGTCACTACCGACATTGTATAATACCTATATCGGCCCTGCATCAGTCGCAACCAATCCTGCGCTCCACTTGTAAACTAAAGAGTTGATTGGTCCTCCAGTCGCAGCGGCCAACAGAGCACGTAGTGCTGGCAGAGCACCTTTTGACAATCCAGAATTAAATGTTATTGATTGTCTAATGGAAGCTTTGCATGCTGTTATGTTGCCAGCCAGTGCTAATGCTCATTCACCATTCAAGGCACCTAATTACGAGGGTGGAGGTAACTTTGAATATTTCATTCCACGCATTGTTGAGGTGGCCAAATGAAATGAAAGGCCAGAGCAGACTGCCATACTGCATCTTCGGGAGTCATTGAGAGGCAGCGTGCTAGAGTGTAGAAACCCCTACGCCTACAAGGGATATTCACTTGATTGAGAGCACGGTTTAGTGGAACTTTTAGGGAAGCTATGTCATAGTTAACTTTTCTTTGCATGTCTTTTAAGAGAACCCTACATGAGCATGCGAATGAAGTTGAAGATCTGGTTTGTACAACCTATGCATATTTTTCCCTCAGATTGATGCATCGCATGATGCTCAATACCTTTAGCTCCATCGTGAATAATGCATACCTGCAGTGACACCTACAGGTTAAATGCCTCCAGCAGAGCTCGCAGCTGCGGTGAAAGCAAGCAATGAGCTCTTGCAGATAGGAACTGCACACAATGAGCACCCCACACAAGTGGGGGCGCTAGTGGATGAAACAGAGGAAGAAGCCCACTCAAATACCATCTACTCCGAACCCTCACAGGGTTTCAACCCAATCATATGACAAGTTTTCATCTAACAAGGAACTAGACTCTCTTAGAAAAGTAATGGAGACACTACAAGCACTTACTGAGGAGGTAAAACTACTTATAAATGATACCCTCATTTGTACATGATTAACTGAGGCCTCTCCCACACAATCCCATGACCATGCGGCTGCAAGCACGGCACTCAGGAAGAGTCATATAAAAGAGTGGCATCCCAAGACACCACAGCTAGCGGTCGAGCCAGACCTCAACTCCCGTGATTTGCACGTAGTCAAATGAAACTGACGTGAAAAGATCTATGCTAAACAGCTTGCCAGAGTGCAACACGACAATCCCGTCCAAGATGGACAGAGGGCCCAAAGCACTCCCGTCCCCAAACTACAAAACCAAAAAGTGCAAGAATTCCTTCCTTTTCTTCAACCCTCTCCCCTCCCCCCAACCATTAGTTATTGACTGGCTGCTTTCTGCCTGGGAAGATTGATGGGAGACCCTTGTCCGTGCTCATAGACAGCCATTGCACAGATAATTTACTGTCTTGTCTCGTTCTTGCCTCCGTCTGTAAATATTACTTTGAATAATAACGCCGCCTATAGTACTATGAGAGACGGTTCCCATGTATCTTCAACGGGAATGCACCCTCCCCTCTGATTTAGGGAATTCAAAACATGTGGTAATCTTCACTGTGGGACGCACCCGGGAGACACAATTATTGGCAAACCCTCCCACGACGCCCACCAGTGCCACCTGAAAATTGGTGAAGCTGTCCCAGTCATAAACGGCAAGCAAATCCAATGCAACGGCCTCGCAGGAATGTTACTGGCAGACAGAATTAAAATTAAAGACCGTCACCATACCCCTTGCTCGGAGGTTGCATTAACCAGTAAACTTACTGCTAAGAACCACTGTCATCTGGGCTAAAAAGAGGGTTGCGCTTTTGCCCCACAAGAGCAACTAGTGTCAACTGCCTCGATAGACAACGCTGTCTAGCGGTATTGTGCTTGAACCCTGCTGACCCACCCATGGAATTGAAGGTTGGTCAAACAATAGCCGGGTTTACCTTTCTGGATCCGGAACAATGCTCCTCCCCAGAAGCGGAACACAAAGGACCAATGGACCCAAGGACCACTCTGTACCTGAACACCTCCAGAAAATTGCATCGAAAAGTACTGCCAAATTGCAAAAGTCTCTCAGAGAAACAGAATTTGAGTCATCTGATCAAACAGTACGTAGCGGAGTTCAGTACAGTAACTCACAACATAGTGCGCACCAACCTCGTGTAGCACAGTATCCCACTAGTAGCTGGTGCTAAACCCATACATCAGTCACCTACAGGCTGGGTCCTCAGAAAGAACAGGAGGCGAAAAAAAATAACACAGCTACTGGAGAAGGGTTTGATAGAGTCCGCTTCCGGAGACTGAATTGCTCCGGTGGTTCCCATCAAAGGGAAAGATAGATCGCGGCGTTTTTGTATTGACCATCGCCGCCTCAATGCCATCACTCACTTGGATGCTTCTCAGCTCCCCGGCATTAACGAAAGTCTCAATGCCTTAGCAGGGACCAACTATTTCAGAACATTGGACTTAGGGGGGGAGGGGGGGAGGGGGAGGGCGGAGGGGGGAGGGGAGAGGGGAGAGGGGAGAGGAGGGAGGGGGGAGGGGGGAGGGGGGGAGGGTGGGGGAGGGTGGGGGAGGGTGGGGGAGGGTGGGGGAGGGTGGGGGAGGGTGGGGAGGGTGGGGAGGGTGGGGGAGGGTGGGGGAGGGTGGGGGAGGGTGGGGGAGGGTGGGGGAGGGTGGGGGAGGGTGGGGGAGGGTGGGGGAGGGTGAGGGGGAGGGGGTGAGGGGGAGGGGGGGAGGGTGAGGGGAAGGGGGGGGGAGGGTGAGGGAGGGGGGAGGGTGATAGCGAGGGCGAGGGCGAGGGTGAGGGTGAGGGGGAGGGGGAGGGGGAGGGGGAGTGAGAGGAAGAGAGACATCTATCATACATTACTGGAAGTGAAGAAGTTTTAACAATCCAAGTCACAAATCTGAAGAATAACTATGATATAAAGGATGAGGAAAAGATTATTAACTGATCTACAGAGGCAAATTTTTACTTTTTCCAAGAAATAGCTGCACTAGATTTGTTTAACTTAACAGCATTTTATATCTTATCCGTTGCAGCATATAGTTTTTTTGTTTGTTTCACTCTTGTTTTGGGAAGAAACTAACTGTATTCACTCAAAGGTAGTGTGTAAGAGAATATATACAAATAATGAGAGCAGTGTACTCCTGTGCAATAATGGTCGGCCGATGTGGCATTCAGCTATAGCCAATCAGAAACAAAAATATGAACTCAAACTATGTATATGTAAAAGCTTTGTAAACTTGTGTTAGCATCCATTGCTCACATTCATTCACTGTTGCATGCATCTTACACAATCCCCTGTATAATGGTACCTCTTCCTAAAGAGATTATTACATGTGAAGCAATTGCGTTCATCCTTGATGGAACACACTAGATAAGTATGTTTAGGAAAAAATACCCACATATATGTTTTGATGGAGAGAGAATAGAGTTCATGTCAAGTTCTCAGCTACTGTAAATCAAATAGAATCACACTTTGCTAGACAAACAAGTGCTAGTAGATTTAGCAATAAGATTAAGTATATACCAACGTAGCAACTAGTGCAAACATTTTCGTAACCAACCAATTAGCGCAAAGGCCTAATGAGTTGTAAATGAGATAATGACATACAGGGTCATCGTTGGTAAAAAAACAAACATTTAAATTAATCAACCCAAACAGGCTGGCCTATTTTAGTGAAATTGGGCTTTTCATTGACTTGGCTGTTGGTTAGTCATCTTCACCTTAAACACTTTTTGCTGCAAGTGCTCACACAAGTCATTAAATTACTTAGTTGTTACAAGGGCCAGCTCCTGCTGACACAAGTGCACACACATGCATACATTGCAATCCAGCACACTATTTTCCAAATGGGAGAATTACTCTCAAAACTAATCTGCCAACGGCACGTTTATGCCAACTTCACATTATACTCTCTTTGTTTGTGATCAGACTATCAGTGTGAAGCATTCAGCACTTTAACAGCTAGAGCCTGCAGTCTGGCTGTCCAAGTACAAGAAGGCTGTTAGCTCAGACAGTCTTAAGTATTTTACACAGTACACTAACGGGTGCTTCAACTATTGTATCTGGATAACCAGCAGCAACCATGTGAGACACTGCTGGACAGACTTGTAGCTAGTTAACCGGCACAGCTGGAAAAAACTGCCTTTTTTCAAGGATTTCAAATGGAAACAGCATCTCCTTTTTTAGTGCAACTTCATGAACAATGCTGAAAACAGTTCACCATTCAGGTTAAAACAATTGAATAGTTGAGTTCGAAATAGTTTAGTTTTGTTCAGTGAAACTGTTTTATGTGATTAAAGTGTTCTATATTTCACTGTGGAGCAGTGAACTTTTGCCAGAAAACCATAAAGCAGAAACTAAACAAATAAAAACTCGTATTTCAGTCAAGATGCATCAACCCAGCATTTTGTCGGATGTAATGGTAATACGTTTAAGGAACTCACATGAAGCGGAACAAAAATTTTGTTGCATGGTATCTGTTTTAGAAGGTATGCTCTCAATTATGACTGGGCTGAACTAACTATCGATACAAGCATTTACCAGTCATTGATGCAGCCAAGAAACCGTGGATGGAAATACCCGAGTTTTACCAATCCATTCTGACTCAAAAGCCATTGAAAGAGTTTAGACACCAACCAACTTTGTGAACAGTGTGCAAGTTTTAGCTGTTATGTGTTTTGAAACATTATGTGTACCCTAATGATGTATTGTAATACTCTTTGTGTAATATATACAATCGTGTTACAGGATTAAGTAATAGATGAGGTTCAATCCACTGAAAATATGCAGAAATTATGACTCATTTTCTCGTGAAAAGGTGCATTTTTCTATAAACTGCTATTGAGCATTGGAGAAAACAGAAATCAGCATTGTTGATCATCATGCACGATGTAGCTCTGAAAACGTGTTATGTAACATGTTCATACCCATCCCAATTGCCAACGCTGATCATTGTACATAACGCATACTTGAAATTAAGTGCTCTATTAATTTATGTTATATCCAGCTGAAGCCTGGTCAGAAAAAAAATTAATTTACTGCGGTGAGCGTGGCAAGTGATTGGCGGGTTGACCTCACAAATGAGAGGTCAATCGGCACAGCTATTGCAACTTTTCGCAGTTGTTGAACTTATTGATGCTGTGGCTTGTACACCTTTAACATGGTTATGGTAAGATGTGTGATCACAGTAAAAAAAAAAGCAGTGAAAATTGGGTTGCAGATAATGATGTAACTGTCAGAGGTGTTTTATCTGACAAGCTTACTGTAATATCTCGTTTGTGTTCTCAAGCCAAGTTTGTCTGTTATGGATTACTTGTAAGACGCATTCAAATCATGAGCAAGGGTTTGCCATTTTGAACATTGAACTATAGTATATTACCTATAAAAGGTACAAGTAAGGAAAATTTCAGAAATGAAGACATCTGAGATAATGGGTGAATATGAACGAGACACAATTTTTTCAGCAAAATCAGGATTTCTTACACTGTTAATGGGGGGGAGGGGGGGGGGGGGCAAGTTGTGAACCGGTCATTTCTGTTACAAGCCAATAGCAAAGAAAGTATTTTAAATTGCCCATCATTTAACAAAATAACTTTTTTATGAAAATAAAACGTTTTGATAATCAAATTTATATCGGTGAATGCAAAAAAACTTTTCTATGACTCTGACGGTTATCTCTCCCTGTACTTGGCCATAGCATTGATGAATTTGGTTTAGATTTTTTTCTTCTAGCCCAAATACTAAAACTATTGATAATCAGCGATCAGCATTTACATCCTAGCACAATTTTACTCAGCTTGATGAGAATTTCACAAGTCCCCCTGAGCTGGTTTCAATGTGTTGTTTGTTTCGAAGAATGCACACTGATCACAAGATGGGCCTCGCTCAAATTTTTTTCTTTGACTTTTTAATCCATTTTCTAACAAGAACAAAATTCTGGCTTGATTATTTACTAATGTATCTAATTTTTATGCTTCCTTAGTACCAGTTGCAGAATTTCATTCTTGTAGTAGAATAATATTACCATCAGAGCCGCTTTTCAGCTAACAGCATTCTCCAACTTTAATTTCAGCAATATTGTTAATGGGTTTCGACGCCTACAGACATCCATGTAAAAAACTACATACCAATTCATTTGTCAGTCTTCAATGTAGTAAGACATGCGGAAAGAAAGATGAACAGGGTGGTACGGAAAGAGAGAAGGGAAAAGTGGAAAGGAAAAGAAGAGGTGGGGCTAGAGGTGGAGAAGAGAGGGAGGGGTTGAGGGGGCCAGAGAGAGACAGCAGAACCGGGCTGTCAACCCACACCATTCCCCAATAATTGCGCAAAAAAATTCATCTTTTTACAGACTCTCCAAATTTCTATCACCAGTCTGCTGCATATAGCTTCATTTCTCCGCCAACCATATTTAAATTAATGACTATAAACCGCAGCGTCAATGACTTTGCACAAATGTGGAATGTTGCAAAAGACTTATTGCTGACTGACTGTTTTGTGGTAAACTATGGTAATGCGTAGCACAAAACTCCCTTGAATTGCTGGCTACGCTCTCCCCATTACTCCCTTTTCTACGCACGACTACCACCACTTCACTTTGCCACTAAATCTGATGATGCACTGGTCAGAACCTTTGAAATTTTCTCCCTTGTCAATAACTAAGAGTAGAATAATCTACCAATCGTGCTGGTCTCAGTCAAAGGACACTTGCACACAATTGAGCAAGTGAACATTTTCCCTCCATAAAACTGCCTATTGTGCTGCGTAACCAAGCATTAGCATGACATTGCAGCCAGCCTAACATCACCTGTTAGTAGCTGATGGTACTATTTAATTTAACACAGTGTACAGGAGAGTGACTATACACCAGCCTGATCACACCTGCCAGTACAAGAGGATGGCTGTTCAGGGAGCACAAACAAACGAAACGACACCTCCTCATAAGCGGCACTAATTTCCCCCCGGATTCATGCAATGGATTGCTTTGATAGGCAGAAACTTTACTCTTGCACATTTTGCATTATTGGACAATATTGTTGTGTTGTAAAGCTGAAATGTTGCATCATTGGAGCAAGTTATGTATTGCTTTATGTAGTTGGTTAGCCCTGATAAAGGGATGTCAGTTCTCAAATTTTGTATATAAAAGGAACAACTTTGCCATGTACTGGCCAGAGTATAGTGGATAGTGTACTATTTACTACAGTTACTTTGCTACATGCATTGGTATCATAATTCAGTTGCTACACTAAATCTGTGTCCAATGAGTTGAAGCCTTGGGCTTGTTTGCAGATGACAGACTCCAAAGAGAGAAGTTAGGCCGAGTGACCCCATGTTCGGTTTGCAACCTGTAAACGAGAGAGCATGTGTTTGCAATTAGTGTTGCTGTGTCCTTAGTGGTGCTTAAAAAAATTGTTATTGTTTTAATTGTTATGGCAACCAGCCAATCACATGACAATCTTACCGCAGTGAATTGGTATGATTTACTGACTAAGCCCAATCTGGTGTAATAAAAACTAGCAACAAGCTTGATTATGAGAATGCATGCCTTTTCGAAACAATTACATATCCTTGCAGAACTACGATGTGCATGCTTATTAGCTTTGTTGTAAGTTCAATGTAATGTCAGCACAGCTCAACGGTACTTCGTATGAAAAGTGTACCCTAAGGCTATGTTCACACTATGCAATTTTTGTATATGTGGAGAGAGCGAAAGATCAGTCGCAAGTGTAACAGTGTAATCTTAACGACTTTGACCTCAGCGGCAGATTTTTTTTCATCAGGCAATGACGGAGCTGTGTATGATTATTGGTCTGTCTAGTCAAGTAGCATCCACATCACAACTTTCCATTTTAACTATTGTCAAGGAACGTGCAGCTGCTTGATACTTATTATGTAGCCAACTTTAGAACATTGTTGAACATTTCCCTGATCAATTCCAAGCCCTGTTTCTAAGTAAAATTTTAAAATGAGTAAAATAACTGTTATCAATACAATAAAAACAACTATATGCTCCGTAGTTTTAATAAGTAATTGCATTGACAAAGCTTCTATTATTATTTTATTACTATAATTGAATACGAATACAATCATTTATTATTATTATTTACTTATTTTCATGAGTAAAATGTCCTACAATTTATTGAAAAATCTTGTAAAACAGGATAATAGTTTTATGTAATGCATTTATCAATGAACTGTGGCGTCTTGACAACTGTCAATGCCATGCAATATCAGACACAAAACGTCGAAAATGCATACTTTTGGCAATGATCGGGAGAGCAAATCCCAATCTTTTCCTATATTTGTGTTGCCAAGAATTGTAAAGTGTGAACGTAGCTCTACGGGATGAAGATCACACTTTGAAAAAAGGTTCTTAAAAGACTTGGAAGCTATATATCAACTCAAATAGCTTATGATGTATGTTCATTCTCCCTGTTGCCTCATTCGAAATCTACTTACCACTGGCAATTCTGGCTAAATTTTATTTGTATTTATTGAAAAAATTGATTACTTAAGTTTCTTCACATTCACAATTACAACGAACAATCATCAAAGTTAAAGGTGCTGGGTTCTAAACTTTAGACTGTGTTCAATATGACATATCCGTTTCAGTTGTTGGTCTTGCCAAAAAAAGTTGTTGCAAAGTTGTGATCTTGGTAATTCAAATTACATTGCTTTTTTACCAGTCACATTAGAGAAATATTCCCATCAGGAGTGTCCACCTTTCCATCAACTGCGAGTAATGGTTCATAGTGCTGACAGGAGTACTAAATAGAATGTTCTAGAACTACTACTGGAATGGTTTCTGGTCAGACGTATTATTTAGTTGGAAACATTTATCTACATTGGTTAGGGTCCACAATTAATTGCAAAAAGTTCAAAGCATGCAATTTACCCAACTCTGCGCAGTTTTTCACAAAATCTAACACAGTTCGGTCGAGTAATACTAATGGCACATGGAATATTTATACAAAATAAGCATGGAAAAATTGTTTTTAGCAATTATGAAGTCATATGTTTTGAAGTGTTGCGCAGAAGGGCATTTTGATTTATAACGCAAAAATTCGGAGAATTGCTTGTACTGAAAAACGTGAAATACTGAAAACAGCTTGAAGTCTCACTCTTGAGCATTAATTTTCAACCGATCACAGTCAAATATTTAGTAAAGAAAATACCATGAATACTGTATAACTTCGGGGTAAGGGGGGTGTGGGAATGGATACATGGTGATACTGGCACTGCATAACTTCGGGGTAGGGGGAAATGGATACAGTGAATGGCTGGCACTGTATAACTGCGATTTCGTTCTTCTCTCTCTTTCTTTCCGTTGTGTCTTTCTGCTCGCTTGAATCCCACCACTGCCACCAATGTAATAGTTTTGTGTTCTCTACTACCAACACAACAGTATCCACTTTCAATTTCTTCACTAATCCGGGGTCCACTCCGAATAGATGTTGCCAACTTCACGGCGTCCTCGACCCAGACATCCGATAACAAAGTTTGTCTAACAAAACTTTATTTACTCAAAGTTATTTAGCAACACAATATAAGGTACGTAACAATATCCACTAGATTTCTGCTCTAAATGCATCAAAAAGGGTCCTCTTATAGGAAAACAGGAGGAAAGTTCACTCCCTTATTAGGGTGAATCAATCACATAACATAATAAGAACGATGCATCAATCACAATTTAAGTAGTAATATATGAGCAAATCTCCCTACCAAGTGTTTTTTCGTGGATTAGACCTCGGGGGTTATGCAATGGGTTACGACGTTGGATGGATTTGCCGAGTTAATATTGTATTTAATTTGAGGGGCATTTGAGCGGCATTTGAGTTGCATTTAAGTGGCATTTGAGTTTTGATTATTTTTTTACTTAATTTGAACTTATATGGTGTATAGATTTTGAATGTATGGCATTCAAGTTTTGATAATTTTTTACATAATTATATACATAATTCTAACTCATAGGGCATATAGATTTTGAATGTATGGCATTTAAGTTTTGATATTTTTTTTGTAATTCCGACACATATGATATCTTGAGAGAGAGAGGAGAGAAGGAAAGAGGAGAGAGGAGAAAGGGGAGCATTAGCCCTCTAGATGATTAAAATTTACAGTAAATTTTGTGTAATACAAAGTACTTTAACTTCATTTATTCACTTGAGACTACATATCATCAGCATTCGAGATCGAGTTTACATATAAGAATAGTTGTATTTGTATACATCTAGAGAGGGGAGGGAGGAGAGAGGAGAGAGGTTAGAGGAGAGAGGTTAGAGGAGAGAGAGGAGATGTCTTGAGAGAGAGGAGAGAGGATACCATTAGTCCTCTAGATGATTAAAATTTACAGTAAATTTTGTGTAATACAAAGTACTTTAACTTCATTTATCCACTTGAGACTACATATCATCAGCATTCGAGATCGAGTCTACATATAAAAATAGCTGTATTTGTATATATATAGAGAGAGTTTAGAGAAGAGAGGTTAGAGGAGAGAGAGAGGAGACTTGAGCATAAATATTTCTTTTGGTTATATATATTTACAGTTATTATGTTTACCATACATGTAATCAGCGTTAATTTTTGATTTTGTTTAAAAATTATTATTATTTCTGGTAAAAAACTACATTAGTTAAGTTTTAAAATCATATGAATGAAATTTGTGTCAATTTAGTATCTACTGCATTATATATTTACAATATTACTTTGTAATTATTAGTGAAAGAAACTACGGAATACCGGCGAGTAATTAAGTAATTCTTTCAAGGAAATTGGTTGGAATCGTAGTAATATTTTTTAAATATAGCATTGCTTTGCAACAACTATTAATGAAAGCACTTATGAAATTTTGATGAGTAACTAAGTAATCTAGTAAGGAAAACTGATTGAAATCACGGTAATATTTGTTAAAAGATACTTGCGACATGTTTTATCAACAAAAAAATCAAGCAATTTTCAAATGTTTACGAGTAACTAAGCGATTCAGTAGGAAAAACCAACTGGAATCAAGCGATATCCGTTTTTGAAATATTTACGATAAATACAATTGCGACATTGCTGTTATCAACAAAAAAATCAAGCGAGTATCAAATGTTTACGAGTAACTAAGTGATTCAGTTGGCAAAAATTGATTGAGATCATGTGACATCCGTTACAAAAATTTACGTTAATTGTTAGCAACGAGAAAATAAATATTTCTTAGAATATCCGTTATAGCGAGTTACGATAATTTTGTACTCGCCCTAAAGGTTTTCAGTCCATTTTTGGTCAGACCAAAATTTATGCGAGACGTTCAAGGATTATTTCAGTCGACGTAATGTTACCAGTTCATATTCACAAGTTTTTGAAAAAAAATTAATTATAATATAACTCAAGTGTCACTTCACTAATAAACTCACTCCAGAAAAGTCATTAATCACCATCTCTCACCTAATCCTATATGTTTTGACCTTTTTAATGTTATGCTTTGTAAACTCGCTCGAGAAAAGTCATTAATTACGCCTAAGCCCTATTTATTATCATGTTATTCCTATTTAAAACAAACAACAAACATCCATAGACTTCGGAATTATGGTTTATCAATTCAACCTAAAAAGGAAGAGAACTTGATTGCATTTATCTCCTGTTTTTATTGTGTTTGATTACATATTAGTTAATACGGGTACAACCTTTCATAAGAAACTTAATGAGAAATCCACTCACTTCCAACAAAACTTAATTTTAAACCGGATTGTGGTTATATCTCTAATTCTAGTTATCTCCGGTATCATCTAAAAAACATGAACAAAGTATGACTTTATCCACTTGTTTTGTTAGTTAGACTTACAAGCTTGAAAATCCAAGACTGTTACTTTTCTTAAAATATCTCATAAATTCAGTTTTAGGAGGTGTTTTTTGTGTGAAATACAAACAATGTATCAACATACATAGTGTATTTTCTATTTTTAGGAAGCTGTTTTGTCTAATAAATCAAGAGTTATATGTTACATATACATATTTAAATGGTATCAGATACCTGTAAAGTACTTATTACATTCCTAACTCATACTTAATGTTGTAAACTATAATTGAAGCTCTCACATTTTAACTAACTGTCTTATGATATAAAGGTGGAACTACACTGCATCAATGTTTTGCTGTTGCTGTATCTATATGATTGTTTGTGGATATGTTCAGTTGACTACATAGTTCGAAGTAGTGTGTGTTGTAGTAGAGCATATCGATGAACTGCGATTGAACTAGTTAATCACACATCATATTTTTGCTATAAAACCTGTTTAAAGGATGTGAGTTGACATTCAAATGAATTGTAAGTTTTGTCCTAGCTAGCTATACTTAAAAGAGTATCAATCTAGGATTTGTAAAATTTGTTTATCCAATGCTCTACATTCAAAAATTTTAGCTAGGTAGAAAGAAAGTTTACATGAGTGTATGTACCAAAAATTTTAGCCAGGTAGAAAGGAAGTTTACAGGAGTGTATATACCAAAAATTTTAGCTAGGTAGAAAGGAAGTTTACAGGAGTGTATGTAAAGCTTAAGCTTATTAGTCTATCTAATCTCTATCTTCCTAATTTTTAACCGACTTCCCATTTATCTTCCACTTTTTTTAAAAAAACAATATCATTTATCATGGTAATGATCAGAAAATCAGTCTACAAATTAATATTTGATAAATGACCTCAATGTTTTGTATATAAGAGAAATTTTTTTTTCTAAGCAGTATCAGTTTTTATTTTCACTTCATTTAAAGCATTAGTCTGCAAAACAACAAAAAAATGGCTAGCAATATTTCTACAACAAATGAGTAAGTTATTTTATATTATCTTTTACAATTTTGTTGCAGCTACATTTATAAACTTATACAAATGTATATATATATATATATTACTTGTAGGTCTGCAACCTCAAATGAGGGAGTACAACTAAATATAGATGAAATAGATTTCAGCACTATATAAGTATATTATTGAGACTTTATTATTCAACTGTATTATATAAAGCTTTTAATTAATCACAATCTTGATTTATTGTTTTATTAAGTTCTACGGATGATGAAACATTAAGGTGGATCGAGGAGTGTTTTGGGGAAGCAGAGAAGAAGGTAAAAAAGACAAGTGCTACCACACATATTGCTATGAGTAAGTATTTTGTTCTGTTTTATGAAAAATGTAAATTTTTCTGTAGGTAAAATATTAATGTCTCTACATTTACTACGTTATTTATGTAGAAAAAACATCTACACAATTTATTGCAAGTGGTCAACGCATTGGGAAGGATGAATCCTTTCTCTCCTACGACCGCCACACATTTGAATGTGAGTATGATGAAAATATTATTTACCACATACTCATTCAATTTAATAAATTTTTTTCAAAATAACATAACTACATTTGTATTTTCTATTTTAGTTCAAGCAGAGAATCCCCAATTAAATAAATATAGAGAAGCAAGTCTTTTAGATGGGTATATAAAATAAGATAGAGAGTGTTTTAAGTGTAAGTGATATGCACTATCTTTATATACATATACCATAGTTAAGAAGGTTATCTATATATAATGAGAATTTGTTTATTTTGCTTGTAGATATTGATAACAAAAGGCCAAAATATTTCCTTTCAGTGCTTTCGATGTTGTTGGTAGCGTATTGTACAAAGTCGCTGAGCAAAGCACTGGAAGGAAAAGAAAACAAAATTTTGTGCATATTTTGTGGTAAGAAGTTTGAATTAGGGGAGTTGCATGAGCCTGGCCGAGTTCTTTCAAGACATTTTTTGCTCACTTGTTCATTTTTTATTGTTTATGTGGAAAATCCCATACAACTTTGAGAGATCTCCAGCAACATAGTTGTATTTTGAAAACTAAAATGTTTTTTATTGTTGATATTGCTAGTTATAATAATTTTGTTTTATTTATCAATAAAAAGTATTCTAAATTAGTTATGAATGTTACTTTTCCAAAAAATTTCGCGTTAGTATATCTCTATCCAATAGAAAGTCATTTTTCTGAAAACATTGATTTAGATTTTGAATTAGGGAGTAAATGGTTGGCGATAGCTAACAAACCAGCTGTTGGAGATCTAAAACCTTTACTTAAAAACCAGTGTAAAAAAAATGAGAGCACTTATATCTTCAGATTCTGATCTTTCAGAAACTGAAGAAAGTATTAATGACTTAATTTCTGTTGGTAGTTCACAGTGCAGTCCAAAAACAGGTGTTTTAGAATCTAATACTGTAACAGATAATCCTCAAACTCAAGTAGATTTAAAAGAAAGCCAAAAGATTGATAATAAGAAAATTGATTTAAGTTCAGTTAAATTAATTTTGAATATAAAAGATAGACTGAAAAAAAAAGGTTTTAATGATTGTGTTAAATTGAAATTTGCGTCTATTAGGCAGAAAATGCAAAAAAATTCAGATTTTTCTCAAGAAGAAATTCTTGTATTAACTGCACTCTTAGGCAAATTTTAAATTTTTTATTTCACTATATTTTTTAGTACTATCATGGCTCTGGAATAGGCTTTATGCAACGGTCCTATTTTATAATTTCTTACCACAAAATATATAGTTAATAGGTTGTTTTTTTTTTATAAATACTCTATATATATATATTATATACAGACAATAGACTGTGTTTTTATGAATACTTTATTCATTTGTATTATCACATATTTGTATACATTTCATGTAAAAAATGTTCTGTCATTAGTTTACCTAATGCATTATCTTATTTGTTTTGTTGTTGAGAACTCCATATGCTTCATTCTTACTGTATTACTTTGCATAATATTGCAAGATAAATATTGCATTATTCACCTTCATAACGCATCCAAGTTATGAAACAGAGCAAGTTTCACATCTGTATTACTGATTCTATAACATTGTTATGAAAAAGACTATAATTACTTAATTATTGTGTCATATCATGACAAACTATCATCACCCAATTCACAAAACTGTAAATCCTGAAGTATAATGCTTGCGGTTGTAAAAGTCTTCTACTGTCTTGGTTTTCAAACAAATTATAAAACATTTTCACAATTTTTTTGTGTAAAAGCGGAGTTGTCTTACCATTTTGACAAAATGTGCCGACAACTTTTAAATATTTTTCAAAAAGGAACCCTAGAAATTATAAATGGGAGTTGCCTTAACATTTTTGAAAATGTGATGATAACTTGAAATATTTATTTTTGTGTCGGAACATTGAAATTTTGTAATATTTTTAGAGTTTTAACCCCAAAAGTTTTACAAACTGACTAAATTACTAATGTTAAATATAACTAAAAAATAATTTATCATGCTCAATATATACAAATTATTGCACAATACAAATAATATATAATTTAATGTTCATGAGTTGTTGATGATAGATTTGGCGAGTCATCAGTCACTCACTTGTACACGTATTCTATCTAAAAGCATACATAGACGTCGTTATTAGTAGTTACTTATTACTAGTGAAGATTTACACACCTTAATTAAATTTCCGATGTCGAAATCCTGCTAGCTTCGCTTGAAATCTGATTGTTATCTTCATCGCTTTTCTCACTTTCATTGTTGACAACTTCATCTTTTTCCTCAAAGTTTTTGTTTTCAGAGTCATCATCCGTCATATTATCATCTTCTTCGTCATCAGTATATGTTGAAATGTTACATTAGTTAGTTGATAGAATTCAGAGTTGTCCTCTCCATGTGAAGATAACTCCTTCATTAAACTTAAAACAAGTTTGTATTTCTATTTCCTGTTTACCCATACTCCTTAGTAGTTCTTTTTCACCTCCATAATGGATAGTTGCTAAATAAAATGTTATAATGGTAAATCTGTTCTAATCATATTTTTGCAACAGGTTATGGGCCCAGTTGAACTCTGAAATTATAGGCAACATGGAAGATAAAAT
Organism: Cryptosula pallasiana; assembly: GCA_945261195.1. Taxonomy (NCBI): domain Eukaryota; kingdom Metazoa; phylum Bryozoa; class Gymnolaemata; order Cheilostomatida; family Cryptosulidae; genus Cryptosula; species Cryptosula pallasiana. The sequence goes on along the minus strand of OX183131.1, from coordinate 19,331,026 downwards.
AATGGTAGATAAGCTGACCTCTGCAAACTACTCAACCTGGAAGTTTTAACTTAAGCATTTGCTAATAGCAAAAGAGATGTTTGGATACTGTGATGGTAGCACAACTGAACCTACAGGAGATCCAGCCAAGAAAGCATATAAGCTGAACAATCAGAAAGCTCTCAGTCACAATGTACTCAGTGTCAGCGATGAGTTCACATACTTAATCACTGAATGTGACACACCACAGGCAGTCTGGGAGAAACTGCAATCGCACTTCGAAAGAGATACATTGGCAAATAGAATCTACTTAAAGAAACAGTATTTTAGAGCAGTTATGCTTGATGGTGACTGCATGCAAAGTCACTTAAAGCGGATGAAGGACATAGTCAACAAACTGGCTGCTATCAAAGCACCAGTCAGTGAAGAAGACCAGGTGGTGACACTGTTAGGGAGTATGCCAAATAGTTTTGCAACTGTGGTAACGGCTCTGGAAGCACAAAAGCCAGAGACAATTACACTAGATTTTTTACAAAATGCTCTTCTTAATGAAGAGCAAAAGAAACAGGAGCAGCGTACAACGAGTGACCATGGAGTAGTTTGTGCTGGTAGAGCACCAGTGAGCTCTGACTCTGTTATGTTCACTGAGAGAGAATTCAGACATCGGAGATGTTATAATTTTAATTCTCCACAACATCTGGCTAGAGAATGCCCAAGAGTACAAAGACAAGGAAATTGGACAAACAGTTGGAATAGCAGCCGAGGTCGGGGACGAGGCAGCCGACAGCAGCATGGAGCCAGGTTAGCAGCAGAGCCTTCGATTGAACTCGCCGCTCCAAATATGTATGATGATGAGAGTGCTTTTACTGTGGGAGATACATCTGGAACCGACGCTACTGATTCTGATGCCAAATGTGAGTGGATAATAGACAGTGGGGCTACTCGCCATATGAGTAAAACTAACACCACCTTTAGCACCTACACACCATTTGTCACACCAGAGAAGGTGACAACAGCTGATGGGCATGTAATAGAGGCTATTGGCTATGGTAATGTGAGAATATCTGTATCCGTAAATCGAAATGTACAAAGGAAAGCCACCCTGTATGATGTTCTCCATGTTCCGGACCTCTCCCAAAACCTGTTTTCAGTGCAGGCTGCTACAAACAAGGGTGTGATAGTACAGTTTGGCCACTCAAGATGTTGGGTAAAGAACAAGAATAACCAAGTGCATGCAATGGGAACATTAGTCGGCAAACTGTACTACTTAGATCTGGAAACATCAAACCATAGAGCACATCTAGTGTCTTGCAAAGCCATATGGCACAAGAGACTGGCACACATTAACCATGCTACAATCAAGCAACTGAGCCGTGATAAACTAGTAACAGGTGCTGACTTATCTGATGTAGTGTAGGTGTATGTGATCCCTGTATTAAAGGAAAGAAGACTCGGAAAACATTTAACACATCTCTTACATGACACGAGCCCACTCGGGTTGAGTACAGTAAACCGGTAATTGTCTGTTCACAATTTCCATGTGAGCAAAGTAAGAGTAAGGTCTTACATTTTGGTATCATTCTATTCAGAATCATTTGCTGTATAATTCTAAATTATCTTTAATACATGGCCTCAGGCTAGTTTTGACTTTTACAATTTTTTATTTTGGTTTTTGTTCCTTAGCAACCAGTAATGGCGCACAGATTTTTGGTGCATGCGGTTGTTTTTGTTTTTTAGAGTTTTTTTTTTATAGATAAATTTTCAAAAAACTAAATATAAGGATATTGAAAGCACTATGTTTTGAGCATAGTGACCAGTTTTGGTGAAATTTCGAGCACGGTAAGGGTAGTTTCTCACTCATTGTAATAATAATTAATAATTATTTATTATTGTACAGGATTTTGGTTGTTGCAGTATTGCGCACACCTGCACAACTCCCCACAATCACAAATGTAACTGGAAGTGGCTGTTCGGCCCTTTTTGTAGTCAGTCAGTGCAAACAAGGGTCGACTTGTCTGTGCCGAACTATCGGGTGAGTAGGAATGCTTGGCACCGTACACCGACAAGCGGGAATACGCAGCAAGGATCGGGTTGATCGATTGCTTTCTACCAAGTTCCTTACTACACTGATTAGTCGGTAGTGCAAGCTGTAGTCTGTATCCTGTGCTTATTGTTTGTGCTACTGACTAAAGTCTGTGTAGTAGTAAACAATCATTTGAGGCTCACAGTTGCTCTGACTTTATTATCTCTTACACACATATTTATACAGGTAATTACATAATATAAATTGGTATACAAAAGAGGCCACACCTCGCACGAGTAATAGGCTAGAGTGTGCCAATAGAAAGAAGTAGGAGGTACATACATACTCGCTTGAGTGGTTGCACATGTTTGACATATAGATTTGCATGTACAGAAAATAATATTAATAAATGCATAGAATGTAATTGCGTTAGAGCGTATGCATAGAACTGTCACAGGTAGGCAATGTTATGTAGCGACAATTGTTCGTATTGACGTCCCTAACACACTTCCCCCATTGGCAACCTTAGGCCAATAATAGAACTGGGGTACGGCATAGAACATTGTTATTGTCCGGTGTTCGACGTCTATGGTGAGTTCTGCTCCTTCGTTATTTTTGCTTTTAGTTCTTCTACACGTTGTAGCCTTCTATACGCTTCCTTCGTGAGTTGATGTAACTCTTCCTGATATCTTGCTATTCGCTTGCGTTTCTCTTCCTTTCGCTCTGCTTCCCTCCTAGGAGATCTTACCACTGTCTCCTGTCTGTTCGTCCTCGGACGAGGTGTGTCCTCCTTGGCAGGAGCTGCTGGTGGTGTCTCCAGCTTTGGTACTTTGGCTGGTGGCTCGTCATTCCGTGGCCCTAGTCGGCGTTTGATGCTGTGACTGGCAGGCGCATTATCCTTTACTGGAATGGGGGTGCCGAAGGCTGCTGGCCTCTTCCATCTTACGTACCGACAGAAATCGTCATATAATGTGGCATCTACCTCGTAGAGAGGTCGGGAATCTCCTCCATGAGCGAGGTCACCCTCCTGTTGGCGGATGTGTTTGAGCATGGAATCTCTGGAACTGCTCTTTTTGCCACAGTGGCAGAAATAAAACACATAGTGTTGTCGGGTGTGATACACGATGCGTTTGCGTGGTAGCCGTAGCCGACAGACCGTACACTCCCATTCCTCTGTTAATGGTATTTGCTTGTCGCCTGTTTGATAGCTTGCTTTGTACTGTCGGTTACCCACACCTCGGTTGGCTTAGCTGTCGGGGGTGGAGGGATGGTTAGCTGCTCTCTCCTTTCTCTGCATCTGGCAGCGCCTGGTTCGGGTATCACTACTCTTCTAATTCGGGTGGGTGACACTGCATTGAACATTTCCTTCTGCGGCACTCTGCTCCTACTCTGTCGTTCTTCCTTTGCTACTAGCCTTGCTGCCACGTCAGCATCTTCCTCTATTGATATATATCCGTCGTTTTGTTCGGCCATTTGTTCTTTGAATAAATTAGTTGCAGCAATAATTCTCTGGAGATCGCTATCTAGTTGTGGTGCTGTCGCTGGAGAGAATGATTTTTCTTTCCCGCAGTGTTCGTTGTTATCAGCTCCGTTATTGGTTAATTTCTCCTCCCCTTCTTTTGTTTCAAAGTCCCACGTGGTATGACGTAGTAGGTGGGGGGCGTCGCTATGGTTACTTCTATGTTGTGGGTTTAGGTCTATGTTTCTCGGGCGGGGAGTTGTCTGTTCTTGGCTGTTTTCGTATTTCTCTGTTGGGTGCACCCCCATTTCGGTACCCCCACCGACAATGTAGGATTGTTTTGCCGGTAATTTAATTCCTAACCGACTTCGTGTATCTTGAATGTTCGTCCAGGGTTTAGGGGTGAAATTTTCTCCTCTTTCAGCTGGTGGTAGTTTGGAGTTGTTTTCACCTCCCCTCGCATGGTAACAGTGGTAGTCAGTAAATTTTACTGGCTGCCTCCTATTTCTTTGTGGCCTTTCTGTTGTTGGGTTAGTTTCGGTTTGACTAGGCAATGCTGGCTCCCTCCTATTTCTTTGTGTCCTTTCTGTTGTGGGGCTGGTTTCGGTTTGGCTAGGTAATGCTGGCCAGTTCTCTTCATCTAACTGATTTGGTTCCCCATTTCTTTGTTCTGAGGCCACCTCGTGATCTCTGGGGGTTGTTGGCCGTGCAATCTCTGTCCTCCCTTCTGTTATTTCTTCCACTACTTCTGGTGGTTCTATGGGTTCAGGCTCTGGTGGCATGGCTGCCATCAATTCTGTCTCTTGCAAGGTGGTGCCCCGTGGGTTGGTGACCTCTGGTGCTGTTGGGGGTGCCGGCCTAGGGGGTAGTTCTCTTGGGAGTTGTCTTTCCTCTCTCTGTGTGGGTGGCTTTCTCTTGCATGCGCCACGCATGTTCGGTCTAACCGCCTGCTCTCTGCTTGTAGGTGCTCGGCCGATGGTCCCGTCACATGTCCTATATAGTTTCAGTCGCCGACCGTTCTGTACGAAGCCCTGGCCGTCTTTCTCCAACCGGTATGTATGGTTGAGATAGGCGTGTGTGACTGTGTACGGACCCACATAGCTCGGCTGTAATTTTGGGTTGCTGCCCTTTGTCCTCCGGCGGTTCTCCATTACCACCAAGTCCCCTTCTTCGAATTGGGGTGGCTCTCCCGTCTCCTCCTGCCGGATCTGGTGCTGCTGCTGTCGGACATAGTCGTGGGCCAGTCGCAGGTTCTCCTGGACCCGTAAGGGTGCTCAGTCAGCCCGTAGCTGTCTAGGGTGGGGGGTGAACCGGTCAGTTGATCTGGGAGTCGAACTTCTCTACCCAGCATCATCATGTTCGGAGTCTCTTTCGTCGTAGAGTTGGGGGTGCCTCTGCACGCACGCATGATCTGGGGGAGCAGCTGGTCCGATTCATCCTGCCCCTTTGTCAGTATGAGGGTTCTGAGGGCGTCACCAAGCGTCCTGTTCTGACGTTCGACCATGCCGTTCCCTTGCGGGTGATACGGCGTGGTTCGGGTTTTCTGTACGCCCCAGAGTGTGCACAACTCTTCCAGTATGGTAGATTCAAATTGTGCACCCTGGTCTGTGTGTATTTGTTCCGGCAATCCCCAGTAGCTGAAGACGCGTTCGTCCAGTGTACTAGCCACGGTAGGTGCTGTGGCATCGGGTATGGCGATGGCGTCTTGCCATCTGGTGAAGTGGTCCGTCATCACCATGATCCATCTATTCTTCCTTTTTGTGAGGGGAAGGGGGCCCACTAGGTCCACCGCCAGTTTCTGGAAGGGTCTCCCAGCGTAGAGCCTCTGGCCTTCTGGTGGGATGGGTTTTTTGCTCTTCTTAGCAACCTGACATATCTCGCAGCTATTTACCAGCCTGCGGGTCAGAGCGGACATGCCGGGCCAGTACCAGTCCAGCATCAATCGTGCTCGGGTCCGGTGTATCCCGGCGTGTGCCAGTTGGTGTGTTTCCCACACGGTCTTCTGTCTCCAGGACGGGGGGCAGACTGCACAGAACTTAATTCTGTCTTGTTGGTCGAACCGCATGACCAATACTTTGTCAGCTCGGATACTCAGGGCTTCCTTCCTGTCGTACAGGATCCTAAGCTCGGAACTACCTTCCTCCAGTTCCCGCCGAGTCAAGGTCCCTGGATTCTGTACCTCTGCATACAGCCTAGCCACGGGGTGACTCCCATCTTTCTGTGCCTGAGCCAACTCCTTTCCACTGGTAGTTGGGTTGGTAACCATGAGGTTGACCTGTCCGGGTGGTGGGTCCTGTTGTAACTCGGTGTGAGTGGGGCCACCATCTCGCTGCTCGACCGAATTGCACTGCTTGCAATCAAGGCACTGTTCCTTTCTGCTGAGTCCGTCAGCGTTCTCGTGGCGGGATCCAGCTCGGTGTTCTAGCTTGTATTTAAACTCCGCCAGGATTTCCAACCACCTGGCTATTTGGTTCGACGGCTCCTTGCGTCTGCACAGCCAGCGGAGTGATGCATGATCCGTTCTTAGTCTGAACTCCTGTCCGTATAGATAGGGACGGAAATGCTTGACGGCCTTTACCACCGCCAGGAGTTCCCTGCGAGTCACACAATAGTTGCGCTCGGCTGGCGACAACGTCTTGCTGTAATATGCAATCACTCTTTCCTTCCCATCCTGCTCCTGTGAGAGTACGGCTCCTAGGCCCACGGCGCTAGCGTCTGTGTCTAGGGTGTACCGGAGTGTGGGGTCTGGGTATCCCAATACTGGTGCTCGGCTGAGACCAACTTTCAGTCGGTTGAACGCCTCTCGTTCCTCTTCCCCCCATTTCCAAGGAATACCTCCTCCGGTGAGTACTGTTAGGGGTTTTGCCGTAGTGGCATAGTCTGGCAGGTATTGCCGGTAGTATCCGGCGGTCCCCAGAAATGCCTGTAACTTACGAACGTCCTTGGGTTCCTGCCACCTCTCTACCGCCGCGACCTTGTCTGGATCTGTGGCTACTCCGTCGGCACTGACTACATGGCCTAGGTACCTGACTCGTTGGCTCAGAAGCTCACACTTCGAGGGCTTTACCTTGAGGTCCGCTCGTTGGAGGCGGGAGAGCACCTCCCCTAGCCGCTCTATGTGTGTGGAGAAGTCTGGAGCTATGATGATTACGTCGTCGAGGTACAAGAGGAGGGTTTTCCAATGTAATCCCTTTAGGACCCTTTCCATTAACCGTTGGAACGTAGCGGGAGCTGAAGTGAGGCCGAAAGGTAGAACTTTCCACTTCCAGAGGCCGCTCCGGGTGATGAACGCCGACTTGCTCTGAGCATCTTGGTCTAGTGGGACTTGCCAATAGCCGCTGGTCAGGTCGAGGGTAGAAAAGTATTTACTTCCGGCTAGTGCATCTAGGGAGTCATCTATTCGGGGAATAGGGTAGACGTCTTGTCTGGTGGCGTCATTCAATTTCCTATAGTCCACGCAGAATCTCCATGACTCGTCCTTTTTTCTAACAAGCACGACGGGTGAGCTCCATGCTCCGTCTGCTGGCTCGATCAAATCTTTGGCCAGGAGTTCTTTCACTTGGCGCTCCGCCTCCGCTTCCTTCTCTGGTCCCAGCCTATGGGGTGGGCAACGGATGGGTCGGGTCCCCGGCTCCGTTGGGATGGAATGTTCGGCGAGGTGTGTCCGTCCGATATCACTGTCCGACCGGCTGAACACATCTTGATATGTCAACAGGAGTGTTCGTAGTTGCCTCTCTTCCCTGGTGTTCCTGCACCCTTGTCGCGCCTGTTGGAACGGAGCCTGTAGGTGGACGGGAAGGTCGCCATGTATGGGTCCGGCCTGAGGTTCTCCAGAGGGGAAGGGCTGTACCTCTTCTCGTCCGATGCCTGTGTATGTACCTATCACTTCGCCCGCTGGTATGTGGAGGGCGTCTTGTGTGGGGTTGATGCAACGTACCAACACTCTTCCTCGGCTGTCAGGGGTGTTGACGCTGGCAGCAAGCATTAGTCCGCCCTCCAAGCTTTCGATCATTCCTTGTTCGCAGGGGTCCCTGTCGGTGAGGTGGCAGGAGACGGTGGCTTCGGCTTGGGGGGGTATGCTTGTATTCTGGCGTACTTGCACTTTGGAGATCAGGTTTCTCCCATGTCGATCCGTGCAAGTCAACTCCTGCTCCTGTATCCTCAAGACGGGTCTGTCGAACCCCATTTGGCAGTGGTGGTTCGTTAAGAAGGGCATACCTAGAATGATATCCTCGTTCACTTGGCTGACGACGAACGTCTCCCTATATTTTACTTGACGAATGCGGCCAGTCAGGGTGATGAGTCCATAGAATGGCAGGCGGGTCCCATCTGCCATCAGTCCATGTGAATCATAGTCTTGCAGATGTTCCTTCACCCTGTTTGGTAGCTGGTCGAATATTCGTTTTGACAACAGGTTTGTATTGCCTCCTGTGTCGATCAGGTATGATACGGCGCGTCCTTCTATTTGTCCGGGCAAGTAATAACTTGATTTGTAGGGGCGCTCAATTTGGTTGAGGTGAATGGTCATAGGCTGTCGGTCGACCTTTGGGTCTTCCGGCGGTGGTGGTGTCTGGCTAGCCTTGTGTCGTGGCCGCCTAACCTTGGTGGGGGGTTCTGTGGGCTCTTCGTCTTCTTCGTCTGTATCCTCCTCCTCGCTTGTTAGGGGTGCATATCTATTGGTTATTGGGACCGGAACGGGTGGCGTAGGTACGTGTCTGGGACGCCTGGTGCTTTCCTGCGCCACTGTTCGGGGGTGCCGGGATGTTCGGGTGTGATTTGGTGCCCTGCTGCAACGAGTAGGTGGCCCTACTGTTGCGGGCCGTACCCGTTTCCCTGGGCGTTGGTCCAGGGAGCCGTCCTACACTCCTTCCTCAGGTGTCCTGTCCTTTGACATCCCCAGCGTCGTTTGGGTGGGGGGTCCTTGGTTTTACCCTTCATCTCTGCCACCTCGCGGCTTAGTTCGGCTATACTGGCCATCAGCTTCCCCAGGGGATCCTCTACCTCCTTGCAAGCGGTCGGTGGTGCCTCCTCTGGTTGGTCTTCATGCACTACCCTTACATTGGTGTGTGCTAGTGGCTGGTGCTGAATTTGCAAAAATTCACTGCCCGCCTGTATGGCTTCTTCTACTGTAGTAGGCCGAATAGCCAGTAGGTGTGTTTGTAGATACGTGTGGCCTAACGTACTCTGAAACGTTTGTAACATTAGCTCCGTTCTATTCCTTTGTGGGAGGTCTTGGTACGCTGCCTCTATCAGCTGTTCTACCGTAAGTGCGTGCTCCCTTAGGGTGTCCCTCTGAGGTTTTCTATAGTGCATAAGCTTATTTTGAGCTTCGGTTCGGGTGAGTCCAAAACTAGCTTGTAAGGCTTGCATAATGGCCTGTAGCGTCAGGCTGCGTCCGCACTGTTCAGCTTTGCCTAGCAGTGACTGTCGGAGGTGTATGGTTGCCTCGTCCTCTGTCCATCTGTTGGCTCCTGCTACCTCCTGAAAGCGCTGTAAAAAATAATTAATATCGCCTTCCCATTGAATTTGGGGGCCTGGAACTTGTTTCTGTTATTTGTGTCTGTCATTCTATCTAGAATGTTTGTCAGGGTGCCCATAATGTGCATGGGTGCTCCCTCTCTGTCGGTGCTGACTGCTCTTCTTCTGGTGGCCATATTTCTGTCACTTTCTTGCCTTTTTGTGTACTGGTGTGGGAGTTATCTTCTCTGGGAACTGTTCCTATCCCACTGCTGCCACCACTGTACAGGATTTTGGTTGTTGCAGTATTGCGCACACCTGCACAACTCCCCACAATCACAAATGTAACTGGAAGTGGCTGTTCGGCCCTTTTTGTAGTCAGTCAGTGCAAACAAGGGTCGACTTGTCTGTGCCGAACTATCGGGTGAGTAGGAATGCTTGGCACCGTACACCGACAAGCGGGAATACGCAGCAAGGATCGGGTTGATCGATTGCTTTCTACCAAGTTCCTTACTACACTGATTAGTCGGTAGTGCAAGCTGTAGTCTGTATCCTGTGCTTATTGTTTGTGCTACTGACTAAAGTCTGTGTAGTAGTAAACAATCATTTGAGGCTCACAGTTGCTCTGACTTTATTATCTCTTACACACATATTTATACATGTAATTACATAATATAAATTGGTATACAAAAGAGGCCACACCTCGCACGAGTAATAGGCTAGAGTGTGCCAATAGAAAGAAGTAGGAGGTACATACATACTCGCTTGAGCAGTTGCACATGTTTGACATATAGATTTGCATGTACAGAAAATAATAATAATAAATGCATAGAATGTAATTGCATTAGAGCGTATGCATAGAACTGTCACAGGTAGGCAATGTTATGTAGCGACAATTGTTCGTATTGACGTCCCTAACACTATTACCAAAATCGTCATTTTTTTCATTGTAATTATTTTTCTTATTTAAAAAAAATAGCACAATTTTTTTTAAAACGAAGGAAAGACACATCCTAGCGCTCATATTCACCAAGTTTCATATTGATTGGACAAGTTTCGGCTGACTTATGAATTTTTTTAACTTTTCGTTATTTATAATAATTATTGCCGAAATCGGACTTATTTTCGGAGCTAATTTTTTCCATCAAAACGGTAGCAGCTGTCAAAATAAGTTTAATATTCAGAATTCCCATGGTCTTCTGATTGTGTACACCACTTTATATGAATATCAAAACAATATAAGGTTGTTAATTATTTATCAATAGTAGCCATTGTTTTTTATTATTATTACCCACAACATCATTTTGGGACAAATAATTAAAGTATTTAAGAGGGTTCCATTGGCAAAAGAAAACTGAAGTTTGAGAGATAACCACTGAAACATTGTCTTGGCAGTCTTTTGTTGACTTTCAAGCATTATAAGTATTTTTTTATCTAGTTCATAAAAACCAATTAATAAGCCATTACAGATGTTGCGCAATGGCATTCTTGTGGTTTTGTGGTTTTTGATTGAGGTTTTGAGGCTTTTTTTCAAAGCCCAACCTAGCAAATAAATAATAATTTTAGAACAAAATTTTGCCACCTTTTCATTGCTGCAATTTTTTTGTGTCTAGGACAAATATTTCTTGTGTAAAATGCAAATCCATACATCGGCCTCCCCTCGGCCTAGCTTCGTGGTTACTTGCTATGTCGCAATAAAGGCCCAAAAGAGTAGGCGGGGAAAATTTTTTTGGTTTCTTCTGTGTCCATGATAATGCCCCTATAATTTTTAAAGAGAATCTTATCGTTCTTTTGGTATTTGTTTCACTGTTGTAGCTGCATCGAGTGGGCCGCTAAAAAATAATGAAAATAAACGTAAAACCACGAAAACCACAGAAAGCACCCTGTAATGAATGTGTTTTAAGTCTAATCATGATATCAAATCTAGCAGAGTTCTGGAGCTTGTACACAGTGATTTGTGTGGTCCAATGGAAACAAAGTCTCTTGGTGGTAGTAGATACCTTGTTAGCTTCATTGATGACTTTAGCAGATATGCACATGTGTATTTTGTTAATGATAAATCTGATGTATTTTCTGTATTTAGAGATTTTGAAGCTTACGTAACTAATCTGACTGGTCAGGTCATAGGAGCTCTTCGAACGGATGGTGGTGGGGAGTACATGTCAACTGAATTCGAAAACGATCTATGCTCACAGGGTGTTCAACATCAAGTCACGGTCCGATACTCGCCACAGCAAAATGGAGTAGCAGAGCGATTTAATCGCACTGTGTGTGAATTAGCCAGAGCAATGATTATTGATGCAAAGCTGCCCAAGTCATTTTGGGCTGAAGCCGTATCAACAACTGTGTATGTACAAAACCGTGTCCCTACCAGTGCCCTTCAGGAAGCAACGACTCCTTACCAACGATGGTACCACTGTAAACCTGACGTGAGTAATTTAAAGGTTTTTGGATCTCTAGCTTTTGCACATGTTCCAGGTGCTCTGCGACAAAAACTAGATAATAATGCTGAAGAAATGCTCTTTGTAGGATATAGTCTAAGTTCTAAGGCATATCGATTGTACGACCCTATGACAAGGAAAGTTGTAGCCCGTAGGGATGTTGTATTTGACGAAAGTCGACTTGGGTTGTCAAACCTTGAGAACAGACTAAACAATGATAACTCTGAGACAAATGCTATCGACCCGCCCACCTTATCTGAAACTCCATCAACAGTTCGTAGATCACAGAGAAATGTAACTCCCATAGTTCGATACGGAATAGATGATTTTACGAATCATGTTGCATGCTTAGTGAGAGACATTGTGGAGCCGCTAACAATGTCAGAGGCAATCTCCAGCCCTCAATCAATGGAATGGTCCGAAGCTGCTCAGCAAGAATACAAAGCATTAATGGACAACGAAACCTGGACACTGGTAAAACTGCCACCTGGACGACAAGCTATCGGTAGTAAGTGGGTGTTCAATGCAAAGTGTAAACCTGACGGTAGTGTAGATAGGTTCAAAGCCTGACTGGTAGCAAAAGGTTTTGCTCAAAAACCTGGAATTGATTTTGATGAGACATTTTTTCCTGTGGTACACCGGTCTTCACTTCGAGCACTACTCTCATATGCTGTCAACAGAGGAATGATGATTCATCAGATGGATGTGGTTACCGCCTTCCTGAATGGAAAACTCAGTGAAGAGATATTCATGACACAACCAGAAGGATTCATTGTTCCAGGCAAAGAAGATTTGGTCTGTAAACTAGATCGAAGTCTATATGGTCTCAAGCAGGCACCTCGTTGCTGGAACCAAGTTCTTGATGATTATCTCCAGTCGCTTGGCTTCACACCATCAGAAGTGGACCAATGTGTATATGTGCGTGATGATCAAAATGTGAAGACAATACTGGCAGTGTATGTGGATGACATTGTTATTCTGAGTGATACCCAGCAATCAATGAAGGAAATCAAAAGTTCTCTAAGCTCCAGGTTTCAGATGAAAGACTTAGGACAGCTTCATTTCTGTTTTAGAATAAATATCGAGTTTACTGAGACATCGCTGAAACTTCACCAGAAACACTATGTCCAACAAATACTCGATAAGTACGGAATGTCCGAGTGTAAACCTGTAGCAACACCTCTTGCCACTGACGTTCAGCTTATTAAGGATGATGGAAGCAAACCTGTAGATCATACGTTATACCAATCTATTGTTGGCAGTCTGCTCTATGCCTCTACTGCCACACGGCCGGATATCGCATCTGCTGTGGGAGTCTTGTCAAAATTTAACTCATCTCCAACTAAAACCCACCTAACTGCAGCAAAAAGAGTCCTGAGGTATCTTAAGGGCACACCTGATCTTGGCATAACTTTCTCAAAATCTAACGACCTACCTATATGCTATTCAGATGCAAGTTGGGCAGAAAATGATGAAAATAGACATTCTACTTCTGGAAATGTATTCCTCTCAAGCAACGGGCCTATTAGATGGGTCAGCAAACGACAGACTACTATCGCCTTGTCATCCACAGAAGCAGAGTATATTGCAGCCTATGATGCTACAAGGGACGAAGCATGGCTACGACAACTGCGCTTGAACATCACAAAAGAGGAGCCAAAGCCATTAACATTGTATATTGATAATCAATCTGCGATCAGTATTGCAAATCACAATAACGTTAGCAAACGAAGTAAACATATGGACGTTAAATACCACTACATCCGACAAGAGGTTAGAAATGGCAATATTGACACCCAATACTGCTCCAGTAAAGACAATATAGCTGACATCTTTACAAAACCACTCAATTGCCATCGATATGAGAAACTCCGCACCGTGTTACTAGGATAAAACTATACGACTGGCCAGTCTTATTTGTAGATAAAGTTAATTATAAATATAAATTTTTGTTTTTGTTCTTTTTTTTTTCTGAATTTTGCACTACTTTATGATTCTATAAACTACGTCATGTATGTGGGAGTGTTGAAATGTTACATTAGTTAGTTGATAGAATTCAGAGTTGTCCTCTCCATGTGAAGATAACTCCTTCATTAAACTTATAACAAGTTTGTATTTCTATCTCCTGTTTACCCATAATCCTTAGTAGTTCTTTTTCACCTCCATAATGGATAGTTGCTAAATAAAATGTTATAATGGTAAATCTGTTCTAATCTTTTTTTTTACAACAGTATAAGCATCAATGTTATCATCATCATCATCATCATCATCATCATCATCATCATCATCATCATCATCATCATCATCATCATCATCATCATCATCATCATCATCATCATCATCATCATCATCATCATCATCATCATCATCATCATCATCATCATCATCATCATCATCATCATCATCATCATCATCATCATCATCATCATCATCATCATCATCATCATCATCATCATCATCATCATCATCATCATCATCATCATCATCATCATCATCATCATCATCATCATCATCATCATCATCATCATCATCATCATCATCATCATCATCATCATCATCATCATCATCATCATCATGACTTTTCATCCGCTCAGCATCATCAAATAGGGAAAATCTGAAAGCTATTCCTTCTTTTTCACTCGAAGTAGAGAGGAGCATTAAAGCTTCTTCAACACCCAGAATCGTGAGAATGTGTTTCTTTGTACCACTTTGAGCCGACATCGTACTTTTATAGTGAATCATACCACATTCATGATTTTTGATCTTCAAAACGCCCTCAGGAGGGACAACAATATTCCCAGTCATCAAAGATCCATCATTCGTCATGTATCTGTAAGTGACAGTGTGAGTGATACGTAGAGGTGATGTGTCTTGTTTTCGTTTTTGCTGCTTCAACTTCAAATTTTTCCAAACTGAGAGTCTAGTGAATGTCAGAAGCGTGTTGACCGGAATATTATCGAAAGTGATGATATCAAAGTACGCATGCAATTGTTTCAATGATTTCTTTCTCAAGACTTTGGCTATAACTCGTTGTTCTAGCCCTTGGTGATGATTACCTCCTACAATACGAAGATCGGGTTGATTTTCTTCTACCTTTCCCATGTACACTAGGGTATGTGAAGAGCGGGGATCGAGTTCCTGTAGCTCCACCGTAAGTTCTTTGTCAATCAGTGACTTGACTCGAATTCGATGATCGTTTGTTAAAACATGTTCATAATCCAATATACCATAATCTTCAACGTAATTGACATCGAAAACCTCCAACATCGTAGGAATTGGTAAATCCGTCAGACTCACAAAATTTCCGATTTCCAACATCCCTTTCTGCATAGCTCCTGTCATTATTCCAGCCATCTCGAGCAATTCAAACTCTCTAAGTTTGTTTATGGTATTATTCTTGGTATTGCTGAATAGAAAGGAAATTGAAGCTCGAGATGATGTCGCTGTTGGTTTTTTGTTATCCTCTGTTCGTTTGACTTCACTGTTCTCATGCAGATATGTGTAGTCCGGTGTGGGACTCAAAGGAGAGTCAGCTGAAACTACGTGACGTTTCATTGCTATATCGGCAGGAGTGTTGATGTTTGAGCAGGAAGATGCATCATCGTCAATGTGAATGCCGTTGGTGGTGGAATTGGTGGTTGTAGTGGAAATAGTGTCAGTGTTGTTGTTAGCTCTAGTTGGTTCAATATAGAGCTTAGGAAGTGCTTTGGAGTGTGACGTCATCATACCTGCAAAAAGTAAAATAACTTAGTTTAATGATGTAAATATACTGAAATTATTGTTTTATTAAAAGATTGTTTTTTAAAAACTAAGATTCAAAAACCTAGATGATTCAATTAACTAAAGACAAATAGTTATTTTAGCACTTCTTACCTTGATGCTCTCCTAATAGCTGTAGTAGATGTTGCTTCTCCGTTAGCTGTTGTAGAACTGGATGCTTTCTGTGTGAAAACGATGGCTCTTATATAGCTAAAGTTGCACTGATTAAACCCTATGAACACCATCTCGTGTCAATCTCTATGAATCAGCATTTTTTCACGCGAAGGAAAGTCAATGTTTTCGCGGGAATAAATACTTTATTTTCACGCGAATAGAAAGCAATGCTTTTGCGGGAATAAATACTTTATTTTCACGCGAATACAAACCGTTGCTTTTGCGGAAATAAAATATTTATTTTCACGCGAAGAGAGACCGTTGCTTTCGCGGGAATAACTAATTTGTTTTCACGCAAATAGAAAGCAATGCTTTCGCGGGAATAAATAATTTATTTTCACGCGAATAGAAACCGTTGCTTTCGCGGGAATCAAAATTTAATTTTCACGCGAAGACATTGACTTTTATTTGTGGGAAGTTAAATCATTTATTCCCGCGAAGACATCGGTTTCTATTCGCGTGAAAATGAATTATTTATTCCCGCGAAGGCATCGGTTTCTATTCGCGTGAAAATGAATTATTTATTCCCGCGAAAGCAACGGTTTCCATTCGCGTGAAAATGAATTATTTATTCCCCCGAAAGCAATGGTTCCATTCACGTGAAAATAAATTATTTATTCCCGCGAAAACATTGGTTTGTATTCGCGTGAAAATAAAAGTTTTATTCCCGCGAAAGCAACGGTTTGTATTCGCGTGAAAATAAAGTATTTATTCCTGCGAAAGCATTGAATTTCCTTCATGTAAAAAAATACTGATTCATTGAGATTGATACGAGATGATGTTCATAGGGTTTAATCAGTGCAACTTTAGCTATATAAGAACCTCCGTTTTCACACAGAAAGCATCCAGTTCTACAACAGCTAACGGAGAAGCAACATCTACTATACCTACTAGGAGAGAATCAAGGTAAAAACTTGATAAATTACAGTTTTTACTCATACATTATTTATTATACTAAAACATCTGAAAAAAATTAATCATCTGTATTTTTTAGATTCAGCCACAAAAAATGGAAATAGTTAACAACACAGAATCAGAAACTCAGCCTAAACCTTTGACTCACGAGGACTTGATATTTCTACAAAACATATGCAATAAAAAAATTAAAGAGAGAGTACGAATTATCTCAAACAATTGTAAATTCATACAGAAAGTTTTGATAGAACAGCTAAATAGTTTTCGAACTGAAGCTTTTCTAACATTAAAGCTCTAGGGAATGATGTTACATCAGACATTCAGAGGTTACATTAT
Source organism: Cryptosula pallasiana (assembly GCA_945261195.1). Classification (NCBI taxonomy): domain Eukaryota; kingdom Metazoa; phylum Bryozoa; class Gymnolaemata; order Cheilostomatida; family Cryptosulidae; genus Cryptosula; species Cryptosula pallasiana. The sequence goes on along the minus strand of OX183131.1, from coordinate 19,314,483 downwards.
CTATTACAACAACGACAATATCAACTCGAACAGGTAAACACACCAATTTCTATCGAGGATGCTCGTAAAGAGCTTGCTCTAAAAAGAAGAAACATACAACGAAAGTCCGCTCAAAGACAAGCTAGAAGGGTAAGGACTCAACAACGTAAGGCACGACGAGCTACAAAAACATCCGATTAACAGTCAATTTTTGATGATAAGGTAATAATTAATAAAAAAATACTATTTTGTAAGAGTTTGTAGTTGTTTTACATTTCTGTTTAATCATTCTATACTAATACATAACTTTCATTTTTGTTTAATCATCCTATACTAATACATAACTTTTTATTTTAGTTCATTATGGAATCAAAAGTACATAGAACAGAAGTCTTCCTTCCTAAGATAAAACATCAGTACATCAATGACGTCATTGTAAAGAAAAAGACTATGCATTAATTTTCATTACAAGTTGTAGTGCTTTGTATTACTTAGTATTTACATACTCTAGCTATATTATACAAGGATACTTTCCTACTTATTATGTAATAAATGTATATAATCATATTTTGATTCAATGTAGTTATATCTCCTCGTTCTTCTCTCCTCTCTCTCAAAATATCATATGAGTTTGAGTTATGTAAAACAATTATCAAAACTTAAATGTCATACATTCAAAATCTATATGCCATATAAGTTCAAATTAAGTAAAAAAATAATCAAAACTCAAATGCCACTTAAATGCCACTCAAATGCCACTCAAATGCCTCTCAAATAAAATACAATATAAACTCGGCGAATTCATTCAACGCCGTAACCCATTGCCTCAACCCCGAGATCTAATCCACAAAAAAACACTTGGTAGGGAGATCTGCTCATATATTACTACTAATATATAATACGGAATAAGTAAAAAGAGCCATCGAGAAGCATTAGTGAGCACATGTCAAAATACACTGGGCTGACTTTCCGGCACTTTCCTTTGTCTGTAACTTTTCCACTCTTTATTAGTGCATCTAACTTTTTGCTCTGTGTTCCAGGCTACCGTAATTTGCAACTGCACTTTTTGAGGTGGGCATCCAGTCCTATAGGTCCCAGGCTATCTGAATCAGCTATATTGGATACTGGCTCGGGGTAGCTGACCCGGGGTAGAACCCGGGGTAACCCGTGGTAGGTTAAATATGTTCTATAGGCATGGATACAGGGTCTATACAGGGCTGAGGTCAGTGGAAGCTAATTTAAGTGGAATTTGTATAGCTATCAATGAAGGAAGGCTCAGGGGCTACTTTTCCCTTTTTTATTGGCAAGGGGTAGAACGGGTGCCTTGGGGTGGGGGGTAAGGAGGGTAGACTTATCAAGCAAATCTCTCACAATATTCAAGTATTAAAACCTAACGAAGCGTAGAAAGTCTTAACAGCACAGTACTGCTGGCATCAGGGAACAGAGTCAAATTTTATTCTCCACAAGTCGCAAAGGTTCTATCAAACACTTGTTTGCTCTCCCACAGGTGTGGTGCAGTTGCTACCAAGAAGCAGAAGAAGTTGAAGAGTTCAGCTAACCTTCGTGACCTCCTGGCTACCTCTCAGTTACTCTTGATCTAAAGGTAAATGATTAAAGGTGGAAGCGGTGAAGTGAAAAGAGAGCTTAAGCATTAACTGGCCACAGGTGTCACCTTTTGTCACTGCCGCAATGCCTATCAGGCCACTGCTGCGTATCTGACAATACCTCTTTTGCTAACGTACTCATTGCTGAATGTTAATCTAGCTGGTTGCCCTCCTAACATCCAGCTTGATGGGATGCAAAAAGGTTGACATACGAAAAGCCAATTTTTTTTCCAATATACTAGTTGACAGTCATGGGAAGCATTGCAGTTATTTTACTCAGTTGCAAGTGGCCTTGTCTTTCACAGATGGCGCTCTAAGGTAAAAGTGTACTGCGTCAATTGATGGATTGCTTTTTACAGGCATTCCACAGCTGGTGCAATTTGAAATGCCAGCCCATTCCCTTCGTTCACAGTTAAACTATTGGAGCGTGACAGATTGAGCTTAATTCACACGTTCAATTGGTCAACAAATAATAGCTCTGTTCCCATGGTGCGAATTCATTCGGGTTGAACTCACCAATCGTCCATTCAGTTCTAGCGTATTGTGACTCATACGAGTTGATTCGGGTTTGTTTGTGTTGGCTCAGTGCGGTTCCTCAAACCATGTTTATTTGGGTTGAGCATTCATTAGGATCATGGGATTCGTTAGTGTTGATGAATTTGAATTCATTCAAGTTGCTCTTTTGGGAAATAGGCATTAAACTGACGATTTGGCTTTAATTCAGTTTTTTGCATATTTTCCTGCTGCAGTTTTTATATTAATATGATAATAATCCTCTGCAAGTTTAACAACAGCTCAGTTATGACATATTGTGCAGGATTTCACTGTGGGGGTGTGAGTTGGTAGCTCGGCCTACCTGCACAACCTCCCTAACTGTTGAAATGGCAACTGTGTCTAGTGTGCTAGCGATACAACCCTTCCACAGGTCGACTTAGTGTACTGGAGAATGGTGGTCGACCATCTCAGTAACTAGTGAGCTGCCGGTTGCGTTAGCTGTTGTTTTGTGTGTGCAATGAGTTCGAACTTTGAAGGGCGAACTAGTTGAACTAGGTTCGGCCAGCAGAGGTTCGGCTGTCTTTTTGTAGTGCTGTGCAGAGGTCGAACATCGAAGGCGAAGTTAGTCAAGGCTAAGTTCGGCCAGCAGAGGTTCAGACTGATCTGCCTGTATATTACTACTTGAGTAATGGTGCGCAGTGAAGTTATTTGTATGTACAAAGAAACTTCTGAGAGTGTGCAAGCTGACTCTGGTTTATTGACATAAAACATCCTTATTTATGCATGCAATTACATAATAAAATGACTGACAAGTGTTTAGACAAAAGAGGCCACACCTGGCACAATTGATTGGCCAGCGTGAGCGAATAGAGTATAAGAGGTTGTGCTAAATTGATTGCCTGACTGCATCCACATGGTTAACATATAAGTTTACATGCTTGAATAAAATAATGATAAGTATACATAGAGTAAACTGACTTAGAACGCAAACATAGAAATAAGAATGAAGTGTAAATAGAGTAGACAACTGGGTAGCTTCGGTAAGTGTACATAGGACTGTTCGAGGCATAGAACTATTTAGATAGAAACGACACAAGATGGAGCCGGTCCTCTACACATTCCGCCCCATTGGCGATGGTAGCCAATCAATTGATGGCGGCGGCATCGGTACTGCATCGTCTTTATTCTCTAAAGGGCTGACTCATCTGTCTCTTGATTTCTTGCGCCCTCTCTAGTAGTTTAAACGCATCTGTTGTCACGGCATGCAACTCCCGATCGAGGGCCTCCATCCTATGTCGGTGTTCTCTCCGACGTCTTTGTCTTTCGGCTTCCGCCGAACGTTCTCTCTCTGCACGCCAGCTGTAGTGCGTCTGTGGTTCCTCTCGTCTGGGGGATGCCGATCTCTTAGGAGGGGTTGTCCTCCTTCTCTTTCGTGGTGGCGACAACTCTGGTTGTTGTCCCAGCCTCTTCTTCACTGGAATTTTCTCCATCTTTTCTAAGCTGGGAGTCGGTATACCAAATGGTGGGGGGTGCTTCCATCCCATGGCTTCGCAGAAGACGTTGTACCTGGCAGCGTCGACTTCATATAGAGTTTTATGCTTTCCTCCGTGCTCCGGCGTTCCTCCCTGTACTCTGATATGCTTTAATATGGCATCTCTCGAAGAGCTCTTCTTTCCACAGGTACAGTAGAAAAACGTGAGGTGTTGGCGTACGTGGTAAGCCACCCTTTTCTTGACATGTTGATAGCTGCATCTTCTGCACTTCCATTCGTCACTATCTCCAACCTGTACCGACATTTCTTTAATCTCTCTCATTGTCTCTCCTGACAACCATATCTCCCTCATCACATGTGTAGGTTTTGCTGTCGGTAGTTCATTCTCTACAACATCAACACGTCTTATGTTGATGTTCGGTGTAGCACTATGTTTTAACAACATGTCTTCTTTTCGTGGCACAGTTACTAGCCGCATTTGCCGATCTAATGCTGTAGTTAGAGATTGGATGGTCACATTCGGTAGGTTCTCACCTGTTGTCGATGTGATGTCCACCTTCTCCTTGTCGTGTTGGGATGTTCGAGCCATGGTAGTTGATGGGATGTCCGGTTGATCTACTCGTCTTCTGTTGGGTAGCGAACTCGTTCTCTGTTGGATGGCAACTGAGCGTTGGCGGCTCCTGCACCTATCTATATTCTGATTGGTGGTGGCTACCACGTGTTCTCTCAGCGTCATCCCCCACGTGGTATTGTTTTGATGACGTGGGGTGGCGGGTATTCGTTCACCGCAACTGGGAGTTATGCTACCCGGTTTCATATTTTCTTTGGTGACGAGTTTACTGGTTTGGGGAGTTGTTTCCTTTTGCTCGCTTTCTCTCCCTCGTCTCTCTTCATGACAACTCGTCCCACTTTCTTCTATCTTTCTCTTGATCATTCTTCGTTTCACTTCTATCCAACCGATTTCGGCCGGGTTTTCTGGTACTTCTTTCTCTTGGAGGGTAGTTGATGGTGGCAGTGATGTGACCTTCCTACTTCCTGCTCCAGTAGGTGGGGTAATGGGTATGTGGGGCTCCCCCCCTGCTGTATAGCAGTGGTAGTCGTTCAATCTGGTTGGCTTTTGCCTCTCTCTTTGTGGTCGACTCAAGGGTGAGACAGGCAGCCGGTTGGGTTGTAGGGGCGGCCAGTCTTCGTCACTGAGAGCTGGGGGCCTCGGTGGGCTGGGTGCCCTTTGGATGACCTCTGGTGGAGGCGTGTCTTCCTCTTCTACACTTCTTCTTTCCTCTACTTTTATCTTGCTGCGTCCTAGTACCTCAGGCCTTCTGGTTGGACTGTGGCGCACTGCAGGTGAGTGCGGGGGTGATAACTCCCGGGTGGGGGGTGTCCCCTCTCCCAGAGGGAGGCTTCCAGGTTCCTGGAGAGGCGGTGAGCTAGGGAGCTCCCTGGCTAGCGGTGGCCTTTCTGGTGGGGGTGACGGTAATGGTAATGGTAATGTTTCTGGTACGGGTAGTGGTAGGGGTGATAACTCCAGGTTCTCAGCGGGGGCTGGGCGTGCCTTGGGGGGCCGTCCTCTTCTGGCCCCTTTCATATTGGGTTGGAGAGCGGGTTCCCGACAGGGGGGTGCTCGGCCGACTGGTTCCTGACACGTCCTATAGTGGCGCAGCCGCATTCCATTTTGAATGGACCACTGCCCATTTCTCTCCACTTTATAGGTGTGGTTTGGGAAGGCTTCTAACACCTGGTAGGGTCCGACGAAGCGTGGCTGCAGCTTCGGATTGCTTCCCTTTACTCTCCGTTTGTTCTCTAACACGACGAGTTCCCCCTTCTGAAACACGGCGGGCTCCTCGTCGTCCTGGCTCCTGATCTCTTGCTGCTGATGTCTTAGGTATTCATGTGCTGTCCGGAGATTTTCCTGCACTTCCGCTGTGTGTTCCGAGACGTTGCGAGGGTCCAAGGAAGGGGGCGTGCCTGTTAGTTGGTCCGGAAGGCGTACCTCCCGTCCCATCACTAACATGTTGGGCGTTTCCCCAGTCGCTGAGTGGGGGGTGCTGCGACAGGCCCGCATGATTTGCGGCAGCAGACTGTCCCATTCGTCCTGGCCTTTGTCAGTATCAACGTCCGGAGCGCATCTCCTAGCGTCCGGTTTTGACGCTCCACCATCCCGTTCCCTTGCGAGTGGTAGGGGGTGGTCCTGGTCTTTTTGATGCCCCACAGGCTACACAGCTCTTCTAGCAGCACGGACTCGAACTGAGCCCCTTGGTCGGAGTGTAGTTGCTCGGGCAGGCCCCAGTAAGCAAACACTCGTTCGTCTAGCGCGACGGCGACCGTCGGTGCTGTGGCATCAGGCAGAGCTATCGCATCCTGCCAGCGGGTGAAGTGGTCGGTGAGGACCAACACCCAGCGGTTCTTCCTTTTTGTCAAGGGCAAGGGGCCGACTAGGTCGACCGCCAGCTTTTGAAAAGGTCGTCCCGCGTACATCCTTTGTCGGTGAGGGTTCTCTGCCTTCTTCCCATTCTTGGCGACCTGGCATACCTCACAGTCCTTGATTAGTCTCCTGACCAGGGGGGATATGCCCGGCCAGTACCAATCCATCAGGATGCGCTGTCTTGTCCAATGAATCCCTGCATGGATCATCCTGTGTGTCTCCCAGACGACCTGTGTCCTCCTACTTGGTGGGCAGACTACACATTGCTTTGCTCTGGAAGGGTGGTGTAACGTGATGACGAGTACCCCATCAGGGCGGATCTTCATCGCCTCCTTCCGATCATACAGTGTCCTCAGCTCGATACTCCCTTCGGCCAATTCTCTCTCCGTGACGCTCCCCGGTCGTCTCAGCTCGGCATAAATCCGGCCTACCGCATCCTGCCCGTCCCTTTGCTCCTGGGCTAAGGTTTGGGCGGAGTGTACCGGGTTTGTCACAGTGAGGTTGACCCGCTCCTCCTTCTCTCTTGCCTCTGCAGACTCCCTCTCCATCATGTCTCCCGGCCGTCTCGGCTCGGCGCAAGTCCGGCCTACCGCATCCCGTCCCTTCGGCTGAGCCGAATTCTGGGGGGGATGTACCGGGGTTAATGTGTCGAGGTCGTCTCTAGCCTCTCTCCGAGGTCTCTGCCTAGCTTCTTGCTGCAGCTCTACACGGGAAGGTCCCCCATCTCTCTGCTCGATGGAGCCGCACTGCCTACAGTCTGCGCAGGGTCCCTGTCGGCTGAGCCCATCGGCATTGCCATGGTGAGTTCCAGCTCTGTGCTCGAGCTTATATCGGAATTCAGCCAAGATCTCCAGCCATCGAGCTATCTGGTTCGATGGTTCCTTCCGTCTGCACAGCCAGCGGAGGGATGCGTGGTCCGTCCGGAGCTTGAATTCCCGCCCGTAGAGGTAGGGGCGGAAATGTTTCACTGCCTTGATGACAGCGACCAGCTCCTTCCGTGTGACGCAGTAGTTCCGCTCCGCTGGTGCCAGCGTCTTGCTGAAGTATGCAATGACGCGTTCCTTCCCTTCCTGCACCTGAGAGAGTACTGCACCGACTCCTACTGCGCTGGCGTCTGTGTCCAGTATGTATGGCAAGTTGGGGTCGGGGTACCCGAGGATTGGGGCTTGCGTGAGCCTGGCTTTGAGCTGTTCAAAGGCAGTCTGCTCTGCTTGCCCCCACTTCCACGGTGTCTCCTTTCCTGTCATTACGGTGAGAGGTTTAGCAATGGTGGCGTAGTCGGGGAGGTACTGCCGATAATATCCGGCTGTTCCTAGGAACGCCTGTAGTCCCTTTACGTCACTGGGTGCTTCCCATCTCCTGACGGCCTCCACTTTCCCTGGGTCGGTGGCCACTCCTTTTGCACTCACTACATGTCCGAGGTACTTGACCTCTTCTTGCAGTAGTTCGCATTTGGCGGGCTTCACCTTCAGGTTCGCCTGGTGGAGTCGTCCTAGCACTTCGCCCAGCCTCTGCAGGTGGGTCTGGAAGTCGGGCGCGATGATAATCACATCGTCCAGGTATAGGAGCAGAGTCTTCCAGTGGAGACCTTTGAGGACCTTTTCCATGAGCCTCTGGAAGGTGGCGGGGGCTGAGGTCAACCCGAATGGCAACACCTTCCACTTCCACAGGCCACTTCTGGTGGTGAAGGCCGACTTGTCGCTTGCGTCTTGGTCTAGGGGTACCTGCCAGTATCCGCTAGTGAGATCCAGCGTAGTAAAATATTTACTGCCGGCCAAAGCATCTAGCGACTCGTCGATTCTGGGGATGGGGTAGGGGTCCTGCTTGGTTATGTCATTCAGCCTCCGGTAATCCACACAGAACCTCCACGTATCATCCTTCTTCCTCACCAACACCACGGGGGAGCTCCAAGCTCCATCAGCCGGCTCAATCAGGTCCTTCTCCAAGAGGTCCTTGATTTGGCGTTCTGCTTCCGCCTCTTTTTCCGGTCCTAGGCGGTGTGGTGGACATCGGATAGGTCGAGCCCCTTCTACTGTGGGGATCGAATGCTCCGCCAGTGTCGTTCGGCCCAGGTCTCTGCTATGGCTACTAAATACCGTCTGGTACTCGATCAGCAGCTCCTTCACTTGCTGCTCCTGCCATGGGCCCTGGCACCCTCTCTTTGCTTGCTGGAAGAGGTCGTGCAGATGGGGGGCAACTCTCTTCCCCCCGTCTTGCTCCTCTGCTGTCCGTCTGGTTTCGTCAGCTCTTGGACGCCACCCTCTTCCACTCCCGTGAAGGTACCAATAACCTCTCCTGCGGGTAGCCTTAGGGTGTCCTGCGTCGGGTTCAAACATCTAACCAGCACGTGTCCCTGAGCGTCAGGCTTGTTGACGCTGGTGGCGATGGGTATCCCACCCTGGATGCTCTCAATCACTCCCTGAGGGAACGTATCCCTGGAGCTCAAGTGACATGGAATGGTCACCTCTGTCTGTGGTGGAAGCTGGGTGTCCTGTCGGACCTGCACCTTGGACACGAGATTTCTCCCGTGGCGGTCGGTACAGGCCAGCTCCTTTCCTTGTATCACCAGCACTGGGCGGTCGAATCCCATCTGGCATCCTTGGCTTGTCAGGAAGGGCATCCCTAGGATAACGTCCTCGTTGACTTGACTGACCACAAAGGTCTCTTCAAACTTGACGTGCCGTATCCTCCCCTTCAGTGAGAGCAAGCCGTAGAACGGAAGCCTGGTACCGTCGGCCATGATCCCATGGGAATCGTAGTGCTGCAGATTGCGCTGTACATGGTTCGGTAACCGGTCAAAGACTCGCTTGGACAACAGATTAGTGTTGCAGCCCGTGTCTATGAGGTGCGTTACCGCCTCTCCTTCTACCCTTCCAGGTAGGTAGTAACTCGAACAATATGGTCGTTCGATCTGATTGCTCTGGAGTGTCACAGGCTTTGGAATGAATTCTTCCTCCTTCAGTGGGGGCGTTTGTGTTTGCTTGTCCTTCCTCCTGGGCCTTGGTTCCTGCTGCTCTGGAGTCCCGTCGCCGTCCGTTTCTTCCGCCACTGAGCTGTCGAGTGCCGACAGGCTGGCAAAACGGTTGTGTAGGGCGATGGGGGGACTAGTCAGGAGGTCCAGGGGAGGAGTCGCTCGACGCACTGTTGCCGGTCCACTGGAGGGTGCCTGTGCCCTTTCCTTCTGGTGTGCCGTTGCCCGTGTGCAGCCAGCGGGTCTCCCTACTGCTGCGGGCGGTAGTCGTTTCCCTGGCGGCTAGGCCAAGGGACGGTTCTACATGCCTTCCGGGTGTGGCCTGTCTGTTGGCATCCCCAACATCTCTTGGGTGGTTCCGACTTCTTCTCCATCTTTAGACCGGCAACCTCCTTGCTCAATCCTTCTATGGTCTTGAGTAGCTGTGCCAAGGGGTCCTGCACCTCTTGGTGTCGAGCCGTCTCTCTCGGTGGAGTCATCTCTTCCTCCAGGGGGTCGGTCTCCACTGTCCTGATGTGAGGTCCTCCCAATGGTTGGTGAGGCACCTGCAGGAACTCGTTCCCCGCCAAGATTGCTTCCTCCAGGTTCTGAGGACGTACTGCCAACAAGTGACGTTGCAGGTACGTGTGTCCTAGAGTGCTGTGGAATGTCTGCATCACCAGCTCATCCCTATTCTGTCGCGGCAGGGTGCGGTGGGCTGCCGTAACGAGGTGCTCGACCGTGAGTGCATGGTCTCTGAGACTTTCTCTGGGGTTTCGTCGGTAGCTTAGCAGTTTTGCTTGGGCTTCCGAACGAGTCATGCCAAAGGTTGCTCGTAGCGTTCGTGTCACCTCTTCTGTAGTCTCACCTCGGCCGCACTGCTCGGCCTTGCCTGTTAAGGCTTGGCGTAGGTGGATGACTGCTTCCTCGGCCGGCCAATGGTTTGCTCTGGTCACCTCCTGGAACCGTTGTAGAAAGTAGTCCACATCTCCTGTACCATCGTACTGTGGTACTCTAAACTTATCTCTGGCTGTGGCTACCGTCATACGGTCTAGGATGTCGGTGAGCGTCCCCATCATCTGCAGGCTGGAAGGATCCCTGTCAGTGCTTAGTGCTCGTCTCCTGGTTGCCATTCTTCCTCCGGGAGTTGCTTCTTGTGGGTGTCTGTCAATCCCACTGTTGCCACCAATGTGCAGGATTTCACTGTGGGGGTGTGAGTTGGTAGCTCGGCCTACCTGCACAACCTCCCGAACTGTTGAAATGGCAACTGTGTCTAGTGTGCTAGCGATACAACCCTTCCACAGGTCGACTTAGTGTACTGGAGAATGGTGGTCGACCATCTCAGTAACTAGTGAGCTGCCGGTTGCGTTAGCTGTTGTTTTGTGTGTGCAATGAGTTCGAACTTTGAAGGGCGAACTAGTTGAACTAGGTTCGGCCAGCAGAGGTTCGGCTGTCTTTTTGTAGTGCTGTGCAGAGGTCGAACATTGAAGGCGAAGTTAGTCAAGGCTAAGTTCGGCCAGCAGAGGTTCAGACTGATCTGCCTGTATATTACTACTTGAGTAATGGTGCGCAGTGAAGTTATTTGTATGTACAAAGAAACTTCTGAGAGTGTGCAAGCTGACTCTGGTTTATTGACATAAAACATCCTTATTTATGCATGCAATTACATAATAAAATGACTGACAAGTGTTTAGACAAAAGAGGCCACACCTGGCACAATTGATTGGCCAGCGTGAGCGAATAGAGTATAAGAGGTTGTGCTAAATTGATTGCCTGACTGCATCCACATGGTTAACATATAAGTTTACATGCTTGAATAAAATAATGATAAGTATACATAGAGTAAACTGACTTAGAACGCAAACATAGAAATAAGAATGAAGTGTAAATAGAGTAGACAACTGGGTAGCTTCGGTAAGTGTACATAGAACTGTTCGAGGCATAGAACTATTTAGATAGAAACGTCACAAGATGGCGCCGGTCCTCTACAATATTTACCATTTGTTCTGGAAACTGAATCATAGCTCTTTTTGATAAGTGGGCAAACAGAGTTATTATGATTCTCACGATTACCAAAAAAAAAATTTTTTCCATCGCTCAGAATAATTTATTTATAGATTATTATTAGTTATTTGTCATTTCTTATAGCTATCATTAAATTTGTAATAATTATCTATAATTATTAGTAATTGTTACTGTTATTATTATTCATCTACTCCCTACTGTCTTACTGGTTTATGCTGTGAACATTCCACATATTTGACTCATATTACTACCTAGTAATACGAGCGCGGTTGTTTACTATCTCACTACAATCAAGTGATTATTGCACTCCCTACACACTGTAAATGAAGGTCAACTCTTGCATATGATTCCATTCGAATTATCATAGTAACAGTTAGCAGTGTCAACGCGAATGAATGCGAACCAACTAGAATGAACGTCAAATACGAACGAATCTGCGCCATGGGAACATGGTGAATGACTCTATGTGAAGTTATATTGCTTGAGAGCAATTGGACCATGGCAGCAATGTCATCAACTTTCGTTTCTGTAATACTGTAAAAGATTTGGAGTTTGTCTTTTTGTTGATACTGCTAGGGAGATGAGGGCTGTCAATAGTGCAGCCACTGTTGGCTTCACAACACTGTCCCACAATGTTTTAACTCAAATACCGAGCTAAACCAAGTCAAATCTGACCTATAAAGACTCGTGTAAAACCATATCCATGCTGCTATCAACCAACAGGTACTGCAATCAAGAACTGAGTAAAAGCCCACATCAGTTTCCAGAGCACAGCTAATTAGGACGACCTGTCAAACTAATAAACTTCAGGTGCACTATAAATACTTATATTGGTTTGTACAGTAGCGCGGCATCAAAATACAAGCAAACAGTCATTTCTCAATCAGTTTAATACTACACAAGTAGCGCAGCTCTGTTCATCGAAAACAATGCCGTTGTAATGGAGCTGAAAATACAATTTTACTATTGGCTAATCATAGCAGTGAAAAAATAAATAAACGAACCAACCTAAGGTGATTGGACAGAAATGCATGCGTGTAAATCAAAAAGGCAGGTGCATTAATCGTCACTAAACATTCGTAAATTTACCAATGAGAAGTGAGCGAGTGGCTTTAATCAAGCGGAAATCCCTTCATCCTCTTCCAAGTGTCACTCACATTATGCCACATGTACAGGTACCTGACAGCTACCGATTTGTCCTTACCCTTTGGAGATGATGTCACGTTGTTTTTGCTATTTTTTGTCCACTTGCCATTCTCACGCAACACCGGTCACACTTGCTGTATTCATAACATAGTTAGCCAGAAAGTGCTTAAAACAGCAAAGACGGGACGCTCAAAATTGACTTTTTGTCTATAAATAATTGTACTTGAGAAGCGGTTCTGTTGGAGAAACTGAAACCACTAGCAGTGAATGGGTTGGTCAAATCGTGAAATGTCTAACAGTTTTTTTTTAATGCGAATCAAAACCTGTCGATTACCTCAACTCAGTTCCTACCGTTGGCTTGGCGATTTAACCGGAAAGAGAAACTGGGAAATCGTCCAATCGGTACGGTCTAATTGGCAGCTAATCGGTAGATGTACATGGGGTATTGGGGTATTGGGGCATTGGTGCACATGGGTATTACTTGCAATTGCAATCAATACCTGGCACCCAGCAAAGAAGAGCAATCAGTGAGTTAGCATACCTGTAGCAAAGTAATCGATGTAAACACTCAGTTAACAGGCGCTATCGAACAACAGACAGCTACTAGTGTTATTTTTTAATTCCTCACTTTCAGTATATAAACAAATTTTGTTGCTGAAAAATATTCACACATAGTGTGCACTTAAAATGAATTGTCACGCTACCAAATAACTATTGTAAATGCTACATAGGACAGAGTTCCACACTGAAATAAGATTCACACTATGCAAATCCGCTACAAGACACAACCTAAAAACATATGTAAATTCAAGTGTTTTGTATTGTTTGTACGACATATCCTGCCGGTTTGAGGAAGTTTTCCTGTAATTATTTGTCTAGCCATTGTGTTTTAATGAATTTCAGTCTGCTTTCCACAAAACTTCAATAGTCCTAAATATTGTACCTCTCTCCAGAAGAGACACTGAGCTGGTATGTAATTGATAGTTCAGATAGAAAAACTACACAAAGTTTCAGCCTGAATAATGATGGCAGTCCTCTAGGGTGGTTAGCAGTACATGAATGAATACAATGGGTGTGAACAAAATTAAGCTTTACATAAACATCCTGACAGAAAGTAATTAGCCTGATACATATAAACATACATTGCCAGGAAGTAATCGGACCATTGATATGCAAGATATAAATAGTTAACAAATAATGGACTGGAATAAGATCAAGTAGAAATGGTACAGCAGTGCAAAAGGGCGGACTTATATCTCCATTGTCCGATCAGAGACTCTCTGAAGATTTGAGGCAGCACTTAGCTTTGTCTTATAACTCTTTTGATTTGAGGAAAGGTACCTTTAGCCTCAAGGTTTCTGTAAGATTTTGAGAGGTTTTAATGGTGCTGTGCTAAGGCGGCAATCTTATGCGGGCCCGGTAACATCATATCATGTCAGCAAGGGGTCGCGACCAGCCATGTAGACTATGCCATCAGCATAGCATTTTATCACACCGGCACTGCACATTGTATAGAGCTGTGGTAGACTTCCAGCAGATGTTTAGTTGCTGTTTTGGTAGCAAACAAACTTTTGACTAGTAGTATTCACAAAAATCTACCACAGTGTAATCAACTATGTTCAGCCTCTGTGTCTCAGCAGTTTAAATAGGCACATGCTAAATACCACGTTACATGTATTATAGAAAAATGATATTGTACTTTATTTGCTTTACCCATTCACCATATTATCATGTTATACTTTGCTTCATCGTTTTCATATCACAAAATACTTCAACTTATTACCAGCTATCAACATTATCAGTCATTGTCATTTTTTATGTTTGACTGCTAGATGTTTTCTAAGTTATTTTGCATCATCTTAGAGTCTGGGCAGGTATTAACAACCGTTTAGGTCTTTAAAATGGAAAACGCTGGTAGGCTACATGGCTTTGATTAGTAGTTTTGTTTGGGTGGACACAACACTCCAAATGAGTGTTATGAAGTTCATTTCGTGTGCACAAATATAAAAGAGAACTGTGCAATATGTTTGAAAAAGCTGGTTATACAAAAAAGCGTTACTGAGAATTAAAAAAAATGCTGCTCTAAAGTTTTTCATACATTTTTCAATCTTGTATAACATGCTTGATTTACTATTGCAGCTGACCTAACAATTTGATCCAAATGCTAGCCTGCTTACCTTGTTGATGAAAGTACTCAATCACTGCGTTTTTTTTTTGCTATAAAGGTTTTTGTATGTAGGGATGATGTTCCTTTCATAATTGCATTCTTGCCACAATCCCGTAAAACATATTGTGGGAGATTTGTGTAAGACCAGTGACCCCCAGCCCCTTCCTTTCCCCCTCAACAACTTACCCTGCACCCCTTGTCACCCCTGAACGAGTGCAAAAGAACCCCTTCCCTTTGATTAAAATTACCCCTAACTGTTAGCAGCTAAATAGCTCATGTATACTTGAGCGTGCATGATGGATAGATGCTATACCGAGATACTCTGTCATAAATGGCCGCCATACCGAGATACTCTGTCATAAATGGCCACTATACCGAGATACTCTGTCATAAATGGCCACCAATGGACAAGCCTGAGCGGATACTAAACATAGGAGCTTGCTGAAGCCACACAGGAGATAAAGGCATTGGAGTGGAACCCAAGCTAAAGGAGGAGGAGCCCTGGATCTATTGAATAATGTGCCATGTGTGCACTACTCCTATTGATTGCCCTTGGGTACATTTTTGTATTGGTTGTAATGATTTGATATTACGTTGTAAGGACTTGTTATATTGGTTTACCCTAATAAGGGGGTGTGCCTTCCTGATATCTTCCTATAAAAGGAATTGTTGGAGATCAGGGAGGCAGAAGTTATTGTGGATTGCTGAGAAGTGTTGTGGATGGCTTATAGTATTAGTGGATTTTTTAGCACACTTATATCTTGCTAAACCGAATTGTAATGGATTTCATCATAGGTGGCCTCTCATCGATTGATGCTATGCTAGCCAATGTATTGAGCAAATATACATTAGCGCACGCATAAGAAGATAGACTTAGCTACACCTGACTGCCCTCAGCAACAGAGATACATGTGTGCTGCAGTACTTAGAAGACCAAGGAACTCAAGCAGGGGATTCCCCCACCTTGCCAAAGAAATTAACTGGCGCATTGTTGTTGATTGCTTACTGTATGTATATGTTTTTATTGCGCCTGTTTGCTTGTTTATTTTTGTATGACCTGATTATTCTTGTAACCAATTATATTGTATTATATTTGAACTGCCTGTTTACATATCAAAGTGCATAACTGTGGCCCAGTGGGCAGTGTAGATTAGAGTTGATTGTGCGCTTGCTGAGAGAAGACCTCTGAGTAAGCTTTTGTTTCTTGAAGCAATAAAGGATTCATTGCTATAACCCGGTGTATTCAGTTTGGCAGGTAGCCAAGTATTGTTAGTATTCTTGCACACGGCACAACACGGAGCTAAGTGACACATAGCTCATTAGTAAAAAGAGCCATTACTACAAAACCAGTAGCGCTCATTAGCAATTATTGTTACATTGCTAACCAAGTACACTTCTCTAGTAGCTGTTTGGTGAAAGTGTGACAAAATCCTTTACAGAATGTGTATAATAAACTATTGTTAACAAGGAGCCGTTTTATCATTGTCATTAGCTATTGCAATCAGGAGTACATGCAGGTCGTTGTGTCGATGGTGTAAACGCAAAAACAATACAATATTTTATGGTTGTATAATCCCCGGGTTTTATTAACACCTCCCTGCAAGTACATCATGGAGCTCAGACTTAATTGCAACCAAGCTGCAGTTCTTGATTTTTGATATAAAAAGAGGTGAATTTCAAAAATAAGATAATGTAATTCCAGCTTGCTAGCTAGTAGCATGAGAGCCTTCAGTAACTCACTTATGCGTAAATTATTTCTACTAATTGCTCTATTCAAAATATATGTTGTTGAACTCCAGGCAGGACTTAGTGAATAAGAAATTATTATTTTATTTTAGTGATAAACAAGAACTATTATTATAATAATCATACTAATAATAACTGTTTATACGCCTTGTTACTTGCACCTCATTGTTGCTTTAAACTTTGAATTTGCTTGTTCCTATCTTTTGAAGGATCTTCTTATTGACCAAACTTCAGAGAATAGATGTGGTATTTATTTTATGGTATGAAAGGCTCTCTTAACATCTTTCACTTTGGACCCATAATTTGAATTTTTGTCTGGAGGCCCAAACTTAGTGGCATAGAAATGCAGTGATTCATGTAGTTGTTATGTCATGGGCGCTGACTGACTATGGATTGGATTCAGGGCATAGATTGAGCGCTCAAGAATTAAGTTTGCGCATCTCTCTCGAACTAAATGGTTGTAAACAGCCAGTAACGTTCTGCGAATAAGTGCTCAGACCCGACTGACAAGGCAAAGATATGGTTCTGTTCTAGGGAAGCTCTCTCTTGGGATGTCTATCCATTGGTGTTAGTCTGGCTGGTTGGTATTCTAAAAAATCGCACAATTTTGTAACATCTCGGCATATTTTTCATGCAGCTCTAGTTTTATGTTAATAGAAAGGTGAATACTTCTTATAAAAGTGAATCTCCAGTAGGGTTTAGTAAAGGATGGGTGCAAACTATTTTAAGTATGACCAACAGTTTTATACTTGTTATAATTCAATTAACTCATACCTAATTTGGAATGAGAAATACTGATATGATGAAAATTTAGAAAAAGAAAATATCAAATTTCCAGAGTTCTAGGGTAGTTCAGAGTCCTATACTGGGAGCATTGTGTCATATCACTTCAAGGCCCCATTTTAATCCAGATATTGCTATAGAATATATGACTCAATTACAGCGATTTTGCAGGGTTATGTAAAAAATCAGAAAGCCTTGATACTTGGCAATAATTTTTAGAGGATCTTTGATGTTATTGATGCAACAATAAGATGTTTACTCACCCACAAACAGTTAATGGGGAATGGAACTCCTGAATAGGGAGCTCAGCCACCCTTTTAAACTACTGAGCTCAACTTGATTCCATTTTACCGAAACACTATGTAGCAAAATAAAACTATACAATAACAATAATCTACAAAAGCAAGCTGAGACATTGAAGTGTAGGATTCCTCAGTGTAGCAGCTAAGCTACCAATATTGTGTAATGGATTTTGGTCTGGTTGCCACAAAGTTCCACTAGTCTCAAGTATTCTACATACCTCTCGCAAGAAGGGACAGTGTGTCGGTATGACAGTGACAGCTATGATACTTACAGTCGGATCAATTGGCAGGAACGAAGCCCACGGCTTAGACAAGCCACACAGAGTGCTGTTTGATTAATGGGCTTTTTCATCAGAAACCAAATTCCTTGGGTGGTTATCCACTAGGGTGATCGGCAAGACACAATGAATGAACGCAATTAGTATGAACATAATCAACCCTTTTATAGGCAGGCTGACGGGAAAAAGTTGCGTAATACAAATATGAGTAAATGCGCAGAAAGTAAATGGACCAATTAGAACAAATATATAAATAGTAAACAAATCCTGCACTGAATAAGGGTTAAAGGTAATGGTCCAAAGTGGCTAAAAGGCGGATTCATGTCTATTTGGGCTCCAAGACTACATTTAGCTTGTGATCATCATTCTTCCATTCCTAAGAATGGTACTTCCAGCTCTTGTGTTATAATAAGTTCCTAATTGGCTTTAAGGATCCTCAATTATAGCGCAAACTTTACACCGGCCCAGTATCACCATACCTGGCCGGTAAAGGGTAAATACCGGCCCTGCAGGAGTCAATACCGGCCTTGCTTGCATGCAGCATCTTTACGATTGCTGTCGGTGGAATACCAGAGCACTGATGTGTATGTTTGAGTAGTAAACAACCAGTTTACCATTGACATTCACAAAAATCTACCACATTGTTCACCGCAGGTAGTAAGGTATTTAAACAAATGAAGGATGAAAATTTATTAAGTAATACCATGGAATCAAGTGAGCAGGAAACTGCAGTCAAACACTGGCATAGTTGGCTACAAATTTGCTTCATGTTAGTTTTAATTCAGTGAAAGTGAGGAAGATAAGTTTTGGGGCAAACCGTGTTTTCATGAATTAGGTCAATCGCAAACTGATGAGATTGACCTAGCTTCCTAGTTACCGGCTCTAATTATCGAGTCATCAACTCAGCAAAGTGGCAGATGTTGAGGACAATTTACATAACTAAAAAGAACACCAACACATATTCATTTAAGCTAGTAGGAGAGGTAACAACATCGGCAGTGTCAAAACCTTCACCTGAATACCTGGTAACACAAGTTTGAACAAACTGATCGAAAATATTAACAAAGGGCAATGGTGAATGAACACAAATCAAACTACTGAATCTATGAAACTATAAAACAACTCAGTTGTGGCAACTGCGAGATCGAACTGCCTGGCTCATCTAGAGAGGTTCAAGGCTGTGAATCTCCTCCAACTATGAGTTCTTTTGCTTCAGGCTTTACAGTGCAAACATTTAATGTATCCCAACCCGATACATTCATAGATGTTGAGTCAAAACGGCGTTGTCGACTTTCTGTTGTTGCATTACCGGGATCAGCATCGAGTCTAGAAAGTTGATGAGAGCAAGGAGTATTCGCAGAGACTTCAGCAAGCACAGCGCAACTTTTGGGCACAAGTGGAACTTTCCACACCATGTGACCAAATCACATAGGCAAAGAATATTCTATCTTGCCGTACCTCTTCAATTGTTTCATCCTCAAAATGATCCTAACAACACCACTTTATGACGAACAATGTAAACCGCTAAAAGACTATGTACTGCAAAAACAGTGCTAAGATGTTTGTCTCCTGAATTTAATTCAAGTAACTTATTTCAAAATCTAGTTATAATTTCGATCATATTTTTGTTTTAAATATCTAATCATTGATGCATCTAATTCATGTCAATAAGCACCGCCATATATCTTTTCACTTGGGACTTCTTTGACGATGCACACGTGTAACAATATTATATTTGACAAGGTAACATACTTTATCAGTTCAGTGTTCATAACATTTCATAGTAGGTCTGAATGGTTATTGATATTAACTTTTATAAAAGAAATTTAGCTTTTATCATCGAAAAACAATTTCCTACAAGTAGGACGACAAAAATTTCAGGATGATGGCATCTGAATTCAATTGAGTGACGAAGAAAATGTAAACTACTGTTGTATTTTTAACCGTTTCCTGAAAAAAATTATGATTTATTATTATTGTTCGATCAAATAAATAATAAATATGATTTTATTACCAGTAAATTTTAATTGTTTACCATTTAGCAACCATTTACTACAATTATATGTTGACATAATGACTGATAAAGGCTATGATATGTATATGACATTAAATAATAATAATGCTAATAAAAATAATGTTTCGATCATTCTGTAGTTAGTAGTCAAGTCATAAATAACAATAATCATCAAACTTTCATAACAAACAAATGATAAAATACACTGATAGAGATACGGTAAAAAATTATAGGTTACGTAATAATAAGTAATAGTAACACTATTAATTATAATTTTTATTATTATGATCAGACTTGAATAAATAATAATAATCACAGATTTCAGGGTCACGCTAGTCTATTTTGTTATTTTGGTGAAACCGGGGTTACTGATATTCAGCGACAGCGATCAAAGAGTGAGGGCTAATCACCTGATGTACGAATGAGCCCACCAATTTACTTCTGAAATTAATATAGTGGAGAGTGGACATGCTTTTACTGTTCTCTGTCTGCAAATCCTTCCCCGGCGCTTTTGGAAATAAAATAGTTTTGAGTGGACTTGCTGTTAACGTTCTCTATCTGCAAGGTCTTCATCTGACAATAATAACTGTTACTAATGCAACTCCTAGTAAGTGAAGAGAGAGAGAAGTGTTTGTATCCCAAGATTGATTATTCAACTCACTAAAACTGGCCATTACACGGCCTTTTATCAAGCAAAAGACATATAACAGACAATGCACAGCCAATACAGTACTAGGAGTCACTCATGCACAACACTAATTAACCAATGATAAACAACTAAGGTGTATAGTCCAATCAGTGTTGGTGGTGGCTACTGTACTCCTCCTTGTTGATTGGCACATGGGGGGAGTAGTTCCCTTCTGTCTAACAGTGGTCTCTGTTAGCATTGCCTATAGCCAATACTTGCCTAAGCTTTTTTGCACTGCATGGCTTGACTGCGTACTTACAATTGCACACTGCTTACTAGCTATGCAGCTAACACTTGTAACCAACAAATTCTCCCACAGTATATTGTGGTCGATAGAGAAGTAGAAAACACCTTTGGTATTGTTTCCCTTGTAGAATCTGGCTCAGTACACCTTGGTACAGCTTAATGCAGCTCTGACTGTTTGTTAGTATAGTGGTGACAGCAGGTATAGAGTTTTTTCTCTCTACTACTGCCTCTTGCACTCTCGCTTGAAGTTTTTTGGTGAAGGTCGAACTCAAAGTCTTCACAGTATACATATAAGGATACAGGATAGGTTCCACAATGCATTTTCAAGTTGCGAAAGGGCAGAATTGATTGCAATTGGTCCAAAGAATTGTAAATCAACAACACAACTAACAGTGCGTAGATTCACAAACAAGTTTATTACTCGTTGTAAGAAAATATGTCCAGGAAAACTTTATAAGTAACGTTCAATTGCGTACATGGATATCTGACAGGCGAAAAAATGTTTTCTAGTTTACAATAGCGGAAGAGGTGAACAGTTATAATCTCAATCTGGCCTTGAAGCTTACAGCACAAGTTTCACTTCTTCCTGCATACGAAATTTTGCTTGAACCAAGCACAAGTGTATGTAGGCCAGTTCTTTCGGTAACAACAAACAATTAATTCAAATGTTGTCCAAGATAGATTTCTTTCTTAAGGATATTCAGCTCTACAAAAAGAAACAAATACGTTATATATCCAGACTAAAGTATATTGTTTGTGATGATTGTTTTTTTCAAGCAATTTGCTTGATGACGAATTTCTAGAAAAAATTCTAACTGCTGCTAAAGTAAGTGGTTTAAAATGAATATGGCATAATAAAAACCGATTCAGAGTCAAAATATTTAGATACTGCCAAGTTTGTTTCAAAAGATTACCTGTTCAACGATGTTTTTTTTTTATTAAATTTTTCGATTTCTCACTTTTCAATTATTTAGTAAATGATAGCACCACTTGATGTGAAAGAAAACTTGTATTTGAGAAGCGATATGTCAGCTGTTGCCAAACATGACTTTTTATGGCTAAAAAACCCAATGAAAGCAAGAGCTACAACCAAACTTTGAAAAAAACTAGGATGTGTTTTTATAGGTTGTCATTGTAAGCTCTAGCTTCGATAGCTTTCGCTTTAAAGCCATTTTTACATGAAACTGGGTTGAGCATTGTTTCAAAGGTCCTACCATAACATATTCTCTTATTGAATCAATGAATAAATAACACCCTAGCTTTTTTATGGCTTTGTGCCAAAATGTATTTAAAAGAAAACTAACATCAGTTCTTTTCAAACAAAACTTGGCAAGAATAGTGGGTCTACAAGAATTCAGTTTTGCATTATCTTTTACAGTAAGAAATGTAAGTTGTATAAGCCGTCAACTGAAGTTTAACTAACCAAGCCTTTGCTTCCTCTCGAAAAACACGTCAAAGTTTGCTTGACGTAGAAATCTCACTATTTATCATTTTTCTTCAAAGAGCATAAATTTATTTTATAAAGAGTTCGCAATTGGTGATTTGGTATAATAACTCAATTGGGTGATGTTATGAGCAATAAGTTGCTGCATAAGCTGGTATATTCCCCTATTAGTTACCTACTCTAGTTCCTGCTCGCCCACCACCTCATTCTATTTATAGTCATCATCAACCCCTAAGCCAATTTTTTCCTCACTCTTTCACTGGCACTCTTTAGCTCTAATCTTTTGCTTCACTCTATTCAATCACCCGCCAATTCGTGCCTTCGTCACGCTTTGTTGTATGTTTTTTCCTCTTCCCCACTATATTTGAGTAAATATCACAACAAGGAATGTTGTTGTTTCATAGTTTTACATGGTAAAATTTAGTTAGTAACTGTATCGCATTTATTTCTGAAGTCAACAAACAGCAACATAAAATAATATTCCAGTTAACTTTTACTTGAGAAAAACAATGTGCAGAAATCCAAAAAAGCTTTTGGCTGTTACACTCTTTCCCTTTTTCATTCCTCGAGGGACCCACATTTCCATTCACCTAAACGCTAGTGCATCTTTTCTTCGGGCACAGAAGCTCAAGTCCTTTTTTCTGTTCAACAGTAGTAGAATACCAAGTGTATCCAGAAACTCGGAGCTCTAGAAGACACCCAATCCTTCTACTTTTTTGTTCAGATCTGGGTGCCATAATATTTATTAAATAGCTTATCATGGGTGGTGGATACTCATTTTCTAGCAAGATACACCCCTTTAGCCGCTCAAGAAACTTGATTCGCTACATAAATTGCTATTCCAGATGACACGAGTTGTGGAATAACTAACCCAACTTCTACCGGGTCCCACTGAACCACTAAACAGCTTCCCACAGAGATGGAGCAGCTTCCTGAGAGGCTAGGTGTCACAACTGAAATCAATAAAACGCAGATAATTGCATGGATGTAGGTATGCATGAGAATCAAAATCCAACAAGCCACAACCCACTAGTCCAATGCTCCTTGGCTGATAATAGTTGTTTAGTGGTCCTCAGGTTTCAATGACATCCCAGTATTACTGCAAAAACTCAAAAAAATTTCTGCAGCTAGCAAACGCTGTTGTACAAACAAGCTGTCACTTGGCTTGTGATGGATGGGTTTGCTTAAAACTTGTTGAGGGTGTACAAAAAGTATCAGATAAACTGGTGGTTGTGTTAGCTTTTTTGATGTCAGACCACGCCAAAACGAAACCTATAATGTAGTGAATTTTGCAACCCCATCCATTTCCACTAAGTGCAGGAACTGCCTGCAGGCTCTAAAAATAACAAAAGACTTTTTGGGTTGAGTCTATCAGTCTATCAAGCTTTACAGACCTGACTTAACTTCTGCCAGAGGCAACACCAATTCATGCAATTGAATGACAAAAATTAAAATAATTTTACAAACTGCTTGAATAAACAAGAGAGGCTCCGGTTCTCACTCACAAGCCAACACTCCCGTTTTTTCACTGTGTATTCGCTCAAGTCTCTAGTCAGACAGTCACCCGGAGTAATATAAAATGTGAAGACCACAGGTAGTTATAGGGAAGAGATAAAGTGTAGCAAAGCGCCAGCCTAACATTGGCTGGTTTACTGAAAACAAATAATGAAACTCAAAACTAAATTAGTAGCATGAAAATTAATAGTGCACTGCCCGTAATAATAAGAGCTATGCATACACTTGAATACCACAACATCTATAAGGTCGAATGTAGCTGGTGATTAATGGCATTAAGAGTGCCAGTGGGGGCTGCAGAACTTCAATGAGGAGAGAGCCAACTGGGCGGGAGGGGTGGGGGGAGTGGGGTGGGGCAGGCACCCCTCACTAGTGCTAGGACGGGTATGCACCCAAACTTGAACCCGCGAGTATGAGTGGACGAGTAGTGTACCCGAACCCGGGGGTATGTCAAAGTTATAGTTTCGAGTATTGAACTATAAAGTTTCTGGAAGAGACAATAAAAATGCGCTCTATGAATTTTTCATTTAGCACTGGGTAGTTCTATGACCACGCCGAAAGTATTAGGCAGATAATTCTATGTTTATGGCATAGACTAAGAACACCATATACTTCATCCATGGTCTATGCCATATACTTATAGGTTATAGTTCTATGGTT
The DNA here is from genome assembly GCA_945261195.1 of Cryptosula pallasiana. NCBI lineage: Eukaryota > Metazoa > Bryozoa > Gymnolaemata > Cheilostomatida > Cryptosulidae > Cryptosula > Cryptosula pallasiana. The sequence goes on along the minus strand of OX183131.1, from coordinate 19,290,527 downwards.
TATGTATGCATTCTCTTACTTGGAGTTGCTGTCAAACCAAATTATTGGTGACTTAGCAGGCTGGTAACTATTTTAGTCAAACCCGAGAGAAACAAAAGATGAGCCTAATTATTGTTTATGACCATAAATAATAAAAGCTCAATGCTGCACAATAATATATGCATAATGAAAATTGAATTATTGTCTACCGTCGATTGATGTGATGTAGTTTAAATTCTCTAGCATTGATAAATTACTCATAATTAACTAAATAATTTAAATAAATAGTAAATGAAACAAACTAATTTATTTAATTAATAATAACAAACAGTATTATATGATGATAATTATTTTCATTATAATTATTATGACATGTCTCAATCTTGTTATGATGGTCATCATTAAATACTCTCTTGGATTGGCATACTCTGCTAGTATAATCTATAATATTTTTCAAAACAATCAAGTTTTGAAAAATATATACACATGAATAAACCCAGTAATAACGTAAAGCAATGGTGGTCGATAATAACCATAATAAATAATGATAATCATTGTTAATATCGCAGCGCATTATTAGAATAATTATAATAATAACTAATGATATTATTATTATGTCAAACACAATATTTAATTATTATTATTATTATTATTATAAATAATGCAATAATAATAAATAATCATCATCAATTATTATTTATTAACTGGTAATTTATTATGGTCTTGTAATCACATATATAAGAATCCTGATAATGAGATTATTGTTTACAATTGTTATTAATTAATTGCATTATTATTGATTAGTATAATTATTGTATCAATATCAGCAACAATAATAGCTGTTATTGCGATTATGTAAAAAAACTGCATAATAATATTCATAATGCAATATTTGAATAATAATCAATAATAATGATTATGATGAGCATGAAGAAAATAAATAATAGTTTTAATGCCTGTAATTAGTTTTTTTTCTTTCTATATGATGCTATTTTTTCATAATCATCACTCAATGAAACTTGTTGTTGTGTATTATTATTGACAACAATTAAACTGCAAGCATATAAGTTAAATAACATACGACGTTAGTATTATTATTGCTATAATGAAAATAGTATTAGTATACTACTACGCGAACTGTACCCTAACTCGACCCGAAATTGGTACCAAATACCCAAACCCTACCCGACCTTGAAATTTCAATCTCGTCCTAGCATTACCCCTCATCCTTAAAGCCCAGCACTAGCGGAAAAATTGAAAAATATGGCAGCTTAGAAGCACGGAGAAGGCTTTTCAGGTGAAAATTTATGGTATTTATAGCCGACAGAAACAGGCAAATACATTGTTCATGTTACTAAAAATATGGACCATCATGTAGTAGTAGCGGTTGTTCTGGTCATTGATTGGTGAGAGACAGCCTGCCATTTAATCAAGTGATAAAAATCCGCTCACGATGTCAAGTGGTCGTGGTAGGCTTGATAATAAGGATAATAATAAATCATAACAACGGTGATGATAAATTATACAAAGGATAAAAATTATTATCATTATAATTATAAATAACCATAACCAAGTGCTGCTAAGAGGACTGATTGTTTAAACCAGGAGTGCTTTGCAGTCGAATCACAAAACTGACTATCCGATCCACCTCAACTCTTGCTGACTAATTTGGTCGGATAACACGACTGCCTAATACGTCTGAAATTCGGCCGTTTAAACTAAGCATAAGTTTCTTTGGTGGCTGTTTGATGCATGCACACAATAAGTCAATGAAAAACAGCAATATGGTCGTCCTTTTTTTATTGAAATGAAAAGTGTCACTATACTCCTGACAGCACTTGAAAGTAAAAAGTAGGTGAGAACGAAGAATTTATATTTCAAAGCCTTTTGTAATATGACCACTGACTTACGAAATTTGCAATGCTTCGATTGGCTTCTAAAGTATGTTCAAACTCACAGATTGCACTACTCCAAACCATGCTATAATGTAACAACTCATAGCAGTAAGAGCCCTCAGTGATAGCAACAAGAAAACAAAACTGAAATATTTGCAGCATTAATCCAGAATCCAAGTTGATTCAAGTCCAGAAACAGTCGTAAATTTGTTTTCGTATTCGCTTTGTAATGAAATGCAAGATGTTTTAACTGCACAAAATTTACTTTATGATGGTAGCAGGAACACCTGCACAACCTTCCAATCAACTAATCAAGCTTCTTTGGAATAAACCACTTCATCAGACTCTTAGTTCAGTTTATGACTGTTTATCTGGTCTAAATATATTACAGGAGTTAGATTACTTTTTGCAACTACTATCATGGTAGTTTTTTTTACTTTTCAAATCAATTTTTTTTCCGTTTTAAATAAATAAATTTTAAACTTGTGAATTTCAGTGAAACAAACTAATAGCAGTTTTAATTATTTATGCATGCAGTTTAAGTACTACTCACTTTATTCAAAGCATTAAGTCATGACTATAATAAGCTTTGGCTGGTAGCCAATATATCTTGCAGCACCTGAATATTTATGCACTCCCGGCATTATGCAATGACTCCTAGCTCAAGCAGTCTTGTCCTGTTTATGCTTAAAAAAACTATGCAATTCCAACAATTAATATAGGTGCTTAAGGTCAATGTGACTGCTTCCTCAGAAATTTATTCATCTTTCTTGGGCGGCACACGATGACTATGATTACTACTGTGAATTGAAAGCTACTTGCTTGCACAAATGTTGGCTTTAATGCTTTGGTCACAAGAGGACGATAACGAAATGATAACAAAACTTTATCGTGTGGTTGATGAATCACTACAAACAACGCTTCGTTTGGCCAGTCACATGACAACTATAATTGATTTGTTATACCTAGTGATCACTAATTTGATTCAATGACTGTGCATTGCTCTTTTTTGCGTTGATCTACTCATATTTTCCCGGCAAAGCATGGAAGTTAATCGAAGCAAGGTTTGGATTATTGTTTTTATATAAATAGCTAAGTTAGACCAGCTTTCACTATTCCAACTGTTTAATTATAATCTATAACTATTTTCTTTCATTCGTTAGTACATTAAAATAAATAACGAGTTGAATTTATTACAAATGTGTTACTATGAAAATCATGTGTTGGTTGCTAATGACCGTGACATCAGAGTTCAGCCAATAACGGCGCATAGAAAATAAACCAATAAATGAGCTTATGTGGTCCAAGTGTCCAATCACATGAAAACATTGCAACTGACTATTTTTCCAAACCTAACAATGCTTGATCATGCCGAAACTGAAATTTGTGTTTGATTTGCTCAGCAACGAATTTGCCGAGCCTGGAAAAGTTGTCTCATTTACATTTTCGTTTAAGATTCGCTCTCATGTGACCAGGGCTATATTCTCTATACAGTGTATTCTGAACCTATCATCAGAATTCATTCCCCAACGATTTTCTTCTTATTAGGGAAGCTGAGTAACTGCTAAACTAAGTAGCTCCTTTCGAAACTACATTTATTAATTCATTCGCTAAAGTGCATTCAGGGTTGTGCTCTTCAATTTTCTAGATCTGTGTTTCCAAAATCCTTAGCAATCAGTGGGTGTTTTGACTACTGACATTCATTTTCTTTTTCTCTTTTTTTATTACCATAAATAGCTACTTGATTTGATGTGTGACCTGACTTGATAGATTTTCTGCGAATTTTAGTCGATAATCTGTTTTGCATTAAGTAGCTGCTCAACGAAAGTCTTTTTTTAGCTTTTATGGTAGAATTTTCCATTGAGACTTCATCTACTATCTGATAAACTTTTACTCCACATGAAAAAAATGGCTTGCGGTACAGTTTATACACACCCCTATTAAAAAGCCATTAGGGTCATAATAACCAGCAAAGTATGATAGCGAACTTGCTCACAGGTTCACAACAAGTTTAGCACATGAATCAGATTAACTGGCCGATTTTCGAATGTGAGAAAAAAAATATTAGCGCAAATCTATGCTCTAGGGAAATAATCACCTAGAGGAATGACCAGTAGTAGGCAAGAAACTAGGTAGGTTACTGCAGTGTCAGTAGAAAACTTTTCAGGCATGGTAGAGACTGCTGTAGGGTAGGTGGATATTGGTGCAGAGCCACTACAGACTCCTGTGTGCCAGTAGAGACTGCTGTAGCAATAATGGAAACTACTGGAAATTGGAATGGTGCATGGCAGGTAGAGATAGCTACACGGCAAGTAGGGACTGTTAAATGGCCATTGCGCAAAGTAAATAATTTATAATTTCTGAGGGACTTTGTGTCAGCATTTTTAAGGTACACTTAGTTAAGACCATAAACATGAGAAACCTTTTAGGTTGTATACATTTGCAATGCTGCCCACAGAATAGTTGTGATGCATAAGTCTGCCATATGTTCATGCTCCTTGGTGTAACAACATTTCTATTTTTTTCTATATCAAATTATTTCCTGTTCTTAGACAATGTCGCCTTGATCCCTGGGGTACTATTTGTTGTTATTTTTGTTTCTTTTTTCAGACATTAACCGGTGTACGAACTAAAAAACTGCAGGAACTCAACCAAAATCACGCGCTTTAATTTTCCTGTTAGTGCCAGTTGAAGAATGTTGCATAATCACAATAGCATACATATTAAAAAGAAACATGGAAGAATATGTAGTAGAAAAAATTAATCCACAAACTTGCATTTATAAAAAAGAAACCTATGGGTGAATCTTCTCAGGAGATGGCTTAAGATAGCTTTTCCATTAGAAATTAAGAATGTTGTCTTCTGTTAGCATGTGAAATTTGTCTGTAATTGAATTAAGGAATTAGAATACGATAATGTTATTTGTCCATCCTGGACGTAAAACACTGAGTCAGTAACCTTGAACAATATTTTTTTGCCAACAGGCAACAGGCAACTAACTAGTTATTGCCTAAACAGCTGAGCAGACAAATAGTTTATTGATAAACCTTCACCAATAAAAATCGGTGAAGTTTATTTATACATATAGATACATGTACAGAGTTTGTAAATGTGTATTTGTGTGTGTGAGGGTGCGTGTTAGTAGATGACTTGGTATGTTACTCCATTACGGTGTAAAAGCTGAAGAATATTGTCCAAATAATTTGTTATACAGAGGAGATCCATGATCAGGGTTCCGCCTTATCTTCTGTTATCAACCCTAAAACTTTTGTACTTCCCATTTTTGCTTTCAGCAATCTGATGGGTAATTATCACAAAGAAGAATACACATGAATTCAGAGGCTATTTCTTGACTGGATTTGGGATTACGGCCTAAAGTATTTTCTTCTAGTATGCATAGGTTAAAATGCAATCGCATTGCTGTCTACTTGTACAGGGTTGTATGTCTGCAGTAGTATTTACAGCAGATAGTATAATACATTTAATTAGCAAACTCAACATGGAGCCTAACCAAACATTTTAGCCTCCATTTTTTGTCTACCTCTAAAACTACAACTGGGAGATATAGAGCCAGCGCAGTGAAGGATAAGGCATAAAAAGTTAACATTTCAAAATTAAATTAGCAACGATGAAAAGGAGGAAAGTATTCAGAGGAGTTGCGAAAAGTGAAATAAGCACCAAAGTGTTGAAAATAGTTGTCTTCAAATGAAAGCTTTTCAACACGGATTACTACAAATGCTCTAAAGCGAGTAGTTGACCAAAAATTTTGCTATTAATTGCAAAAAGTATCAAAAAATCTGAAGCCTGTTTCAGCAACAAAAGATATGTACACGCAGTTCTTGAACAAAAGAATCAGTTTTGAATTGTCATCAAAATCAACTAATCAACATTGATCGCAAAACTTCATTTGCCCGAAAACTGGTAGTGTCAGAGAAAAAGAAGACTGTTAATTACATATTTACTTGCATGCGGTTTGTTAGCAATCCAAATTAAAAAAAATTGAACGCTGAAGAAAGCCGTTAAATTTCAACGGCAACTCGTTTAGATCAATTGAAATTTTAATACGTACAGCAATTGGAATTTTCCAGGTTTTGTAACAAATCTACCAAATTATACGTCTGAAAGGACTGGATTGATTTGAAAAATGCTTCTACAGTGATAAATTTAAATAGGTGTAAAAAACTCACTCATTGACAGTTGACAGCTTTTGTGGAAGCTCACTTTGGTTTTCCACAACTGTTTTAACTGATTTAGTTTGAGAGAGTGCAACAGTAGTGGTAGGTTTTACCTGAGTAAAACTGCGTCTTTTGAACCGAATAACATAACACACTCTGTAAACAACAAAAAAACATTAATGCAGTTTAAACTCTAGGATAATGTTAAATGACGAGCGGGATCATATTTTGGCATCTTTTAAGGCCCCTCCTCACACAACGATTTTTTCACGAAAAATGGAGAAAAGCCAGTTATTTTACCCCAGTTTTTCTCCATCTGCACCTATCGTTGAGAATCAAGTAGGTTTGATTTTCGCCGGTTGGTCTCATGATTATTGAATATTTGCTCTTTTTGATTGGTCAATGCAAAAGGCTTTTGCCCATTTTTTCCGAATTTGGTTTTCTCAGCCCTAAAAGCTCATGCCTTTACCATAAGGTGTTGATGAGCACTGTGATCTGCTTAATCTTTGTGCACCGAGTGCAGTAACAGATTATGGTATGAGATTTTCTTACACAGTTCTGCATTCTTGGCTGTAAAACACTGTGTGTGGAGAGGCCCTTGCTTATCCACTAGACTAACTGCTGTCTGCCGACACTACAACACAGACAGCCCTTAAGACCTCAAACGAAACAAACGTTTTGTTGTCAGAGGTGAGCCTGTGCCGGAATGGAACTTCAAGCTTTAATTACTTCAGCTTTACACAATGGGTGAGCCGTCGCCTCAAACAAACAAATAATTCTCTTCAAGTAGGTTGTTTCTTCAATATAAAAAACAGTAGCACCATACAAGAGTGTAAGTAGTAATATATGAGCAGATCTCCCTACCAAGTGTTTTTTTGTGGGGTCATTATCTGGGGTTATGTAATGGGTTACGGCGTTGGATGAATTCGCCGAGTTTTTATTGCATTTTATTTGAGGGGCATTTGAGTGGCATTTAAGTGGCATTTAAGTGGCATTTGAGTTTTGATAATTTTTTTACTTAATCTGAACTTATATGGTATCTAAATTTTGAATGTATGGCATTTAGGTTATGATAATTATTACATAACTGTATACATAATTATAACTCATAGGGTATCTAGATTTTGAATGTAAGGCATTTAAGGTTTGATAATTTTCTGTAATTCCGACTCATATGATATCTTGAGAGAGAGGAGATATATCTACATTGAATAAATACAGTGATTAAAAATGAAACAATATGTGAATATATACATTTATTATGTAATAAGTAGGGAAAATCTCTCCATATAATATAGCTAGAGTCAGTAAATACTAAGTAATAACAATTAATACATAGTCTTTTTTTACAATGATGTCTTTGATGTAGTGATGTTATATCTTAAGAAGGGAGACTTCTGTTTTATATGCTTTTGAATTCGTAATGAACTAAAATAAAAAGTTATGTATTAGTATAGAATGATTAAACAAAAATTTGAAATAATTACATGAAATTGAATTATAGCTTTAGTTACATTGGATAGTTTACATTATATAGAAAAGGGAAATAGCTCACCAAGTCACATTGTCCAACTTGTTTTTTTTGAATTAGAGACTATCCATCGCTAAAACACTCATCATTTTTTTTCAGCAACATATCCTGTCTCAAAATCATCAAAGTCTCCACGTAGAAAATCTTCAAGTTCATCATCATCATCATCAATTTCTAATATTGTTTTGTTGTGCTTTGCTTGATCACAATATTGTTTCCAATACATTCGACCGAGACAGTATGGAGAGCAAAATGAAAGATCGTATTCTGTCTTAAATTTTCCGTGGGTTGTTTTTCCTCTGTAGATCATCACACCTGGAGTATATTTGTTAGCTTCTGAAGCATATTTGTCTGGTATGACAAGCGTCTTCAACAGCGTTTCTCCACATTGTTCAATGCTATAACGGATACAAATTACATTCGACTGCCCTCCTTTAAATCGATGAGGAACGAATCTATCAACAACATCTTGGTAAGGAAAAATAGCGCCGGGTTGAAAACTATTGAGGGTGTTGATGTTCAAGAAGCGTTTGAGCTGACCTTTAGTCAATGTACTAAAATATAGTGATTCCTCTTCAGCTTTCTTTTTGCTTAGAGGATGTCTGGTAACACGTCTGACATCATACCAAAGAACGCTTTTATTTTTTGGTTTTCCCTTTCTACCCAAATATACAACGTTAAACGGAGGGGGGTAATTATCACAGTTGAAGTTTTTAGCTATTTCAACTGGACAGAGGAGTATTTTGGGTTCGAGTTCATTTATATCTGAAGGATCATGGTAGTGTACTTGAGAATATCTACACTTCTCCTTACTTGATGGATGTATCACACCAGTCACTCGCATAATGCTTGGGATAGGAAGATCTTCAAATGTTTTGCAAATCGGAACTTTTGGTGAGTCAATCACTTGAGAACCTTTAGACTTTTCTAATTCCCTAGCTCTCCTTTCGTTGAGACATTCAACTGTTAAATGAGTTATAGCTGCACTCTCCATTGTTTGCTTATCAACGGAAGTAGTTTGTTTTCTCACTATTTGTTTTCGTTTCCTTACTATTCGCTTTTTTGGAGCAGTTTTCCTTCTCTTAGGAGTTGTTTTGCCGTTTTTCATTTTATTTTCTGTTGGATATGGATCTGTGCTAAGGAGCTCTTCAGAAAGAGCATCCATAACATTCTAAAAATAAAAGGGTAATATTTGCATGAGTGGCTAAGAGTGTATTTATTACTTAGAGTGTCTTATATATATATGTGTATTTATGCCAAAAGCAGTTAAGATCATAGAGTTATGGTAGATTGAGAATGTGCTTATTAAACTATTGGGATGTGGAGACAGACAACAAAGGATGCATTCAAATATATATATATATATGTATTTACTTAATATCATAACGCTTTTAACATCTCAATTGGTAAGAAATAAAATATAATAGTTTGAACAAAATATTGTAAAATAATAAAAACAACTAAAAATTTTTCATAAATATGTATGAAACGCTTCTAACATTAGTTCTAAAATACCTACAGAAGAGGATAGATCTTTATCTATTTGGACATAATTATAAATATGCTTTCTGAATTTATAAAAAGTTTTTTTGTTCCACGTCATGTTGTATAATTTTTTGAAAACTATTTGATTCCAAGCACTTCTTTCAATTTCTTTTAAAAAATTATTAATATTAACGACTTCCACCATTGACAAAACGATTTCGAAACCGTTTTTTATAATGTCATCAAAACGTTCTGTAGAAATATCACGTTTCTTACAACACATCCCCATACTCATCATGTGTTGAGTTATACAGAATATTATAACTTGAAATGTCAAACGTTCTACAGCTTTTTCTTCAACAACATCATTATTTATCACATAGTTATGATACATTTCTGGAAGGAAGTCCTTTAAGTAGATTGGATTTGTTGTTGCATTGTTCTAAAATACAAGCGATAATTAGATAACTAAAATAATTAAAGGTGTTCAACAGGTGTTAAATAGTATTTTTTATTAATTCTTACCTTTTCATCAGGCTGAGATTCTGTCTTTAGATACAATGGTTGACTTTCTACGACTTGAGTATTCATTCTGAAAAACAGAAAAAATTGGTTCAATTCTTTATAACCAATTTAAAGATAGATATGTCATAAAGCCTTCAGATAGTTGTGTTAGCTAGCGGAAATATTTGAATTTAAGTTTTACCTTTATGAAGAAAGAACTCTTAGTAGTTGCAATGGAAGATGTAGTAGATAGATGTTGCTCCTTTGCTCACTGTTGTTGAACTAGATGCTTTCTGTCTGAAACCGTTGTCTCTTATATAGGCGAATGTGTGAAAATAAATCTTTTATTCCCGCGAAAGCATTGGTTTGTATTCGCGTGAAAATAAATTGTTTATTCCCGCGAAAGCAACGGGTTCCATTCGCGTGAAAATAAATTATTTATTCCCGCGAAAGCATTAGTTTTTATTCGCCTGAAAAAAAAATGTTTATTCCCGCGAAAGCAACAGTTTCCATTCGCGTGAAAATAAAATGTTTATTCCCGCGAAAGCATTGGTTTGTATTCGCGTGAAAATAAATTATTCATTCCCGCGAAAGCAACAGTTTCCATTCGCGTGGAAATTAAATGTTTATTCCCGCGAAAGCATTGGTTTGTATTCGTGTGAAATTAAAGCATTCATTCCCGCGAAAGCAACAGTTTCCATTCGCGTGAAAATTAAATGTTTATTCCCGCGAAAACATTGGTTTGTATTCGCGTGAAAATAAAGTATTCATTCCCGCGAAAGCAACAGTTTCCATTCGTGTGAAAATAAAGGTTTATTCCCGCGAAAGCATTGGTTTGTATTCGCGTGAAAATAAATTATTCATTCCCGCGAAAGCAACAGTTTCCATTCCCGTGGAAATTAAATGTTTATTCCCGCGAAAGCATTGGTTTGTATTCGCGTGAAAATAAAGTATTCATTCCCGCGAAAGCAACAGTTTCCATTCGCGTGAAAATTAAATGTTTATTCCCGCGAAAGCATTGGTTTGTATTCGCGTGAAAATAAAGTATTCATTCCCGCGAAAGCAACAGTTTCCATTCGTGTGAAAATAAAATGTTTATTCCCGCGAAAGCATTGGTTTGTATTCGCGTGAAAATAAAGTATTCATTCCCGCGAAAGCAACAGTTTCCATTCGCGTGAAAAAAAAATGTTTATTCCCGCGAAAGCATTGGTTTGTATTCGCGTGAAAATAAATTGTTTATTCCCGCGAAAGCATTGGTGTTATTCCGTTAAAACAATGTTTCATTAATTTAACCTTATGATAAATGGCATGATTTCAGCTATATAAGAAGCACTGTTTTTACACAGAAAGCAGTCACTTCGACATTAGCAACTGAAGGAGCAAGATCTACTACAACATCATCTACTACAACTGCTAGAAGGACTTTTCTGTTTGGAGGTAAGTCAACTTGATTGAGTATAAATTTAATTTTTATCGATTTAGATACTAACAGCGGTATGATATTGAGTAAATATATATATATATGTATATATATATATATGTATATATATCTTCAAATTGGTTTGAAAGAGAAATCATAACATGGATTTTTACTTTATCTTTCAGAATGTCGACACAAGTCAATACAAAACAACTGAAGAATAAAGAACCAAAACCTTCACAAGATAAGAAGGTGATTGATGACAATGTACTTCTTCAACGCACTATGATTCCCTTTCAAAGCGCCAGTCTGAATACTCTGGCAACTCTCATCATCAAAAGCGCCTCTCTGTTAAGTACTCTATCTCCAGCTTCCAGAAGAAACATTGAAAACATAGTCAAAGTTGAAGATTTACCAATACCTACAGTTATGCAGGTGTTAACCGTTGAGCTCCATGATGAAACGAACTGCACCATCATATAAAACTATAAAAAGGATGGAAAGGTAGTTAGAGTGAAGAGCGCTATTCCATTAGCAGCAGGATTACTTGTCAATGAAGCTTCGCAAATAAGACCACTGGTTTTGATCTACATGGGTGTTGAAAAGACTGGAAAAGCAATTTTTCGTGCTGCCACAGAAACAGGAACTACTTTGAGGTGTAAGAATGTGTTTGATGTATTACCAGAAAAAAGTATGCGACAAATCAATGCTTATTTCGAGGTAGCTAATCTTCAGGATTTCCCAACATATAGTGTCATATGTTTCCAAAACCCTGAAGTTATAACAAAGTCTGACAGGCGATGGAATGGAAATGAAGAGACTCTTCTAGTTCAATACAGAAGTGTTGTAGATGAAGAATTACTTATCGGAGAAATGCGCATTCCTCATCAAATAGCTTCTGCTGTGACATCGGAGAGATTTGGAGTGATTTTGTTCAAGGGTCTGAGTCGAAACGCAGACAATTCAATTTTCTACAACATCAGTGTACTCGCAGCTCATCAAGCCTTCGTCCAAGCCTCGGAACTGGCTGATAATCCAAAATCTGAGGATTTTCTCAACCACTTCGATGATGCTGAAAAAGAAGGCTGTGGAGAACAAACTCTCGAGAAGCTAATCTATAACTCAAGGGATTCATATCACTATAGGTAAGTTTTATTAATTTTTACCATAATTTTAAAAAGTCGATTTGTGAAAATTTTGTGTATTCTTACAATGAAAAACCCCTTAAAATGATAAATTTGTGAACATTTTTGTAAAACATTTTTAAGTTATATATATATTTCGAATTAAAAAAGGATTTTGTTGTGTCATCAGTGTATTTTGTTACATAAAAGTTGGAAAAATAACAAAAGATGATAATTATTTTTACAAAAATGTTCAATTTTTCACATAAATGATCAACTAATAACCTTTTTTTTGTAAAACATTTTTAAATTATATATATTTCAGATTAAAAAAAAGGACTTTTTTTTGTAATCAGTGTATTTTTTTACATAAAAGTTTAAAAAATAACAAAAGGTTATAATTATTTTACAAAAATGTTTAGTTTTTCACATAAATGATCAATTCATAAACATTTTTTGTAAAACATTTTTAAATTATATCTATTTTGGATTAAAAAAAAGGACTTTTTTGTGCAATCAGTGTATTTTTTTTACATAAAAGTTTAAAAAACAACAAAAGGTTATAATTATTTTACAAAAATGTTTAGTTTTTCACATAAATGATCAATTCATAAGCATTTTTTGTAAAACATTTTTAAATTATATCTATTTCGGATTAAAAAAAGGACTTTTTTTGTGCAATCAGTGTATTTTCTTTTACATAAAAGTTTAAAAAATAACAAAAGGTTATAATTATTTTACAAAAATGTTTAGTTTTTCACATAAATGATCAATTCATAAACATTTTTTGTAAAACATTTTTAAATTATATCTATTTCGGATTAAAAAAGGACTTTTTTGCGCAATTAGTGTATTTTTTTTACATAAAAGTTTAAAAAATAACAAAAGGTTATAATTATTTTACAAAAATGTTTAGTTTTTCACATAAATGATCAATTCATATACATTTTTTGTAAAACATTTTTAAATTATATATATATTTCGGATTACAAAAAGGACTTTTTGGTGTAATCAGTGTATTTTTCTACATAAAAGTTTAAAAACGTTTTATCACATAAATGGCTTAATCATGAGTGTTTGTTGGAAAACATTTTTAAAATTATATATATATATATATTTATATTTATACATTCCGAATCCAAATGAAAAAAGGACTTTTTCGTGTGTAATCGGTGTATTTCTTTTACATAGAAGTTAAAAAAATAACAAAAGTTTATAATTACTTTACATTAATTTTAATCATGCTATACTAATACATCACTTTTTATTTTAGTCCATTATATCGTAAAAAGAAAACAGAGTAAAGAACTTTCCCTAAAAAATAATGAGCTGAATGATGTAACTCAGTGAGTTATTTTCCTGTTATATATAATGTAAACTATCTAATGTAGCTAAGAGTAAAATTTAAATTCGGTAAAATTTATTTATATAATGAATAACTTTTGTATTTTAGTCAATTATTGGATCACAGAGAATACGGAATACAAGAGTTCCTCCCCGGGTCTAATAATATACCAGAAGAATATCAAGGAAGATATTGTTCAAGAAAAGCGATTTGTAACCATTGATATCGTAAGCTATAGTAGTTTGTATTACAGAAAATTTACTATAAAACAGTTTTATGAATGTAAAAACTAGATATGGTATTTTCTATTACAATTATTTACTTGTAAATTTTATTCATCTAGAGAGGTAATTTGGTGATTTTTTGACAGTTTTTAAAAAAATTTAAAAGTACAAAAAAATTAAAAAAATATCGAAAAACTATATATTTCAATGATTATTTTTTACTTGTAAATTTTATTCATCTAGAGAGGCAATTTGGTGATTTTTTGACAGTTTCTTTGACAGTTTTTAAAAAAGTTAAAAGTACAAAAAAATTAAAAAAATATCGAAAAACTATATATTTCAATGATTATTTTTTACTTGTAAATTTTATTCATCTAGAGAGGCAATTTGGTGATTTTTTGACAGTTTTTTAAAAAAGTTAAAAGTACAAAAAAATATCGAAAACTATATATTTCAATGATTATTTTGTAAAAATTTCAAAAAAAATGTAATAAAGCTCTGTTTTGAAACATAAAAAATTTAAAAGGATTGTGTAGGATAAAATTCTCACTCAAAAAATTATTGAAAAATTGAATGAAATAAAAGAATATTTTCCCAAATACCAAAGTTTTGTAAATATAAAGTGAAAATCTCTATATATATATATATTGTTTTTAAAATAATATCGAAAACTATATATTTCAATGATTATTTTTTGAAAAATAAAAAAATTTAAAAGGAAGGTGTAGGATAAAATCCTCACTCAAAAAATTATTGAAAATTGAATGGAATAAAAGAATATAAAGTGAAAATCTCTATATATATTTATTGTTTTAAAAAAATATCGAAAACTATATATTATAATGATTATTTTTTTTAAAAAGTTGAAAAACAAAAAAACTTTGTAATAAAACCCTGTTTTAAAACATAAAAAATTAAAAAGGATGCTGTAGGATAAAACCTTCGCTCAAAAAATTAATGAAAATTGAATGGAATTAAAGAATATTTTACCAAATACTGCATTTTTCTTGTAAATATATTGAAAATTGAATGGAATAAAAGAATATTTTACCAAAATACCGCATTTTTCTTGTAAATATATAGTAAACATTTCTAAAATATTGTTGGTGAAATTTACTGGAAAATGGTTTCAAGTGTGTCAAAGACTAAATATGATGTTTTCATTGAAATGTTTATTTTCAAAAGATCCATATAATAAAATTGAATCAATTAGTTAAATTTAACAGTCAAATTCTTTTTTTATCAAGTAGGCTTAATGTTTCTATTGTGATTAATTCTCAAATATTGTAAACTTGAACTATCTAGAGGAGTAATTTGTCGATTTTGATGTGTTTTTTTCTTTTAAAAAATTATCATGTAATACCACATACTTCAGTTCTAATTCGTTTTGAACAATTTCATGGGAGACAAAGAATAAAAAAGTTACATTGATTTAGTTTTTAGAATTAAAGTTGCTATCAAAAATGGTTTGTTCTTGAATGAGTAAATCCATAACCTCCTCATCATCATGACAGAAGTTTCTGATGATTGCATTTTGAAAAACACTTTTTTTCTTTTAAAAAATTATTACGTAATACCACATACTTCAGTTCTAATTCGTTTTTAGAATTGAAGCCGCCATCGAAAATGGTTTGTTCTTGAATGGGTAAATCCATAGCCTCCTCCTCATCATGACAAAAGCTTTCTGATGATTGCATTTTGAAAAAACAAATTACATTGTTTTAGTTTTCCGAATTGAAATTGCCATCGAAAATGGTTTGTTCTTAAACGGGAAAATCCATAGCCTTCTCATCATCATGTCTAAGTTTTCTACCCCAATATCTCCAACCTCTCAGAGATAGGAATTGTTCTGTTTAAAAAAATAATGGAAATTGTATATATAAATGATTGTTTTTGAAAAAAATGGTAAATTTTTGAAAAAAATTCAAAAGGAAAATGCAGGATAAAACCCTCACTCAAGAAACTAATTTTGTATGATAGGTTGCTTACCTAATAATAAGAAAATAATGAATAACTTATATTTAAGCAATTATTGAAAAAATTAATGAAAATTGAATAGAATAAAGGAAATATTTTACCAAATAGCCTGTTTTTTTTGTAAAGATATACAAACAGATAAAGCTTAACCATTTAAAGGATGATTTCTTTTTTGCAAAAAAAATAATGAAGATTTAATGAAATGAAAAAATATTTTACCAAATACCTTGTTTTTTTGTAAATTTGTACAATTAGATGAAATTTAACCATTTATAGGATGATTTGTTTTTGTAAAAAATTAATGAAAATTGAATAAAATGAAAAAATATTTCACCAAAATACCTCTTTTTTGTAGATGTAACCAAATAGATGAATATCTAACTTTATCCATTTTTTCCATTTGGGATCATGTTTTGAAGGTTTTCAAGATAGTTTTAGTAAAAGCTTATGCATTGATTGTCATTACAAGTTGTAGTGTTTGGTATTACTTAATATTTACTGACTCTAGTTATATTATATGAAATTTTCCCTACTTATTACACAATAAATGTATATATTCACATATTGTTTCATTTTTAATCACTGTATTTATTCAATGTAGATATATCTCCTCTCTCCTCTCTCTCCTTTTTTCCTCTCTCCTCTCTCTCAAGATACCATATGAGTTCGAATTATGTATAGAATTATCAAAACTTAAATGCCATACATTCAAAATCTAGCTACCATATGAGTTCAAATTAAGTAAAAAAATAATCAAAACTCAAATGCCACTTAAATGCCACTCAAATACCCCTCAAGTAAAATACAATATAAACTCGGCGAATTCATCCAACGCCGTAACCCATTGTCTCAACTCCAAGGTCAAATCCACAAAAAAACACTTGGTAGGGAGATCTGCTCATATATTACTACTAGTGTAATATTGTAGTGGATTTTGGGGGGCTAAAAAAGCACTAGCTGAGGTTGGCAGCGTGCTGTCACCAGTTGTTAGGTTTACCTGTTACAACAACAGGGTCGACGATGTACCGAATGAATAAAAGACAGAGTATTTCTACTCTACAACCAGTTGGGAGCCCTCGACTCAGACTCATAACTCAGTGTTATTGAGTACATATGCTTTTTTTCCCCTAGAATAAACTAGTTAGTAAAAGTCCCAATTACAGCTGACAAACATGAGCAAAGCTCTGCCTTTTATTAACAGTGTGCAGGAGTAATTATCCAACCACAGAGTAACAATACAATATATGCCAATGAAAGTGATTATATAAGTACATGACAAATAGGGTAATCAGAAAGGGCTTAAAGAGACTAGGCACCCTGTAATAGTAGGTTGAGTCAGCGGTTTATGCACCAGCCATAGTTAGTCTCTGGGTCCTTGGTCTATAAAGCTTTAGTCCATCATCTTACGTAAGGGTTAGGGTGGATATCTTTGGTAGATGGCTCTTAGTCCCTCCCAGGCTACTTTTAGGTGCTCAGGCTCTACTGACTCACTTCCTGCTGGCCCAGTGAGGTCGGTATAGGTGTATACAGGGTTGGTGTAGATCGGTATAGGTGTATGCACGGTTGATATGGACATAGTTATAGTCCATTCGGTTTGGTAGTTACTAGTTATTCTGGTCATCTGATGGCTATTATAGTGTTGGTAGGATGTGGTGCTATTGTGCGCAGAGAGTATGTACACTAAAATCCACCACAATATCAAACTGACTCCTAATTATTAAATGCTATCAGGTAATCTAAACCCTGGCCTTTCATATTCACAGTTACTGAAAGTCGTAGGAGATCTCTTGCATACTTAAGTTAAAGCTGCAATGACAAGTAAGGTAAATGCATATAGTCAAATCAGGGCGCAAAGTCAAAAATATTAGCCAGTGGGACTAACAATACTTCATTAAAAAGATCTGATGCCAAGAAGTAAGGGGAGTAGTTAGCTAGTAATTTTCGGCCAGTAGCAATTGTTAGACTTTATTTTATCATTACTTTTGTGTACCAAAACAATTCTTCCTAAAGTTAAAAAAACTGGAATCTGTTTTAAAGGGGTTTTTTATTAAACAGAAAACTTTTTCTTCCCACAAAATTTAGACTACATTATGTTCCGATTCTGGTGCGACGAAAGCCTCTTGCTTCCCACATAAAATTAGGCAATACTTTGAATTGGCTTTCGCACAACAGAAAAAAAATATTCATTGTTCAAAAATTGGGATCTGTTATGAATGGATTTTTGCACAATCACAAAAGTTTCTTTTCAAGAAAAATTGATAAAGTCACATTGGAATTTCAGAGTCTCAAAAATCTCTTTTTGCTTAAAAATTGTTTTATTTTAAATACTAATTGTTTTTCAAAGATTCTCATTGGCTGTATTTATAAATCAGTTGGCAAAATTTTAGTCTTTTGACGGTCAAATTTTTCAGGCAGAAAGCATCCACTGCAGCAACAGTGTCTAAAGGAAGTGCATTTGTTGCAGCTACCCGAATTCTCAGCAATAAAGTAAGATAAAATAGCTACCTATTTTGCACTAATTGCAGAACTAAAATAGCAGCAATGGGGAGAGAGTCATCTCCTAGAGCCTATCTCGTTTGCTCCCAAGACTTCAATCTACATCTCTGTTTTATTAATTATTCAACATTAGTTGATGGCAATGTATAAATGAAAAAATTGTACCCTAAAAAATGAAAAATAGTAGTAGTGATGAAGAGGAAATGAAAAAATTATTAATGACATAATAATATTATAATAACAATATTAAATATTATTGATGTATTATTGTTTATGATGTTTCATAACAACAATATTATTATAAAATAAACACTTATTTATTCATACGTTTAACAAATATATTGGACGAATAACATAATCTTGTTAATATATACTATTTATAAGATCTAATTATTATAATAAAAATCAAAACAATAATAATTGCGATAAATTATTTTATGACATTTTAATGTAATTCAGTGAGTGAGTGCGTGTGAACAGATGCACCAGGAGTAGCGTTTCCTTACCTGCCAAGACGAGATGTATCTGACGCCTAGCAACCAAGAGATAGCCTGCGTAATTACAGATGTTGAAGCCGACCTAGCCAAGCGTGATATAGGCCCTTTAATATGAGTTGACTTACTTAATTATTATCATTGTTTGTGTGTTACTGTAAGGGGATCGCTAATCCTATGCATTTTTATTTATATGTCTATGACCCGACGCTTTGGGAAACAATTTATGTGCGCTTATTTGTAGCAGTTAATTATATTTTGAATTAGCCAATCATATCTTAACATTTTAGCCAATTGTATACTTAGATTTCAACTGCATTGATTTACATTATTTTTCCGTAAATACTGGGGCAAATCGCTCAAAACCTTTAGAGCTTTGGAGTAGTCGTGTAAAAGTAGAACTATGTAACATGGTGTATCGTTGTGTTTCTCGCAATCATTTACTGGTGTATATTGTAATTTGTATCTTGCTTGAGAATACATTTATTATTATCAACTGTAACTATCTCCTTTGCTGTACAACTTGTGAAGCAGTAGAAATCTGGTGAATTGCAATATTCTTGGAAGTAACCGCATGCTAAGATATTGTTCAAGTCTGCCTAACTCGATTGCCGATGTAGATTGACAGAGTTAAGGTCAGTGGATGATTGTCATTTGCTGAATTTATGTGCGTGCTGAGTCAGCTGAATTGACTAGAGTAAGTATCTAATATTATCATGTAACAGATCCCCGTATTGTTAGGGGAATTACCCCATGTAGTGAGGGATCGACTAATTAATTGATTAACTACCGGCTGTTGGCAGAGTTATACTACGTTTAGTAAATGCCGCAACACGGAGCTTAGCAGTGCTGTTGTTGTTGTCGTCGTCGTCGCTCTCGTCGCTGCCGCCACCGCCGTCGCTGTTGCCGCCGCCGTCGCCGCTGCCGTCATCGCTGTTTTTGTCATTGTCGTCATTGTCGTCATTGTCGTTGTTGTCATTGTTGTTGTTTGCCATTTTGGTGATTATTACATTTTCCCTAACTATGATGAAACTTACAAGCAAAAGATGCTGAAGTTAGTTCGCCAAAGAGACTAGTTGAAAGAGCCAAACTTTGCAAGTGTCAAAACACCTTGCATAGACACTTACTTGGGGGTGTTGCAAATTTCTAACACGGAAATTGTACTCGCTATGATACCGAACGCATTATCATGTAAAGTTTAAGCTTTGGAAAAGTTGCTGCTCTAGCTGGAAAAAGGAGACAACAGTCCGAGGAAAAACACAATGTCAGCTAAAAGAGTGATTATTTTGCAAAATCCACCCGATGAGCCATTTTCCGTTACGTAAAAGTTTTTGAAAGATTCATTCAACATCAATTCCAGGGAAAAGACTCTGTAGCGCCTCTCCTCTGATACTGTAGTAGATTCTTACGAGCGGACGGTTATTTACTCATCATACAAACATAAATGGAGTAGCTGAGCGTTAGCATCAAGTCATTTACAGTGCATCTTGGGATGCATCCACCAGACAGGCGTAAGCCTGCCAGTCAATAGCTTAGCCTTAGTAGAAGAGTCAAGCCTTACAAAGATGAGTCAATCCCTACTCCCCGTCGATAAGCCAAGCAACCTTTACCCGTACGGACTTTTGGTAATTTTCACTGACATCATGTGCCTTGTGTAATAATAGCAACCAATTTCTGTGTATTGCATTACCCTATATTATTACACATCATGTTTCATTTTGTTGTGCCATTGCATTGTTTTAGATTTTAATGTTGTTTACTTTTGCGCACACGCTCCACTCACATTCTGACATTCGTATACTAGCCATTAGATTCCAAGAATGACTGGAATACATAACATCGAATTGACAGATCTGTGCATGAGTCAGTTCCAACCCTGTATGAAGCAGTACCGACCCTGTACGGAGCATTGCCGACCCGGTATGAGTCACTACCAACCTTGCATGGCTGAAAAGAAGTGAGTCAACATAAGTTGCTAGTTAGAAAGTACCTTGATGGAAAAAGGAAGCCAAATCCAGGAGTGAACCACCAGTAAACCTGACAAAAGATCTACAAAAAAGCTAGGAAACTAACGACCGAGGGCAGGAACCAGATAGGACTGGTTTATGATTCCACGAAGCACTACAGGGCGCCATTTACCTCTAGCCCATACACTCCATTTGATTCGTTCTCTATTTATATTTCTTTGTTCATACGTTCCTTATGTATTATTGTTATGTGATCGGTTAGTACTCATAATCATTCAATGAAAGTTGCCTATACAAAACAGAACTTGTGCTCTATCAAGTCCATAGTAGTGTGCCTTCTACTACTGGTTTTATTCTGGATGAATAAATGCATAGATATTCAACAACACTGAATTGTGCATCTGAGCAGAGGGCTCCTCACTAGTCGTCTAATTGGCAATACTCTTCCACACATCTCTTGGTATCATACCGACCTGCAGTTGTCACAGGTAAAACAACAAATGGTGGAAACTTACCTGTTGGATTACTACTGGCATTAGTTAATGGGTTTCAGCCCCCAAAATCCACTACATTGGTGGCAGCAGTGAGATCCATTGCACACCTTACTCAGCTACGTTACCCTGGCTCTGCACTAAAAAGAACCAGCATCTTGATCTCGTATTCACAGTACAGGAAGAAAAACGGACACTACTTCGAAAGTCGTCAACTTTTTCTGACTGCAGCAGTTCTCCCTGCTAAGTGAGCAACTTAGATTTGAGAATAGGCGTTTACTCTTTTCCGCCTGCAACCATTTGCCACAGCAATTGACATCAAGTCTAAACTCCGTCTCGAGAAACCTACACAGACATTGTTCTGATCATCACCAGACAATTTTTAGACAGACCGACCCTGCATACCATTGGTACCGACCCTGCATCAGTCAATGCGGACCCTGCACAGTCAATACCTTCCCTGTACAGTACCTATACTGGTCCCGCACTGGTCAATACCGGCCCTGCATTAACTGCTATCGACCCTGCGTAAGCTAAAACCGGTGCAGCAACCTGTTTTACAGCCCCAATTGTAGACTATGAAGTTGAGTTTTCCTCTAGTCGTAACAACAGCAGACAACAGAACTCATAGCGCAGGCAGAGCCCCTGCTGTCAAAACAGCGTAAAATGCCAAGAATTGTCTTACGGAAGCCTTGCAAACTGTTATGAGAGCAGCTAAGGCTGAAGTTTATCCAGCTTTCAAGGCACCCAGATACAAGAGTGAAGGTGACATTGAACCTTTCAACGCACCCTTTATCGAGGTGTCTGAAGCAAATGAGTTGGAAGAGCAGACTGCCATGTTGCAC
Source organism: Cryptosula pallasiana (assembly GCA_945261195.1). Classification (NCBI taxonomy): domain Eukaryota; kingdom Metazoa; phylum Bryozoa; class Gymnolaemata; order Cheilostomatida; family Cryptosulidae; genus Cryptosula; species Cryptosula pallasiana. The sequence goes on along the minus strand of OX183131.1, from coordinate 19,268,575 downwards.
TTGTGTGAATCTTTAAGAGGCAGTGCATTGGAGTGTGGAACACCCCCAAGACTACAAGGGAAATTCACCGCATTGAGAGCACATTTTGGTGTAACTCCCAGAGAAGCAATGACAAAGTTGACTAGTCTTCACTGGTTTCATAAGACTTCCCTACAGGAACACACTAATGAGCTAGAGCGTCTGGTTCGTCTGGTGTACAAAGACCTCCCACCTAGAGCTGTGCAACGCATAATGCTTGACATTTTCAGTTCCACTATAGTCCATGCCTACCTGCAGAGCCACCTCTTGGCTCTGCAGCCGGCAGACCTTACAGATGCAGTGAGAGCCGGCAATGAGTACCTGCAGATAAAGACTGCACACGAGGAGCGCCCCACTGACGTGCAAGCAATAAGAGACAAGACAGACCAAAAAGACGAGTACGGAGGTGTTGCTTCTCAGTTGCCATCTGCTCCAGCCCCCCACCCTCTAACTCTCCTGTTCAACAATTCATGTACCACCCAGAACTGAATAGGACTTCCTCCATATAGCAATGGAGACCTTACAAGCCTTAATGTAGGAGATAAGTCTTTGAGGAAGGACAACTCCCAGATACCCCTAAACAATTGGAAGCCACGCCCACTCTGTGCTGCTGGGGCTGTGGTGGAGTTGGGCATGTACAGAGAACATGTACACAGAAGTTTTGGCAAGCGAAAGCTAGCCAACCACCACAGAAGGGAAACTGCTACTGGCCGCAGTAGAGCAGATGGTGCCTAGCTGCAATGGGGCCAGCTGTACACCCCCTAAGAAAGAGGTCAATAGGTAGACCAGACCTCTGTGAGTAAACCTTCCAGAGCACAGGCAACGAAGATTGCCAGTAGCAGTCTAAAGCGCCCATACCATGCAAATTTTTTCTTGTCTGGCAAGATGGAAGGACGTCTAATGTCCATCTTAGTAGGTACAGGATGCACAACCACTGCCTTATCATGGCATGCGTACCGTAGACCACCTCAGTGGGTCCAAGATACCCTCCAGGAGAGTGAACATCATGGTCTTCTGAGAGGCGCTTCAAAAATCCCGTTATATGATACTGTGAAAGAATCTCTACAGCTCTGTGTTCTCCGGGTTGATGTTAATTTGGTCATCAGTGACATTCATGAGGACGCCACAGTAGGAATGTCATTCTTCACTGCAAACGAGTGTATGATGAGGTTCATAGACTCCACCATCATAATTGATGGCCATGAATTACCCTTCACTGATACCCATGAAAGGCTGCTTAGAGACAGTGTTAAGCTCCTGGATGTGGATTCAGTAAAACAGAAAAGTTTTCTATACAGCAACGCACTACTCCCCTTGGTTGGGAAAGATTTCCCCCCTACCACACCCCTTTCAGCAGAAAATTTTGCCAGGAGACCTGCCCATACTCTGGAGAAAACTTCAGCCAGATCCAGTAAAAAATGTAGCTGCTACAGAAAAAGAGGCGAAACTTACCCCTACGCTCTTGTTGGCTACACCCCTTGCAGTCAAAGAGATGCCCAGTAGCCAGAAACAGGAAGGGAAAACCCCCAGTCAACCGGAACTAGCTGCAGGCAGTGCACACTGCTTTGTTAAGCAATCAACAGAAAGGAGAGAGGACGACACTAAAGATGCGATACTTGGAAAGTTTGGGAGAAATTTTCAAACACCCGTATCTGCCAAACCGCTCACAATAGGACAATTGTGTTTGGTGTCAAAGGAACCCCCAATGTGCCCTTTCTCCTCACACTTGCAAGCTGCCACTGTACACTCAGCTTGACTGCTGACAGCAAGCAACAGATATTGCCCTTAAACCCCAACTTCAGCTCTACTTCCTGTGACTACAGGTGGAATGAGTCAGAATTCTGAGAGACCATGTAGCTTTGGGGAAATGCTCATTCTTTCAGACATCAGTGACCAGAGCACACCAGCTATTGACCAGCCACTCTTTGTGAATAAAATAGCTGCTTTTTTATCTCGAGGAAGCAGACAAACACGTCCTCCTAGAAGCTGGTTTAGCTAAGTACCAGCCATTCGCAGGCGTAAAGTGAAGACCTGTTAGTGATGTGAACAGTCGACCTGACAAGGAAACCTACAGGACCTACCCCTGCTTCCCCTGCTAAGGATATTCTACAGGAAGCCGAAGTTGATGAGATTTCTAAATCAAAAATGACTGCATGGATATTCAAACATGCTTATAGCTGTAATCCCTTGGCATTATGCAGTGGCAGTCCCTGTAAGCCCCAAACCCAAGGACCTCTACCAAGTAGTTCGGATAGATGTATTCCCTTGCTGACTTTTGACTCAGCAAGCATCCTCAATTAGGCAGCAGAATTGAAACCTCACAAAAGTGAGCAGATTGTGAGACAGTTTAACTCTATGCTGCCCAGCAGTACACTGTACCAACCTAGAAGCATGAATGCCAGCCTGTGGTCCATTTATACTGGGAGGGGCACCGTGCAACCTGTAGAAAGTTGCCGAAAATAGCCGAAGGCAATAGCCACCCTTCGCAGCACTCTCAGAGTAAGGAGAGAAGTGCCACCGCTTCCACCGTAGACACTCTTCATGAAAAGAGTGTGAAGCAGACCCCATTGTTGTCTGCACCTTCCACCCCGACCAGGGGACAAGGAGCAAGTTTTGTGAATAAGCAAGAGCGGAAGAAAGAGACCTGAAAGCGAATGCACTATCCCCTGGAAGGTGTTGCTCCTTCCCCAGCCCCATTGGTCGGTGTTCTGACACCCTTGAATCAAAACGGTCTGCTGAAGTGTATCCCCCACATTGAACCCCCCCCCTGCTTCCCCTGCCACATATCATGGCTAGCCCACAATGCATGTGCTATTCCTTTAAAAGGACATTTTTGGTGCAGATGTTGAGTCTCACCCTCAAGTAGACGTCAACTGATATTCAGCACACAACTCAGATAATTGCATGAAACAAATTATAATTATCTATCGATACATTTTCACTGCTGTTGATTTCATTACCCCTACTTATTTCAGCGGTACATAGAGACTCAACTTAATGGAGTAAGTATTTTTGTGTAAGTAATAGTGCATATTGGGGGGGGGGGGGATTATCCCCATGCAAAACTTGCAAAAGACGTAATAATTTTTACTGAGTTTTCTTGGTGCATAAAAAAGTCATGCTAACTGCATCAGTACCAGCTTTACCTTCATCTGAGAGAAAAAGGCTCTGGCTATAATTTAAAAACAAAAAAAACAAAATAGCATCTTGTTTGCGGAAAATACCAAACTATGGTTTTGCTGCTGAATATCATTCAAATACATTATCCAATTTTAAACAAACAATAAACATTGACTAACGGAAAGTTAAGATACCTTATCATAGTGATGATACCACAGGCAAGAACAACCAATACTGCCAATATTACATATACAGTAACTGCCGGTGGGCTGATTTCTTTTTTATCTGAAAACACAGAAAGTTCCAGTAATATTTAATATGAAGTATTTATCAATACAAAATTGAAATTCCAAGGCCATAATTTTTTTGTATGTTAACTAAAACTTTTCAGTCAAAACTGACCGGAACTACCCGATGTGCAATAAACGGTCGAAATTTAATAGATAACACAGTTTTGAAACTTATTTCACAAGTCATAAAGATTATAAAATGGGTGTAAAAGTAACCTAAAATATTTTCAACAAGTGCTTTAGTTTTAGTGCTTTGGAAACTCCAGTTTTCTGGCTACAATTATATGTCAGGAAGTTTCCTATTGATCACAAAATTTTTTTTTGTAAAATAGCTGTGATTATTGGCACAAGACAAGCCAATCTTTGCTTTACTAAAGTTTGTGTTTTGTCTTTTCTTCATTATTGTCGAAAAACTCATTTGCTAGGTTTTGTATTTAAGCATGTTTCTTGCTTTAATACTCAGTGTTTTTCATAACAGATTATTCTCTCAAAAACCCTATGGAAACAAATTTTTAAGCATTATATGAAATGTAATGAGTTAAAAAAACTGACTTTTCAGTACCTGAACAAGTGGCTGTTTCCACCCACTGTCCTGCTGAACACTCCCAGACACCTTTTTGTCCCAGTACTGGAACAATGGATTTACCATGGGGGCAAATTATGTTGTATTCAACTCCGTCTTCAACCACTTCTGTTGAGGAGATGTTTATTGCAAAACTTTCACTGTTAGCAATACATGCATGAGAATCTGTAAAAAACATTTTAAAGTGATCCTTGATCAACTTCAGGAGACCATGTTTTGATGAAATAGACATTCACAGACTAATAAATCACCATTCTGAGTCACTTTAAGCTGAGGAACTATCTAAACTGTAATTACATTAAAAAAAAATCCTAAAATTGGATTTTAGTTGTTGAAAATATGTGATTTTTGGATGCCTGTAGTGTGTTGGGAAGGAATCTGAGAGAATTTTCTGGTTTGGGTGTTGATTTGGGCTTAATTTTGGTCACAATATGTGTCCCTGTTGGCAAACTGACTCTTTTTAATTGTTCTATCTTCTTTGGTTCAATTTGTATTTTAATTTTCCGTTGTGTATTTGAAGCAGATGCCGATAGCATTAGAGAGTTTTGTCAAATCATATGCTACAGATTAATGCCATAATCGAAGTCTCTGTTGATACGAGAGCCATTGTAACTATTTTCTCCTCTAGTAGCAAATCTTTGATAGTTTAGTGCTTGTTTATGGATATACACTGCTGCTCTGAGTTTATATAAGGAGCATGTTTCCAAAGAGTGGAACATGACACTTGGATTCTTTTAGTCCCCAAAGTGCCTTTTTTGTGAGCAACATGCTTCAAGAGGACCTGTTAGGTAACTTCTTATGTGCGCAAGGTATATAATCCTTGTTGGTAAACTGGTATGTATTTTTGATTTACTGAGAAGTTGATCGTTAAGAATATAGAGTGTTTTGGCTGGATAAGAATTTTATTACAACTAGTTTGTCGGGTTCAATATCGTGCGGTGCAGTTAGTCAATTGTAAGGTTTAGTTTGGCCTTTCTTATTTTTTTAGTCTTTGTTTGAATACTATCATATGTCGGTACAGACCAGTGTAATAGTTGACTATTCAGTAAACTACAGAGTAAAAGTTTTGAACCAAGAATTACAATAAGCATTGTTATAGCGATAAATAGGGTAAGACCATTTGATTATGATAAATACTTGCATAGGTCAGATAAAAATATCTCTGATGCGTAAACAGCATTTTCTGCCGATTCATTTATAAATTTAATTGACAAAGTTTTACAATAAATTAGTCAATTGTAATTGGGAGAACACTTTTTTTGGGTCAGCATTTGAAAGTACTCGTCCATTGGCAGACTTCAATTTATTTTTAAATAGCCTCTAACATAAGTTGTGTTCAAAATAGATCAAAACGCTTCTAAGTCAATGTGGTTTGACTTTAATTCTGCCCAGCAGTTTGCATTACGCTCAAGCATTTCTTTGTAGTTGTTGCATGGGTCAGAAGAGCTTTATGTAATAAGTAGACATCTTATTCATCAAGTGATGATCAGGAAATGATCGCTTGCAAACCCTCTGTAGGTTACCGGTAGGTATATTTGAGATATTACTTTCTTTCCCGTACATTCACTTAAATTTAAAATGAAAACGAGATGTGTATAAGTAATAGTTTTACATCTCGTAAAAAGTTATGATCGGAATAACTAGCTATTAGAATAAAAGTGTCATACTACAGCTATTACTAAATGAATCGAGTTTAGTTACGTTACCAATTAAATTTTCATTCTATTGACATGCAAAGACTCTGCAGTTGTGAAAAGAACTATATCTGGATTTTAGGAGAACAGTCCTTTCTCCAGCGTACCACTTAGCTCAGTACGTTTCTATTACGGAAATATAAAATCAAGCCACCTCTCCAATCAAAGAATAATTTTGTCGATGTCCAGAGATGCTGTTGTCTTTAGAGAAACTATGTCTTGATTTTAGCAGAACGGACTTTCTCAAGCGTATCTAATTAAGTTCGTCAACTCATGTCAAACAATTATCTATTGAGTCTTACCCCGTTGCTAAAGAGTCCCACTAGTTCCAGTAGATATTGCTCTCTCAAATCTTAGCGCCGGAGTGGACACTCTCTGTTTGAAATCTTCAGCTGTTTTATAGCTAAAGAAGCATTGAGTAACCTGCCTCTAGACCCAATGATAACTTTCCGCAAAAGGCTTCATTAAAAACAAAAAAGATTTCTTTGCCTGAGAGTTAAGTTATTCTTTACCTGCATCATCAAGCAAAGATTTGACTGTCTCTGTCGTTTTTGGCGCAGGGAACTTGTAAAAAGTATGAAATTTCTTTCGAAATAATTGTAGCGACTTCTAACTTTTTCAATCAGGCCAAAACTAGCTGTGTTTTACCTAATTTTTGGAGCAATAACTTTGTACATTTAAATTTTTCACCAGAAAAGTTAGCTATTTTTAACTCTTTTTCTGTGAAGAAAGCCTAGCGTTTTTGGTCAATTTTTCACAAAGAATTTACAAAACAATATATTTTCTCTGTGCAAAAAGAGGGTTTTTAACAGAATTTTCTCAAACAATCATAGGCAGGCTACCCTGTGCAATTTTAGCTTTAGAAGAGACAAAATTTTCAGACAAAACAAAATCTACTCCTGCTCTAGGAGCTGAGGGAACAACATGTACTGGAACTATTAGCACTCTTCAGCGGTAACTTGAGGCTTAGTGAATGATTAGTTAATTCGAGTTTAAGAGGTCAACTAGTTTTGCTGGAGAAAGACTTCTAGAATCAAGGTAAGTTCTTCTCAAAACTATGGAGTCTTTAGACCTCGATAAATTGAAAGTTCCATGTTACAGGTAACTTAATTTTACATACTTTTTGGGTAAATCACCGGAGTCGGTCTCTATGGGAACTCTTAGGTGTCTTAAAAATTTAGTTTAGACCATTGGGGTATTGGCAACCGATTTTTTTACCCAAATCTTGAAAGTGGGTGGGGGAGAATGAGGTGTGGATGGAATTTCTGCATATGCCAGCACGAGCAACGAATTATTACAAAAAAAACGACACTTGAGATGCATAGAAATGGCATTTACAGAGTAATTTTATGGAAAGAATGCATGAAAATGTCACTTTTCGTTTAGGCCCCAAATATAAAATATAGTCACATGATACTCACCAAACCACAAACTCAAAATCCTGCTCAGAAAGAGCTTCACTAGTACAAATGACCCCTATAGTGGCTCCAGCGTGTATATCGCAATGTTTCCCAACGAAACAAATAAACAGTCATTCCTTGGGTACACCATTTCATGTGAGTAATCATTAATCGACTATTCATGCGATGCCATTTTGGATATTTTATCAAACCCGTTCAAGTTTAACCAAGCAGCTTGCAAGGCACAATGATAACCAGCACTAAATAACTATTATTATTAACTTTATCAATGAAAACTTCAAGAAAATAACATTATTGAACTCAGTAATTTCTGGTATGGATTATAGAAATTTCACAAGAACTAACCAGCCGCGACAATTACGAATTCTTTATTTCAATAGCTTATAATAAAACCATATAAATTGAGTGATGATTTTTATTTAATTGAATTTGTGGCTGGCTGCTATGAATCATCAATTTAAAAATACAATAATGAACTGTTCCACTATTACTGTCACAAATACATATGTACTGGGTGCACACTATTCTTCCTTGGTAGCACCATTGCTGTATTAAAATTCATTTATTATTATTATTATTATTATTATTATTATTATTATTATTATTATTATTATTATTATTATTATTATTATTATTATTATTATTATTATTATTATTATTATTATTATTATTATTATTATTATTATTATTATTATTATTATTATTATTATTATTATTATTATTATTATTATTATTATTATTATTATCATTATCATTATCATTATCATTATCATTATCATTATCATTATCATTATCATTATCATTATCATTATCATTATCATTATCATTATCATTATCATTATCATTATCATTATCATTATCATTATCATTATCATTATCATTATCATTATCATTATCATTATCATTATCATTATCATTATCATTATCATTATCATTATCATTATCATTATCATTATCATTATCATTATCATTATCATTATCATTATCATTATCATTATCATTATCATTATCATTATCATTATCATTATCATTATCATTATCATTATCATTATCATTATCATTATCATTATCATTATCATTATCATTATCATTATCATTATCATTATCATCCCAGCGGGCAATCGACCGACGTCTACCTTAATTCAACGTTGATTTAGAGTTGAATTTCCGTTGAACATTCCACCTCACTTTTCAACCTTGTTTCAACGTTGAAGCAAAGTTGAATTTTGGTTGAACTTTCATGGCCACTTTTCAACTTTGTTTCAACGTTGGTTCAATGTTTGCTTTTAGATCATTTAAACTTGTTGATTGCACTATGTTGAAACTATGAAGAGGCAACATAGGTTAATTATATGGACACGGAATGCAGTTTAAAGTTTGGGTTGAAATTTAGATGAGAAATCAACAACCTTTTTTCAACTTCGATTCAACGTTGATTCAACTTTTGTTTTTCATCTGAGCGAGTTAGTTGATTCCATGATGTTGAAACTATAGAGAAACAACAAAGATCAAATTGATGTTTGTGGGCATAAGGCTGTAGCTTAGGTTGAAACAAAGTTAAGGAATGGTTAATGTTCAACCTAAGTGTTTGACATTTTGCCTTTGGTGAAACTGAATTCACTTTCGGGTCAACATTCTACCTCATCTCTCAATCGTTGTTTCAATGCTGTTCCAACGTTGGTTCAACCTTCGCATTCAGATCAATCAAAGTGGTTGAGTTCGCTATGTTGAAACTATGGAGAGATTCCACAAGTGATCTACATGCTTAGGGAAACCATTTCAAAGTTCAAAGTGAGTTTTAGTTTAACACTCAACCTCATTTTTTAACCTAGTTTCAGCATTGATTCAACGTTTGTTCTTTGACCTCTGAAAACTGTTGGTTGTACTACGTTGAGACCACGGAGAGACAACGATTTGGAAAAACAGCTGTTTGATTGTTCAGATTGCAATGTAATTGAACTATCCACATATTTTCCAAATTGGTCTCAGGGTGGATTCAACTTTGGTTTTTCAACCAGTCAAACCAATCAATTGTACTATGTTGAAGATTTTGAGCAACAATAATGGTTAGAAATGTGTTTGTGGGAACAATACTAAAGTTCAGGTCAATGCAAGTTTGAAGATTAGCCAACCGCTCAACTTTTTTGCTCAACTTTGTTGGACTTGTGAAACAGACCAATACATTCAACATCAGTTGTACCATGCAAGTTCAGCGTTGACTCAGTGTTGGATATTTTACAACTTTGTTGATTGTGTGCTTGCAAGCCATGGAGAAATAAGTGAGGATTGAGCTAATCACATTGCTCACAAAAACTCATGGGCGCCTTCATACTTATGCTATTTCACCCCTGCACAGCATTGTTTAGACATGGACAATAGTCATGGTAACAACGTTAACCAATCAAAGTCTACTGGATCTCCTAGGCCCTCCCACAATTTTATTTAAACTTGTATGTAGATAATTTTGTGCATTGCTATTAATTGGTGTGTTTTACCAATAGCTGATCTGAAGAATGTGTTGGTTGCATTTAGGGAATGCTCAATTGAAAATTATTTTCGACCGGAACCTCTGTTTACCAGCTATACTCAAGTGCTACCATTACTGATCCATCAAAACAAATCAAAGTAAGTAAATTTGTCACTGCCTGCCTCAGTAACAACACTAGCAGGCCTATTGTTGCTGGGCAGATGAAATTTATTGGCATAAATAAGTGTTACTATTTTATCTTTACCTACCAATAACAAACATGTTGTCATATCGATTAGATGAAAAAAATATGTTGAAGTTGTTTTGGTAGCTAAATTATGTTGGTCATAGTTAGTTGAGTATTTACAACACAAAATGGACAAACCATAAATGTACAATTGTTTGTTTAATGAATTTAAATGTTTGCTTAGCTCTTCAGCTTAGGTGGTTACACTAGTTTTCCATGCAGAGTCTCATCACAACATATGCTTTCAAGCAAACTTTGTCGAACACAAATGTGTAGTCACTTTTTCTGTCACTTGCAACACTTTAGCAAATGATCATTGCTGAAATTGCAGTTTTCTGTTCTTGACTTTCAAACTCGAAAAACCAATAGACTCCTTTTAACGATGTAAATTTTGATTCATCCAAGCTTTCAATAGTGTATGTAAAAACAGAACATCACTTTTTGGTAAATTTTATGTAACAAAAACTGTAATTGATTGCTGAGCAGGTAAAAAAAACCGCTTCAAAATGCTTATTCTGCTTGAAAACCATTAAAACTGGTTTCATTTGTGCGTTTTGGGTCTAAAAATTTTACCGTTCAAAACTCTAGTACTTGCTGAAAAGTTGCAGCATTATTTTGTTATCACAGATGGTCTAATGTCCAATTTTTTTGTCTAAGCATTACTCTATGATTGGGATTGCTGTTGTCAGTGTAGAAGTTTGGACATTACCTTGTCCTCTATTTGGCAGTTTGATTCTAGTTTGCACTTTACCTAAAGGAATTGAGAAACAGCTTCATTTAATATTTAGTTGAAGTTGACTAAAGTTGTTAGCTGTTGGGTAACCACTCAGTATAGTTACATAACTTCCTTGCCACAGATAATGAACTGGCATTTACATAGACAAAGGAGCCCAAAATCTATTCTTGAGACAAGACTATCTCCTTTGTTCTCTAAATGATGCTGTTGTGTAATGCTATTGAAGTTTGGTGCCCTCAAATTGGCTAAGATTTGAGTAAAATTTAAAGCAATTATAGCTGCACTTGTGGTGCACATCACTAAAATCAGATGCCACTTGAGCTGGCATATGGGTAATGTTGGCCAAAGTGTGAGATAGTAGATAATCAAAATATATATATCGGCACTGTTCAGAACATTTGTTTGTAAAATAACAATAGCGAGTTTGAGAATATGTAATTACTTATATTCATTTCTGGTGTCAGAGGCTTTATTGCTGGTTTCTCATTTCCTCCAAGATATAATCGAATGACAGGAGGTTTTTATTTAATTGTAGATGCTGCGAAAAATTCCAGTTCCAGAAGAAGTGAGCTTGATTCTATCCAAATTCCAATACCATACAATGGTAGGTAACAATATCTCCCGAGCAAAAGCGTCTAAAGTTTTTGGAAATTAAAAATATTGTGCTAACAAATTTTGTTCTTTAGGCTCCATTGAATGTTTGGTACGCAATCTAAACAAAACAGGTGACAAGTAGCTTGGTTTCTTTTACATGAAAAAGATACTCAGAAACCAACTATCCGTTTTGTATTATGTATATTTATTCCTGCGCAATCTACAGTTTAGAATCGATTATTAGTTCGTTGCTCTACTAGATACAAACAAACAACCATGTAGGGCCATGGATCATGATAATTGTAAATTGCCTCGAAAAGTAAAGTTATTCATTATTTAAACTACAAATTATTTTATTTTTTTACAGGTTCAAATGAAAAGTGTCATCTAAAGCCAACAAATCTGACCGATGCTTCAGCAGCTGAACTTTGGACTGATTACATTTTCTTTCACAACCACTGACAATTCATTAATTTAATTTACATATCTAAATTTCAACACTTTTTTTAAATTCTACTTCTACTTATACCTTGAATAAGAACACTTCATATATAGGGAAAGCAATCTATCACACAATAGCGAATATGAATTATCAACAGGGATTTACGAATTGAAAAAGAATGTTGTTTTGTAGATTTTTTATGAGATAATATGCCAACGCCAGATTTTAACTGCTTAAAATCTGCAACTCATTCTATGCT